>OW240914.1:360034746-360046507 GCA_933207985.1 Pelobates cultripes
GCCGTTCGGTATTTTTGTAAGTGTGGCGAAACCGGCCTCGCCACGTGTCCTTGGAGGGGGCTGCTTGCCCGCCTCTTGCCTTTGGACTATGGACCGGACTTTATGTGAATGTGTTAACCCAGATAGCTATGCCATGGAGCCCATTCGTGTAGTTAAAGACTTTGGCTCCATGGCAATTGAACTGTGTGAATAGGATCTGAGCGCTATTCGGTAGTTTTGTGCGCTCAGATCCCAGCTATCTGGGGATATGTGACATGTCTGTGTTTTATGTATAAAATGTGACTTTGTGTATTTTATAAAATTTTAATGCTTTGTGCTCACCATGTGCATAATGGAGTCTTGTGTCTGTCCTGGGAGATAATTGAATTACTTCTCAATTCAATCTCCAGGATAGAAGACTCTGAAACTGGTTTGGGCCGGAAAGCCATGCTTCATTTAGTCACAAAGGACTTTCCCTTAACTTTTAAACCCCTGGTCTGATTCGTGCCATTTTTTAATATGTTGTTCCCCTGAATGGATTGATTATGAAAATGTATGTTTTATGTTTGTGACATGTATATTTTAGAAGTTATAAATATTGTGTAAAAACTGTATTCCTCTGCCGGTGATAATGAGATTACCCATTGTGTTCAGTAATCATATCACATGCAGAGGGGAGGATTTTGTGTGGGAGTGTCTGGGTGTATTGTACGGATTGATTGGTTGTTTTGTAACGCCCTGTGGGCTGTACTATGTTTGTGGATTGGGAATAAAAGAGACTGTATGTGACAGTACAGAGAGTTCCTGTTTTAACCCTCAAAGTGAAGTGTCGTCTCATTATTGGGGGAAGGATTTATTGTATGCTGTTCCAGTTTGACTGCTAGGAGAGTAAACCTATTCGTATGGTTTCCTATTCAACTGTCTACAGCATTCATATGCTTGGGAGAATTTATTTGTTTCTCCGGTTCGGTGATTGTGGTGTCTGCCAGAGTGCTTGGAGTCCTCAGGAAGCACTAGGAGCATCCTTCAACGGAGGTACCCAGTCGGGGTGCCAGGCGATCCATTACAGTAAGCATTCACCATGCGAATGCTTACCTGCCCTAACAGGCCACCCTGACTGCTAATTATGGCCAATTTACCTCCCTGGTTGATGGGCACTTTATTCAAATCAACCGCACGAACGCTATGGGAACTGTAAGCTCAGCCACCATTTCGGGACTTACACGTGTTAGCGGCCATTTTAACTCCTGAACAGCGGTGTTTGCCGATGAATGTCTGGAACTAAAATCGGACACTCAAACAGGCGAACACCGCTGAGACTTCCATACCTTCGGGAAAACATCACCAAACCTACCGAACGACCGGGCGTTCGGTAGAAAGAATTAACAGCAGATGGGGATTTCAGCGAACCCAGGATGGTATACGGATGGCCGGCCGTTCGGGAGTTTTTACCCACATTCTTAGACCGACTGCAGGGCCAGCATTCATGGAACTGTTTTCGGCTACTGTGCCCGTGCGGTCGGTCAAAACCTCTAAGTCCTATATCTCCCGAACGGCTGAACCGATTGAGCTGATTTTTTCGTATGTTGGTACCTGAAATATAAGCTATTTGGGGATACATCCAAACCTTGGGGAAAAACTGTTCCTTTTTAATTATGTTATGTAGTTATCTGAGGGGAGGGAATTTACCGAATGTATATTGTATGGATTGGTTGTACTGCTAATTATGTGGGTGTCTCCCTTGCATGGGCAGAATCCCATAAAAGCAGAGTGTGTGTCATTAAACCTCAGTTCTTCTTGACCCTTCAAAATGTAGCCTCGTCTCGTTCTTGAAAGGGGAATCTCTGCAGCTTAATCACTTAGCTCTTTTCAGAGCTGCACCTGGCTTCCACTCTTGATCCAGCAGAAGGGAATATGCGACTCCAATTACTACACAGCGACTGCCGGGAAGAAAAGGACGTCCCTAACGGCTGGTACCCTCTCTACACCAGGGTAGCCATTACAATGATCATACATTGCATAAGCCTGCCACAACGCCAATGTACCCCATCTTTGGCAGGTACAACTCTGTCTGCTAAATGAGCTTCTCACTTGGGGAAATCCTTCCATCTCGAGGTCTCTGCAGTACAATGCTTAAATAGGATCCTGAGATGAGGCACCTGTAACAGGGAGGAGTGCAAAACCCATGGAGCTGGCCAGACTCCTAAATATATACATATATGAGAAAATAAGGGTTTGGCTGCACTCACCTACACATGCTAAATTAGGGTGCTGCTGGGGGCCAATAAGTACAGTAAAAATGAAAATCCAGCGCACTCACTTATCGCTTACAGGTGCCTCATCTCAGGATCCTATTTAAGCATTGTACTGCAGAGACCTCGAGATGGAAGGATTTCCCCAAGTGAGAAGCTCATTTAGCAGACAGAGTAGGACCTGCCAAAGATGGGGTACATTGGTGTTGTGGCAGGCTTATGCAATGTATGATCATATACTGTAATTAAACCCCCATTTTATATTTTTTTGCCTAGATTAGGTGTTTTTAATAAAACTGAAAATTGTTCAGCATTAAAATGACTGTTTAGTAGATAAGCGAGTGCGCTGGATTTTCATTTTTAGTTCACAATTAATACACATCGCGGTAAAAGGTGTCATTTCTCATGGAACGTGACAAATAGGAGATTAGAAAAGCCTCAGTCTTTGCCGCGTTCATTTGTACATAAATACATGTTTGAAAGATCAGACGTTTCCTGGAATCTGTGAAAACCAGACTGACTGCATGTTTAGGAGTTCATGGAGGGACAGAGAAGATTTAGTTCAAGTTAATAATTACGGGGTTCAGGAAGTGACAGCTGGTTTAATTTTGTATTTGTTGGGTTTTTCCTGGTAAAATCAAAATGTGCTCTTGTCTGTACGCATCATGTTAATTCTGCTTGTGGTATCACGGAAGATCCAATTTAAATTCTGTGAAAAATGTACGTCTGTCATCAGTGCTCACAGTACTCTAGTGACATACAGAGCTTCATTCCTGGCAGACAGGGCTTTAAAGGGGAAGTGTGCATCTTATCGTCTAATGCCTCCCCACCATCCCTTCCTCCCCTTATTGGCTCAAACCATGCAGATGCACGCTGAGCCAGTAAAACGGTCCAATCAAATGCTTCTCTGTGAGCTGTGACATCAGAAGAGGAACGTGGAAACCAGCGCTGGGTGTTTGTTTGCGCTGGATTCCAGGTGGGATTTTTGTTTTTTTACTGAGGTTTCGAATGCTCATTAATGGGAGAGACCAAACCAAATCTCAACTTTGAGGCTAAAACGGTCAATTTGAAAACTTTTCAAACTCTAGTCTAGTCGCAGCTTGACATTTTAGCCTCAAACCTGCTGTTCAGATTTAGGCCTCGATTTAACATTTTTGGATAAACTTTTCAAATGATTTAATATATTGATATCTTTTTGGGATATTGAATATATATATCTTTTTTTACATTTTTCTCCACAGTTTATAGAAATAATTGTAAACGTTTATGCAATAAAATAATTTAAAAACTAACAATATTCAATTCACTAAGATTGGGTGTTTCCTGACTGACCCCTCCGTTTCCAATTCCCTAAATTATGTTGTTTGCTGGAAAAAAAAAGAAGAAAATGCTATTTTAAGATTTGAAAGTGTCACTCACTAAATATACTTTATTCAGTAACTTGAGAAAGTTTCAGTCGACGTATAATTTTTCTATATAAGAGAAAATGCAGATGACAGCACAGAATTTTCTAGTTAATTATTTACCAGCATCCAAAGTTCACCTGATATAGTCATGCGAGATTTATCTATAAGATTTATTTTGTGGTAGCGGCTCTATGTTATATTTATAAGCAAGCCTCTAAGCTTCCCTCCCCCGCTCCTGTTTATTCATAGTATTACAAAGAATCCCGTGCATTCTTCAAAAAATCATTTGCAATGAGGTGTCGAACTGGCACCATTCAAAGGTAGGTCAACAAGCAGCAGTTCATAATGAACTGAAATCGCTGCTGAATCCCAGTACAGCACACGTGCCTGTCTTAACAGTTCAGTGATGAAACGGTGACGTGCCAGCAATTAAATCTACTTGCCGCTGGCAACAGCACAAAGGGCTTTTAGTTATTTCTCGCGTCCTGAGGGGTTTGAGATCAAATCCTTGCCTTGCGAGTTGAGCATGGGGTGTGATGTTTATTACATGGGCCACAGGTGGATGTTCAGGTAGACTTGGCAGAGTTTGCAGAAGTTGATAAAACAACGGGGACTAATTAGAGCTGCAATGTGCGCGCTCTGGAAGGCGGGCAGGACAATCTCTTCGCTGCAGAGCAAGCTGGCGAGATGGAAGTATAGCAAAGTATAATGTTAATTGCCCCAACTTGTGAACTGTCTGCCTCTCACCAACTTCTGACCTTTTATGTACACATTGGAGACTTCTTGAAGGCTTCATCAAATTTCTATTGTTGAAAGGATTATCGCTTGTTAGACCAACCTGACAAAAGGACAGACATATTCTGAAATAATACAACTTTAAGTGATCTCAAAGGAGCCAATTTAAGAATCATGGGCAAAAGCCGTAACCGCCAACCGCGCTGTTCATTCTTTCTGGTCCGTACAATAACAGCCAGTAAGTTGGATATTTTAATTCACATCTAGCAATGATTCGATATTGATTACTGGAATAGAAATCAGGGGTTGGGTCTTTATACTGAAAATTGTAGGTTAAGTTTGTATAACTAGTGTTCCTGACCTTTAAGGTTTAACCAAGGGCTGACCAAAAGGTAGATCCACAAATGTTGTAGAACTACGACTTCCATGATGCTTTGCATGCCTCTAGTATGCCTTTAGAATGACAAAACATCATGGAAGATGACGTTTTAAAACAGCTGGCAATCTACTGTAACAGAACCCCTGTGATTGCCTGGACCACAGACTATAACATTGTACACCCCTTGGATTTGTTACTTTGTATTCGTTGCCAGTTTGATATTTGAAAACATATGAATGGGAAAAACGAATGACATTGCTACCCCGTTCGTATGAACGAACAATACTTCCGAACGAGAGACCACCCAGCCCAGTCGTGTGCCGCCAATTACACCATTGACTCTGTGCCAAACCACAAAACCGCAAGCATTCTAAGTGGTTCAATGGGTGGCCGTCGATTCGTATGCACGAACACGTGGGGGCGGCCATCTTGTTTTGTCGAACACGTCCAGTGGTGTTTGGTCGGCGAGTGTCTGGAACTATTTTCGGACACTCAACTCCCGAACACCGCTGAGACTTCCATGACCACTTAGCTTTGCCCAGATTCATATGAACGAGGCGGCGTTCGGTAAAAGTATTACACGAACAAAGCAGAACATGATCAACAAAAGCACAAATCTTAAAAAGCATGACTGTTCGGTATTTTTATTGTATGAAAGGAGACCGGCTGCTAAACACATGGAACTATCCTGGGCAGGAGCCTCGTGTGCGGCCAGGCAGGGAAAAGACATTCGGCTATCTCCCGAACCCCTGAACGGATTTGTGTGATTTTTGAGTATGTGTATCCACCAATTATGCTTGTTACAAAAATGTATTTTTATTAAAATTGACTGTATAGTTTTGATGTTACAAAAATGGAGTAAAAAGTATATTTTTCACTTGGAGATAATTGAGCTGATACAACAATTAACTCAATTATCTCCCAAGCAGAGGGGAGGAATGTACAGTAATAAATATAAAAAACGGTGTATGAGATAAAGTGCTTAAATAGTGCAGGCTAGCCACTCCAAGTAAGGGATCACTCCCAATTCCCCAAAGTTATACAAATGCACAAAAAGTATAGTTCAAGAGCATATACCAGATGGGGGCGCCAAAATCACAGAACGTGTGTATAGTTACCATGCGTATTCAATGGAGAACATATAAAAGATAAAAGGTAAAAACATATATGGTGAAGTATTTAATGGCACAGTTAGATGATTAAAGATGATGGCACAAAAAGACTTATATCTAATTGTGCAAAAATGCTTGTCAATCCCTCCTGGGTTAAGGACCCTTTAAATGCAGATCCAATATCGATGCCTTCATTTGTTAAGTATTCTCCTTTTCAATTTGTATCGGAGGATGAAACCGGGCAAGGATAAATGGATGAATGTAGAATCTCTGGGGTGACACTGGCAAGCTCTTGTGGCGCCCCATCTGGTATATATTCTTGAACCATACTTTTTGTGCTAATGTACAGTAATGAATGAGTGTGTTTAAACTGTATAACTGTAACTTATTGGCTGTAATGTTTTTGTCTTCAGTGCCCAACAAGGTCCACGTGGATGGTAACCTTGTGGGAAAATGTGTAAAAGAAATGCTTGTGTGGTCATTAAAAGAGTTCTGCTTAAGGCTCAATTCATAGCCTTGTCTCGATAGGGGGTCCCTATCGTGCCATATGTCCTGGAACTGCGGGACTGCATGGCCCAGGGCAGACAGAAACTGTGGTACGATCGGGGCGCCCGTCAAAGTTCATTGCAGGTGGGACAGAAGGTCCTGGTGCTTATGCCAGTAAAGGGGAATAAGCTCCAGGCCACCTGGCAGGGCCCTTACAAGGTGGTAGCGCAAATCTGCGACACCACCTATGTGATTGCCAGCGGCGAAGACGAAAGGATTTGAAAATCTTTTCATGTCAACCTCCTGAAAGAGAAAACTACAGAAGACCCTGACAGCTTACCTATCCCAGACCTACTAGCCCGCCCTGCCCCAGGCAGCCTTATTAGTACTGTACAGCTAGGGGAACACCTAAGCCCCGCAGAGAAGGGCCAACTTAGACAGTTACTCGTAGAGAAGGAGTTAAGCTTCTCCCAGGAACCAGGGTACACCACGCTAGCCACGCGCCACGTAAAAAAAACCTCTGGACAAGCGCCCCTCAGACAACCCCCCTACCGAATCCTCGAGGCAGTTAAAGAGGGGATGAGAAAAGAAATTCAGAAGATGCTCAAGCTAGGCATTATAGTTCCTGGGCTTCCCCCATAGTTCTAGTCCCCAAAAAGGATGGGACCACACGGCTCTGCATAGATTATAGACGCCTTAATGATCGGACCGTGACAGACGCTTATCTGATGCCCCGAGTGGATGAGCTATTAGATCGTATTGCCAGGGAACGTTATCTGACCACCATAGACATGTGCAAGAGTTACTGGCAGATTCCCCTGGCCAAGGAGGCTATCCCCAAGTAGTCATCATAGGTGTGCGCACGGGGTGTGCCGTGTGTGCCTGGGCACACCCTAATCCCTGCGGCACGCCTATGGAGTGAGACCGGTAGGGGATCTCCCCTGTCGGCTCAAGCAGAGCCGGCGCTATCCGAGCAGGGAGGGAGGCAGGAGAGGACCCGGTGAGCTCTTGCCAGCAGCTCTGCCAGGTTCCTCTCGCGAGATCTGAGCGTTGCCGCTGTTACAATAGTCATATTTGTGCACAATCTCCAGTTTTGTCACAGGGCACAAATAGTGTTTTCAAATGCCATACATCCCAGGGCCATAGTCAGAAGGTAGGAGGCGAGCAAGCAGCCCCCTCCAAGAACACATGGCGAGGTCTGTTCCTCCACAGGCTACTAAACTGGTTAATGGATTACAGGATAAAACTTACAAGGAAAGGTTAAAGGATCTTAACATGTATAGCTTGGAGGAAAGATGAGACAGGGGGGATATGATAGAAACATTTAAATACATAAAGGGAATCAACACAGTAAAGGAGGAGACTATATTTAAAAGAAGAAAAACTACCACAAAAAAAGGACATAGTCTTAATTAGAGGGGCAAAGGTTTATGTAACGGATACCTTCCGCTGATGGATGCTCCTAGTGCTATCCGAGGACTCCAAGCACTCTGCCCAACACCATAACCACTGCAGACCCCACGAACCACCTCAGCTTGGTTGGGGTCTCGCTGTCTCCACCCACTCTGGACCCAAGACCAGGATCCAGCTTCCAGTAGGTCGACCTCTCCGAAATCCAGAGAGCGGGAACAGGAACAAGCTCTTAGCAGAGCTTAGTGATTATACCCTGGGGAATATAGTGATTATAGCAATCCCCAGAGTGTAGTTTCTCCAATGCCCCAAACCTGAGCATAAACTTCATGAAGGTACAAGATGATCTGACTCCAATGAGCGTTTATTACTCCTTATATACAAGTTTTCAGGCCAGAGGCACACCCCCTGGACCTGGTGGTAAACTGTGACAAAAGGAACACAAACCAATGGGAACACTAATTAACATAATAAAACTCCCACATACACAATGACATCCCTCCTCTCCATCCTGGAGATAATTGGCTTAAGGCACTGCAGTAAACTCAATTATCTCCAGGTACAGAAAATATCTACATTTTACACTAACAGCAAAAATACGTAAAAGTACATAAAAATACATAATTCTTATTATATTACACAGAACCCCCACATTTAACCTATCCCCAGATAGCTCGGATCTGAGCTATCTAGGTGAAAAGCGCTCAGATCCCATGAACAGAGTAAATTTGCCATGGGGCAAAGCATAGCAAGGGCTGTTGAGAAACAAAGGAGGGACAAAATCAGTCAGTTCCAACTGGTTTATCAGTGTGCCTGGCACAACACCCTGCTGGAGAACAATAGACAGGAAACGGGGGAGGGGAAGAGACACACCTTCCCCTGGATTTAAATGGGCAGAAACAGTCTTTAGAAGCCAATAAGCCCCAAATAGTCTTTATAAATGGCACTACACCCCAGGGCCATAGTCATGAGGAAGGAGGCTGGCAATCAGGCTCCCCCAACAGCCGGGGGCAAAGGGCAGCTTGTCACCTAACAATCCAGTGACAAAAGGCATTTCGTCACAGTTTAAAAATAAAATCAGGTAGAATTACTTTACTGAGAGGGTGTTGAATGCATGGAATAGCCTTCCAGCTCGGGTGGTAGAGGTTAACACAGTGAGAAGGTTTAAGCATGCTTGGGATTGGCATAAGGCTATTCTAGCTATAAGATAAGGCCAGGGACTAATCAAAGTATTTAAAAAATTGGGCAGACTAGATGTGTTGAATGTTTCTTATCTGCTGTCACATTCTATGTTTTTATCCCCAACATTCTCCGGGAATTAGACTCATTAAAACATGTTCGTACTCAGTTTGCATTTCAATAGTACTGGGGCAGGATTAAATATTTGGCAATCTGGATCCCTCGAGACCTGCAACTTCCAGCTGATTCTTGATAAGTTCATAACAGACATGAAAAAGTGGACCTTGCCTCATATCTCCTGGATAGGTCTCATTAATTGCATTAAGATGAACTTGCTACCCATGTCTTTGACACATGATTGACAGTACTGTGACTCTATGGGATTCCCACCCTTTGTCCTTCACGTATGAACGAGCTCTGCTTTTGATCGGGTAGCATAAATTAACCGTGCCGGATAGCCGTCTCAGCATTATTATTAACCAAGACAACACCCAAATCATCAAGTTTACCTACAGCAGAAACACTAATCATCATACATAACATACACAGGTATCTTTCGATGATGTAATTGTGTTCATTATTTCTTATTTATACCAGCTTTTGGGAGCCCCCATTAGGGTTGCTTTTCCATTTATTGTTCTTTGGTATTTTTTGATCTGTTTTATTTTAACATTGGCCATTCGAATAACGAAAAATCTACCGAATGACCACCAGCCAGACCTGGAGCATGGCGCTTGTTAACCTCACCGACCTTATTAACACCTCTAAAAACCACAAACTCCCTAACATTCTAATTGATCGTCTGGGTGGTCGGCATTCGTATGCACGAACACATGACGACGGGCATCTTGGGATACGAATGCAGCCAGCGGTGTTTTGTCGTTGAGTGCATGGAACTAAAATCGGACACTTGATGGCACGAACACCGCTGCGACTTCCACTCCTCGTTCTGTTTGACGGAGTAATTGCACGAATGGAGCGCCGTTTGGTAGATATAATCTACCGAGCCAACTACACTCAATGCCTCTGGGTACGAACAGCTACGTTCGACTTTTTGTAATAGACTTTGACTTTGTGAAAGAGACCGTCTGCACAGCCTAATCCTCTGGAACTATTTTGGGCATGAGACCATGCATGCGGTTGGTCAAAACGAGACTTCCACCTAACTCTTGAACCCCTGAAACGATCTGGGTGATTTTTCAGTATGTTGTTCCCCCAGATTGGGGCTATCAGGGGATATATTTGTTTTAAGAGGTTCCCATATTTTTTTGGCGTGTTTTCAAAAATGGGTAAAAACTTGTATTTTTTGTTTGGAGATAATTGAGTTGATACTGTAATTAACTCAATTATCTCACAAACAGAGGGGAGGGATTGTGTACAGTATATGGGAGTGTCTGAATGTTAAAGTCTGTTTTTATTGGTTTGTTGATTTTATGACCTGTGCCCCACAAGGTCCACCTGGGCAGTAACCTTTTGGGGAAACTTGTATAAAAGACCAGTATGCTACATTAAACCTTCAGTTCTACTTCATCCTCAATCTAGAGTCTTGTCTCTTATTGGAGGAAACTGCTATAAAGCTATCACAATAGCTCTTGTAAGAGCTTCTCTACTTGGATGACTGCTGGGAATACTGTAATACCCCTCACACTCTGGAGAAGGTTGCCCTCTGGTGGTGGAAACCCCTCTACTCATCGGGTTAACCGCTACACCTTATTACATACATTTACCATCGCAGACACTGGTCTGCAGCTGTCTGTCCGGCCAGCCATCGCAGACACTGGTCTGCAGCTCTGGCCAATCAGAGCACCACGGAGCTGCAGATCAGATGTAATGGCCACCGGACCACCAGGGAGCCCAGCGGACCACCAGGCAGCCCACACTAGACCACAAGGGAATAATTAAAGATATGTAGTCTCCTCCCTCTCGCCATCAGACCCTCCCTCTCACATCACCACCCCTCCTTACATCACCTGCCCTCTCCCTCTCACATCACCCCCCTCACATCACTTCCCCTAACCATCACCCCCCTCCCTCAACATCACCCCCCCTGCCCATCAACCTCCCTCCCTCAACATCACCCCCCCTCATCATCGCCCCCCTCCCAAACAGGTACCTGCCTTCACTATCCTCTAAAATTAAATAAGTGGAGACAGCCACATTCTTATTAAAAAAAATGTTAACCTCTAGATTTGGAATTAAACGTCGAATGGAATTGGATTGAAAATTTTTTGTTCATAATGTTTTGGGATACCGGATGATCTAAAATGACTCTCCTGTACACATGCTATATCAATATTCTTAGCTCTATCTTCCCTATATACCAGTGTCCTATTGTGCATTGTGCCTAGGCCTCTAACATTAAATTGTAATACTATTTCAATTAACCAAAAATGTTACAAAAATGTATCAGTATGACACACTATGGTAAAAGCAGAGGCACTGGGCGACAAACCACACACATGGGAGAAGTTGTTGAAATTACAGCGACACAAGGAAGTAGAGCCAAAATGGATTTCACGCGCCTCAGTAAAACATGAAGCAAACAAATGGTTATTATAATATTTATCAATTAATAAAAATAGCACTCTGCACATAATGGAAAAAAAACATTAAATTACTGTTGGTGAAATTTGGATGGAGGGCAAAAAGGAGAAATAAATATAAATTTTAAAAAGATTTAAATTAAAAACTAAAATTAAAAAAACAAAAGTATATATAAAAACAAGATAGGCTGTGGGAGGTGAAAAAATGACATCTCCCGCAATAAATACAAGCCTATAAGCTTGGGGGTACAAATAAATATTTAAACACAGTAAGTCGATC
>OW240914.1:360051442-360106597 GCA_933207985.1 Pelobates cultripes
CCTTAAGTACCCGTGGGTGAATACCGTCAGGCCCCGGAGCTTTATTTACATTAATTTTCTTTAATAGCTGTAGCACCTTATCTCAAGTTATCCAATCACAAGTTGTCTGCAAGTTGTTTGCAGCAATCATTTGTATATCTTTTGCCATAGGACCCTCATTAATATATACTGAAGAAAAATAGTTATTTAAAATGTCTGCTTTTTCCTGGTCTTCATTTTGTGTTAACACTGTACAGCAATGGTGGATTTATAACATGGAATGTTGTGTAATCACCGTACAGCAATGGTGGGTTTTCATATGACAGATTTACTGCTTCCTGCATCCCACCAATCTGGATCTTATCAAGCCATGTATTTATAAGCTGATAGGACTGACTCACAATGAAAATGTGGAACAGGTTTATTGAATTTACTTCTCTATAAAGAAATTACATATTTTCTGTATGCAGACTTCTAACAGACAGTTTGAATTCTCAGCTTTTTCAAATATACTGAATGTCAAATATTCACAATTGGTTTCTAAATTCCACCATAAAAATATTGTGCAAGAAAATATTTTAGATCATTTGTTAATCGTCGGGTGTGCCATTTACAAATATAAAATGTTCTGCAAAACTCTGTATGCCATAGAAATGGTGACAGCGTAGCCAATCGCCCAGCTGAGGGCACGGCTAGGCTGGGGAAGTGGCATTAAATAGGCGATAGTGTGGAAGATTCTCGAACCAGCGAATATTCGGAAATGCAGCAAAGCTGTAAGGAGATCTGGATTAGACAGAACGTACACCAGACCAATCCCAACGAAAGGAATGATATTCTCTATGTCATTCAGGTGGCACCTGTAAATACAAACAGAGATCAGATTATTTTCTAGAATAAGGTGCAGTAACAAAGTGTTTTCATTCATTAGACATGTAGGGGTCTAGGTCAGTTTAAACAGCCGGCCGACCTGTGGCAGCAGGAGGGGTAGATTGCTGCCTGTATTATACTGTGACAGATAAATCACAAGAATTTTACTGAAAGTTAAATCGGCAGGACTGGTGGTATTTTTTTGTTTAATCTTCGCTGCTTTCCTTAGTTTGATAAATTGGTCTCTTCCTCTCCGCAGTTTGCTGTCATATTGAGGAAAGGCCTTACACAACGGTTTAATGTCTTTTCAAATAAATACCAGGAGCCTCCAGTATAACCTGTTTAGTAGCAGAATATTTCCACAACCCAAAAAAGAAAAAAAAAGGGCTTCTTGTTGGGAAACTGATTTATAAGAGGTGAGTTTATTGGAACTTTTACTAATGCCACATATCCACATGTCTCTCACAGAGCACTAAAACCCTGACTGCAATCGTGAATCCAGACGCTATTTCCGTAAAGAAGCTCAATGCAAACCTTCTCATCTTTAACGTGTCATAAAAACACAGGACAGACATCACACACAGCTACAGCTTCCTTCCTGGAAACAATGGATTTTAAGTAAGAAAATAGTCTACTCCATGCATTCATTCATTGACACTAAACACAGGAACTCAGTCAGTGAGGACTGAAAGACAGATAAAGAAATGGTTCTGATAAAATACCATTTACACTAGACAGCATTGTGGAATAGGTTTACATCAATGGCTCAGACGGTGTAAATAATACAAGAGACATTTTATGTGTTATCTCAGCATGATACCTGCTACAGCACAATGTTACCCGTTAACTCAGCATATTACCCGTTGTGGCGAAACCGATCTCGCCACTGGTCATTGGAGAAGACTGTTTGCCAGCCTCCTGCCATGTGACTATTGCCCCTGGGATATATTGCCCTTTAAAAACTGATTTGGGCTTATGGACATTTATTGTACAGATTCTGTTTGACCCTCAAACGAAGTGTTGTCTCGTTATTGGGGGAATTGGATTGTATGCTGACTGCCAGGAGTGTAACCCTTTCGTATGGTTTTCCTTTTCGGATATTTCCAGTTCGGGAGATCGCTGCTTACAGTAGCTATCGGTGTATCTGGAAAGGGGAATATCGCCTAAACGGTTTTTAACCTCGTGTGGGCAAAACGGTCTGTTACAATTGGTGGCAAGCGACGGGATCATTTCCACAGCCCAGAGGACAGCTACAAGACAACACCAGTTCCTGCTTAACCCTCAAAGTGAAGTGTTGTCTCATTATTGGGGGAGGATTCACTGTATGCTGTTAGAGACTGATTGCCAGGAGTGTAAGCCGCTTGGGGGCTTTTCCTGTTCGTCTGCTAGCAGCTATTCGTGTGTCTCCAGTTCGGGAGTTTCGAGTATTCCCTTGGTTGCAGTTCGGGAGTTGGTGAATTTGTGGGTTTGCAGTTCAGGAGATTGGTGCTTGCAGTAGCTGTCGGTGCAGCTGAAAAGGGGGAATATTGCCTAAACGGTTTTTAACCTCTTTTGGGCAAACCGATCCGTTACACCCGTTACCTCAGAATGTTACCCATTACCTCAGCATATTACCTGTTACCACACAATGTTACCCATTACCTCAGCATATAACCTGTTATCTCAGCATGATACCTGCTACTGCAGAATTTTAACCATTACCTCAGACTGTTACACATTAGCACAGCATGTTACCCGCTGCTGCAGAATGTTACCAGTTACCACAGACTTTTACCCATTACCGGGTAGTTACCTGTTACCACAGCATGTTACTCGTTACTGCAGCATGTTACCCATTACTGCAGCACGTTATCCGTTACCACAGCACATTACCCGTTACCTCAGCATATTAGCCGCTACCGTAGAATGTTACCTATTACCTCAGCATGTTACCCATTACCGTAGAATATTACCTGTTACCGTAGAATGTTACCGGTTACCACAGCAAGTTACCCGTTACTGCAGCATGTTACCCATTATCGTGGAATGTTACTCGTTACTGCAGCATGTTTCCCATTAACGCAGAATGTTATCCGTGAGTGCAGTATGTTATCTATTACCATAGAGTTATCTATTACTGCAGCATGCTACCCATTACCGCAGCACGTTACCCGTTACCTCAGCATATTAGCCGCTACTGTAGAATGTTACCTATTATCGCAGAATATTACCCATTATCGTAGAATGTTACCTGTTACCACAGCAAGTTACCTGTTACTGCAGCATGTTACCCATTATCGCGGAGTGTTACCCATTACAGCAGCATGTTACCCATTACTGCAGAATATTACCCGTTACCACAGAATGTTACCTGTAACCGTAGTTACCCGTTCCATAGCATATTACTCGTTACCGCAGCCTGTTACTTGCTAAAGCATAATGTTAAATGAATAAAGGTATGTGAGCGCTCCAAACAGCCAATCATCACTACTTGAAAACTGGACTCCGGAACAGCAACTGCTAAACAAAACTGATATAGATCTGATTGATCACTCTGGGATTATATAGACTGATATAACATAAACAAATCAATCAAATGTAAAATATACAGTACATTATTTATTAAATATGCAAACGCAACAAAATATGCTTGATATCAATACAATAACAATAAATGTATCACACAAACAGCAACAATGTTGTCTCGAACAAAGTCAAGAAATACACAGTGTGGGGCCCCCCACACTGATGAAAAGATGTAGCAACAAGAGACAGAATACCCCCTGAAACCAGCCAGTGAGGGGTGCAAGAGACAGAACACCCCCTGAAACCAGTCAGTGAGGGGTACAAGAGACAGATTACCCCCTGAAACCAGCCAGCGAGGGGTGCAAGAGACAGGACACCCCCTGAAACCAGTCAGTGAGGGGTACAAGAGACAGATTACCCCCTGAAACCAGCCAGTGAGGGGTGCAAGAGACAGAACACCCCCTGAAACCAGTCAGTGAGGGGTGCAAGAGACAGATTACCCCCTGAAACCAGCCAGTGAGGGGTACAAGAGACAGAACACCCCCTGAAACCAGTCAGTGAGTGGTACAAGAAACAGATTACCCCCTGAAACCTGCCAGTGAGGGGTGCAAGAGACAGAACACCCCCTGAAACCAGTCAGTGAGGGGTACAAGAGACAGATTACCCCCTGAAACCAGACAGTGAGGGGTACAAGAGACAGATTACCCCCTGAAACCAGTCAGTGAGTGGTACAAGAAACAGATTACCCCCTGAAACCTGCCAGTGAGGGGTGCAAGAGACAGAATACCCCATGAAACCAGCCAGTGAGGGGTACAAGTGACAGAATACCCCCTGAAACCAGCCTGTGAGTGGTACAAGAGACAGATTACCCCCTGAAACCAGCCAGTGAGGGGTACAAGAGACAGAATACCCCCTGAAACCTGCCAGCGAGGGGTGCAAGAGACAGAATACCCCCTGAAACCAGCCAGCGAGGGGTGCAAGAGACAGATTACCCCCTGAAACCAGCCAGTGAGGGGTGCAAGAGACAGATTATCCCCTGAAACCTGCCAGTGAGGGGTGCAAGAGACAGAATACCCCCTGAAACCAGACAGTGAGGGGTACAAGAGACAGATTACCCCCTGAAACCAGCCAGTGAGGGGTGCAAGAAACAGATTACCCCCTGAAACCAGCCAGTGAGGGGTGCAAGAGACACAATACCCCATGAAACCAGCCAGTGAGGGGTACAAGAGACAGAATACCCCCTGAAACCTGCCAGTGAGGGGTACAAGAGACAGATTACCCCCTGAAACCAGCCAGTGAGGGGTGCAAGAAACAGATTACCCCCTGAAACCAGCCAGTGAGGGGTGCAAGAGACAGAATACCCCCTGAAACCAGCCAGTGAGGGGTGCAAGAGACAGAATACCCCCTGAAACCAGCCAGCGAGGGGTACAAGAGACAGAATACCCCCTGAAACCAGCCAGTGAGGGGTACAAAAGACAGATTACCCCCTGAAACCTGCCAGCGAGGGGTGCAAGAGACAGAATACCCCCTGAAACCAGCCAGCGAGGGGTGCAAGAGACAGAACACCCCCTGAAACCAGTCAGTGAGGGGTAGAAGAGACAGATTACCCCCTGAAACCAGCCAGTGAGGGGTACAAGAGACAGATTACCCCCTGAAACCTGCCAGTGAGGGTTGCAAGAGACAGAATACCCCCTGAAACCAGCCAGCGAGGGGTGCAAGAGACAGAACACCCCCTGAAACCAGTCAGTGAGGGGTGCAAGAGACAGATTACCCCCTGAAACCAGCCAGTGAGGGGTACAAGAGACAGAACACCCCCTGAAACCAGTCAGTGAGTGGTACAAGAAACAGATTACCCCCTGAAACCTGCCAGTGAGGGGTGCAAGAGACAGAACACCCCCTGAAACCAGTCAGTGAGGGGTGCAAGAGACAGATTACCCCCTGAAACCAGCCAGTGAGGGGTACAAGAGACAGAACACCCCCTGAAACCAGTCAGTGAGTGGTACAAGAAACAGATTACCCCCTGAAACCAGCCAGTGAGGGGTACAAGAGACAGAACACCCCCTGAAACCAGTCAGTGAGTGGGTGCAAGAGACAGAACACCCCCTGAAACCAGTCAGTGAGTGGTACAAGAAACAGATTACCCCCTGAAACCAGCCAGCGAGGGGTGCAAGAGACAGAATACCCCCTGAAACCAGCCAGCGAGGGGTGCAAGAGACAGATTACCCCCTGAAACCAGCCAGTGAGGGGTGCAAGAGACAGATTACCCCCTGAAACCAGCCAGCGAGGGGTGCAAGAGACAGAATACCCCCTGAAACCAGCCAGTGAGGGGTACAAGAGACAGATTACCCCCTGAAACCAGCCAGTGAGGGGTGCAAGAAACAGATTACCCCCTGAAACCAGCCAGTGAGGGGTGCAAGAGACACAATACCCCATGAAACCAGCCAGTGAGGGGTACAAGAGACAGAATACCCCCTGAAACCTGCCAGTGAGGGGTACAAGAGACAGATTACCCCCTGAAACCAGCCAGTGAGGGGTGCAAGAGACAGAATACCCCCTGAAACCAGACAGTGAGGGGTACAAGAGACAGATTACCCCCTGAAACCAGCCAGTGAGGGGTGCAAGAAACAGATTACCCCCTGAAACCAGCCAGTGAGGGGTGCAAGAGACACAATACCCCATGAAACCAGCCAGTGAGGGGTACAAGAGACAGAATACCCCCTGAAACCTGCCAGTGAGGGGTACAAGAGACAGATTACCCCCTGAAACCAGCCAGTGAGGGGTGCAAGAGACAGAATACCCCCTGAAACCTGCCAGTGAGGGGTACAAGAGACAGATTACCCCCTGAAACCAGCCAGTGAGGGATACAAGAGACACTCTTTATAAAACACATCATATAAAATATTATATAAATATTCTAAATAAAACACACCATACAGATTCTAAACGTGTAAGCTGTCAATAGTGTCTTATCTTTCGATTACTTGTGATCAGATATACACATTCAATAATTGTATTTATTTATCAGAATATTTTGGCCCCTTGTAAATGATATTAATGATAATAATGACACCTTATACCAGTGTGTTACAAATAAGCAGCCTATTTGTAAATGTTTACATTTCAAAAGCCACAGCTGAGTGATGCTGCCCTCTTGTGGCCAGAACAGCAAAAATAACAAATTTGTTACAAATTAACTGTTTGTTGGCCAATTAAAGCGCAACCACTTTGATTTTTATGAAAACGGTTAATATGACAATACTATGCTATATGGTTTATTCTACAGCACGACAGCTGTCATTTTTTTCCACAGATATTTAATCCAATTTAACAAAATTTAACCCCTTAAGGACCAAACTTCTGGAATAAAAGGGAATCATAACATTTTACACATGTCATGTGTCCTTAAGGGGTTAAAGAGATCCGAAAAAGGAGTCAATTGGAAAATGTCATTATACCCGTTTATTGCACCTGAAACATGAAACAATTTTAAGAACAATAATAACACAAAAAGCATGAGATTCCCCTTACCTAACTTGGCCCCTGGATTGAAGATGGAAGATACCATGCCTCACAGGACACATGAGGTGTGTACCAGAGCACCGACCTAGATGTGGACTCATATCCCTTCCCAAAAGGGGACATCAAGAAACCAACCTTTCTATGGTGCAGAAGGAGATTGGTGGTTTGCACAACGTTTTGGGGATATTGAGTCTCGTGAAGGGGAGCGTGAGAAACAACACATGCAAAATCACTTACCCTCCAGGTCCAGTGACTCTCCCATACTGCGGCATTACTGGAGGCATGGCATCGACGGAGAAATGTTCGGATCTGCAGAGAACCAGAATTGGTAGGCCCAGAGGCCTTGCTGGATTTTATACACAAGGTGACACAGACAATGGAGGTGAGAGGGGAAGGGGGACTGTCAACTATAGTGTCAGCCTTCAGAGTCAGGATGGCACCGGCAGCCCCTCTGGATGAACCCAGGGATTATTATCACAGTCACTGAAGACATTACTATGAAACTGGCAACTATGGCCGCTCTAGAGAACATCCCAGCATTGCAGTGGACAAGTGTACGATTAAAGTTTTTGATGACTTACCTTTCTCTGTCCTGATGGAGAGATGCAGGTTTATGCCAGTCACTAAGCTCCTGAGATAACATAGCATCAGATACCAATGGAGAGCTTCAGAAACCATAGGGGTGCACCACAGAGACAATGTGCCAGCCCTGTCACCTTTAGAGAACCCAAGAGACTTCCTGCGAAGTCTCCAAGTGCCACCTATACCTCTCCTGGTGCAACAGGGAATTATGGGTCCGGTTAATTAAAACCTCAGCAGGGTGAAAGAGACCAAGTCCAAGTCAGAAAAGGAGGCACAATCTCTACAGCTGCAGGGCTCCACTTACGACATTTCATTCTACTGAATAGGCCTCCATAACCAATCATTTAAAACCCCTACCTACAAACATTCTCGTATTATTATTCAAAGATCGTCCTTAGTGATAATCTAAATTCATTTATGGACGATTTGGTTTCTATATGCGTTATCTAACCATACTAAATTGTGTTCCAATCTATGGTTGGCAAATAACAACAAAAACGTGTGGTATCATATACAACGAAAGAAAGAATTCTGAAAAAAATGATTTCCTTTCAAAACTTGAAAGGATTATTATATAAAGACATTATGTTCATGGTTATTGCATTAAAAAAAACCTCCAATAAAAATTAGATTTTGAAAAAGTAAATGATATGTAATTCTTCTCAAACTATTTCTGCCAAACAAAATTAAAGAAAAAAAAAAAACCTGGCAAATAATTGCAAAAGCTGAACACATGCTTATTTTTTTGTGATTTACTATGAAGGACAATTAATAAAAATAAAAACTCTGATGTCCTATTAGTTAAATATGTCAAACTTTATAGATATTTTCTGGAGTATCGAACACTTTATTCACTGAAGGCTCAGCAGCCGTTTCACTGACCTTTCCCACCATGTTTGGTTTTCCTCCGTGTAAGTGAAAGTTAGTTGAACACCAGGAGAAAACATTGTGAAAATGAGAAATGATAGTAGTGCCTGCCGCCATTTCATCCGAATTAAAATGAACTCTGTGAGCATGACCCAACGAGATATACCAAGCTTGCACCTGGACACTTCTCTCACCTTCCCTTCTTTACGGAAGGGTCTCTCCAGATATCTTGTTTCTAATCAACCTAATGATTTGTATCTAATCTATACTTTACTCACTGTCTTCTATTCTCCACATTCAAAACATAGTGATGGTAAAACATTGCTTTTAGGTTATAACTTAATCATACTCCCTGTGTAGGATACACTTTATACTGGCACAATCGTGGATACATTTGTATTACTCAGGGCCGGATTAACATAGGGGCTGATGGAGCTGCAGCTCCAGGCACAGGCCCATGGAATAGGCCCATTTAAAAAAAAATAATAATAATAAAAAATTTTTTACTTTTTTTATTTTTTTTACACACTTCTCTTAGGTTTACCAACTGACTGGCATTTTACTGGCACAGCTGGCATTTGAGGCTGCCTGGCTGTGCAGGTATTGCAGTAATACCGACAATACAAATGCAGGTATTTTTCTCAGTATAAATGGAGATTACTCTGCAATACCAGCACCAGCCACTGTGTGTGGAGAGAGGCAGGGATAGGAAGCTACAGCATATCCCTCCCTGCCTTTCTCTACTACTCACTGATCCGTGGGGGAGCAGCTACACAGCACAGAGAGTCCAGTCCAGACAGCAGCTCCCAGTCTGCAGACAGACTACAGCTCAGGGAAGAGAAGGAGGGGGGGAAAGGCAGCAGGGAAACATGGGGATACTGAGACACTAGGGGACACATGGGGACACAGACACTAGGGGACACTGGGAGATCTGGGGACACTAAGATACTTGTGGACACTGGCAAACATCGTGACACTGAGACACTAGGGGACGCTGTGAGACATAGGGACATTGGGAGACACTGAGACATTGGGACATGGAGACACTGGGGACACAGTGTCCCCATGCGTCCCCATGTTCCCCAGCCAGTGTCCCAAATGGCTCAGTGTTCACATGGCTCCCAGTTTCCCCTAGTCTCCCAGTGTCTGTGTCCCCATGTCTCTCAGTGTCCCTAGGGGACACGCTGAGACATGGGGACACTGGGAGAAATGGGGACACTGGGAGACTATGGGACTGGGCGACATGGGGACCACCATCTAGCTCCCCTCACACCCTCTTGCCTTCATACATATATAGTAAAGTCTGAAAATGCTGGCTCTGCCTCTGAACTGACATCATCAGAAGTGGTGGTCTGAGCAAATTACAATGCTTTCCCATAAGATTGGCTGAGACTGTCAACTATGCAGATCAGGGGCACAGCCAGCACAAGTCAAACATAGCCCTTGCCAATCAGCATCTCCTCATAAAGATAAATTTAATCAATTACCATCTCCATCAGATACACGACGGGTGGGAGGTATGGTTGTTTTAATGTTTTTGGTTGATAAGATTCTGTAATTAGGCCCATGATAATTGTCAGCTCCAGGTCCACTGGGCTCTTAATCTGGCCCTGGTATTACTTCACAATTGTGTTTTCTACCCTCAACCTTTTGACTCATTTCTTCTAACATTGGAAGCTCACAGGATTTCAATGTTTGTACATCCCAGGAGGAGCGGAGAATGTCAATGTTAGCATAGCCCAGGATGAGAGAAGGTTACTGTGACGGTAGTCACCATCACCTGTAGGTTCATAGGCGTGTGTGTGTATATATATACACAAAGGAGTGTGTGTATAGCATGAGCCAGCGCCGAGGGACCCAGGTAAGTGACAGAAGGAGTTATTAACCCTTTCTGCACCACAGGGGGGGAAGCTATACTGCCAATAAAATGAGTTTGTTTCCTGGCACTATAGTTCCCTTTAATGCAGTGGTTTGTGTTAAAGTGAAACAGTGTGTGTGAATTCAGAGGGAGCTAATCTAAGATCCACAGTAACTACAAAGTGCCTTTAATGGACATCTCTGTTTTGTCACTTCAGATCTTCCTATTGCAATAATTCACCTACCTACTTTTATCTCTCAGATTACCAGACCCACGTCTCTCTATCTTTCCCAGCTCTGACTATCTATTTAGCAACTCACTTTCTCTCTTTAGTAACTCTCACTATCTCTCTGTTTCTCTCTAGTAACTTATTGTATTTCTTTTTTTTTTTTATTTCCCTTTACCTCTTTCTCTCTTTAGTAAGTCTGCTCTCTCTCTAGTAACTCTCACTTGTGTGTCTCTCTGTCTTTTCCCCAGCCTCTATTGATGTCTCCCTTCCTAATCCCCTTTGCTCTCTTGTCTCCCTCCCCATTTATGTCTTCCTCCCCATGTCCCTCTGTCCTTGCCGTTACCTGGTGCTGCTGCCTGTCCTCCATCCTCCCTGCACACATTGCTGACCATCCCTGGAGGAGCTGCATGCAGGTCCGGATTAACATAGGGGGTGATGGAGCTGCAGCTCCAGGCCTCTTTTATTCACATTCTACAAACATAGTACTGCCCACAGGGTTTTGAAGAACAACCAATCAACACATTACAACACAGCTAACACTCCCATTCATTACATCAGAAATCCTCCTCTCTGCCTGTGATAAAATTATCTCAACACAATAGACTAACTTAATTATCACAGGCAGGAAAATACAGTACTATAAAACATATTACAGGGACCCCAAAACATGCAATAACCCCATAAAAAATAAACCACATATCCAAAATTCACCCAGATCCGTTCAGTAGTTTGGAAGATACGATTTAATGCAGATTCTGCAGAACGTATACAGACTATATGAAAAATAATTACTGTTAAATGTGTCCCCTGTTCTGTAGTTTAAAACTTCTGAACGATGTCTTTGTGTACCAAATACTGGCGAGATGGCACCGTGTAGAAAAGTCAAAACCGTGTCTGGGAGTTAAAATGGCCGCCATCCATTGTTCTCACCATGTGCTTCATCCATTGTTCTCACCATGTGCCTCTGATACATGAAATGGTGGCCACCCAGTAACTCCACAGTATGTCCCCAGATGGTTCTTAAAGGGCCAGCAGCAGCATTATAAAAATCTATTATGCCCAAATCAGTTCCTAGAAGGGCAATACATCTCAGGGCCATAGTCGCAGGGCAGGAGGCTGGCAAACAGTCTTCTCCAATGCCCAGTGGCAAGGCTGGTTCCGCCACAGTCATCCGTGCTATACAGTTCTACGTGCTAGATCAAACAGTAATCCTGACACCATCCTCTGAAAGGTAGCCGGGGTGTTTTTCATCCCGAATGGCATGACATTAAACTAGTACAGGCCAAACGGGGTGAAAAACGCTGACTTGGGGATGGTGTCTTCAGCTAGCGGAATTTGCCATTACCCTTTACACAAATCTATTGTGGTGAGGTACTGGCCCCTGGCCATTTTGTTTAGGAGCTCATCTATCCGGGGCATAGGGTAAGCGTCGGAGATCGTTTTGTCGTTGAGCCTCCGGTAGTCTACACAGAAACGGGTCGTCCCGTCCTGTTTCGGTACTAGCACTACCGGGGAGGCCCAGGAGCTGTCAGAATGTTCTATCACCCCTAACTGCAACATCTCATCAATCTCCTTACGCACGCTTTCCTTTACTGGTTCATGGATTGCGGGATAAAACTTACCAGGAAAGGTTAAAGGATCTTAACATGTATAGCTTGGAGGAAAGACGAGACAGGGGGGATATGATAGAAACATTTAAATATATAAAGGGAATCAACACAGTAAAGGAGGAGACTATATTTAAAATAAGAAAAACTACCACAACAAGAGGATATAGTCTTAAATTAGAGGGACAAAGGTTTAAAAAATAATATCAGGAAGTATTACTTTTACTGAGAGGGTAGTGTGGATGCATGGAAACAGCCCCAGCTGAAGTGATAGGAGGCACAGTAAAGGAGTTTAAGCATGCGTGGGATAGGCATAAGGCTATCCTAACTATAAGATAAGGCTAGGGACTAATGAAAGTATTTAGAAAATTGGGCAGACTAGATGGGCCGAATGGTTCTTATCTGCCGTCACATTCTATGTTTCTATGTTTACGGATTCTGGTATGCGGTAAGGAGGTTGGTGAAGCGAGGTCTGTTCTAGGGTTTCTACCTTGTGAGTGGCCAATGGGGTGTACCCGGGCAGATTGGAAAAGGTGGCCCGTTCTTCCCGGATTAAGCTTTGGACTTAAGCTGGGGACTTAAACGCTCCCCTAACCGTACTTCTCCCAGGTCTCTGTCCTGGCCCTCTTGGTCTAGGAGGTCTGGGAGAGGCAGATTATCAAAGTCGGTAGCTGGCGCGCAGAACACGGTTACCTCTTCGGTACGCTCATGGTATGAAACATGCGTTTGCCCCCCGCGCTTGTGGCCAGACCGATCACATAGGTGGTATCACATATCTCTTCTTAAACTGTATCTTCCAAACTACTGAACGGATCTGGGTGAATTTTGGATATGTGGTTCCCCCCGGTTACCCCCGGTTCTGAGGATATACTTTTTATGGGGTTATTGCATGTTTTGGGGTCCCTCTGATATGTTTTATAATACTGTAGTTCTCTGCCTGTGATAATTATATTAACCATTGTGTTCAGTAATCATATCACAGGCAGAGGGGAGGATTTTGTGTGGGAGTGTCTGTGTGTATTGTACGGATTGATTGGTTGTATTTCAAAACCCTGTGGGCAGTACTATGTTTGTGGATTGTGAATAAAAGAGGCTGTATGTGCCAGTCCAGTCAGTTCTTCTGACCTCAAAAACGAAGTGTGTCAGTCTCGTTATTGGGGGGAATTGGATTGTATGCTGATTGCCGAGGTAAGCTGATTGTATAGCTTTTCCCAAAACTAGCTGTTTACAGCATTCATATGCTTGAGAGCATGTGAGCGTTTCTCCGTTCAGTGGTTATTGTGTCTGCTGCAGTGAGTCCCTCAGAAGCGCTTAGGAGCATCCTTCAATGGAGGTACCCAGTCGGTGCCAGGTGATCCGTTACAATGACAAATAAGTAACGTATTACCGGTCCTTAGAATGGCCGGATTTAACGTACAAAGAATAGTCAAAAATACTAGCCGAGGTAAGGGAACACAGAAAGGGACACAGCGATGAGGAAAGCCAGGAGTCAGGATACCAGAATATAGAGAAGTCAATAAACAAAGCCAAAGTCAAAACCAGGTAGAAAACTATAAACAGGAACGCGCTCTCAGACAACCACAAGGGAAACCACGACAGGGCACTGAGCAGGCTGAGAACTGGGCCTAAATACCCCTCCTCTAGATCTGATAGGCTGTAACCGGCCTTTGACCCCAAAGTCAGTTACCAGGTTTCATTTGCATAATTGATGCTCAGCATTAACCCTTCTGTGGATTAGGTTGCTGCTCAGCACAACTTTTCCTGTGTTGACAGTAAATGTAATTAACCACATTTTTATAAGCGGATGAAAAAGTGACAGATGGTAGATCGGCTACTGGATGGGTTTCAGGAGTATGCTTGCGCCTATCTAGATGATATAGCCATTTTCAGCCACTCCTGGACTGAACACCTGACCCACATAGGAGCCGTACTAGACCGGATTAGGGAGGCAGGACTGACCCTCAAACCCAGTAAGTGCCACGTAGGGATGGCAGAGATCCAGTACCTAGGACATAGGGTAGGAAGTGGTCAACAGAAGCCAGAACCCGCTAAAATAGAGGCAGTCGCCAAGTGGCCAACCCCCCGCACCAAGACGCAAGTCCTTGCGTTCCTAGTTACCGCAGGGTACTATGGCAAATTTGTGTCCAACTACAGCACCCTAGCCAAACCCCTCACCGACTTAACCCGTAAGAACCTCCCTAAGATAGTGGTATGGGCCCCAGAGTGTGAACAGGCATTCCAACGGCTCAAGACGGCGCTTACTAAATCACCTGTATTTTCTGCGCCTGATCCAATTAAACGCTTTCTCGTCCATACAGACGCTTCTATGTTTGGATTGGGAGCAGTACTGAGTCAAGTCGGAGCAGATGGCGGCGAGCACCCAGTGGCTTACCTCAGCAGAAAACTTTTACCCGGAGAAGTAAGCTACGCTGCCATCGAAAAGGAATGCCTGGCTGTTGTGTGGGCCCTCAAAAAGCTGCAGCCCTATTTGTATGGGCAACCCTTTACATTGCTCACAGATCACAACCCATTGGTGTGGCTGAACAGGGTGTCAGGAGACAATGCCAGGCTGCTGCGCTGGAGTTTGGCGCTGCAGCCTTTTGACTTTACAATCCACTACCGCCCAGGGAAGCAAAATGGCAACGCAACGGGTTATCCAGACAGACAGACCTTGAAAAGTGATCCTGTGAGTACTCCTCCGGACACCCCCAAGCCAATCCGTTGGGATCAGACTGTGTATGCCGGCTTGGTTCTGGGGGAGCATTGTGGCAAAACTAGCCACTTAGAACTGTATTTGCATTAATATGATGTAGCTTTAAGGCTGTTAGAACCAAGTATAGCCATGTATCTGTATTTTATGCAAACAAGAGCATTCGTATGCTGGCGGCATGAAAGCCACCAGTATTCATACAGTAGTTTCACGAACAGTGAATTTCAACACTGTTCGTGAAACGAACAAATCTACCGAATGGGAGACCACACACAGGAGGTCGTGTGGCTCCCATTAAATATTGCAACATTGTAGCTTTCGGTAGTTATTATAGATTCAGGGTGGCCGCCGTTCAGATAGCGACCACGCGGCGGTCGGCCATCTTGGATCCTTTGTTAGCCCAGCGGTATTTTGTCTTCGAGTGCCTGGAACTAAAATCGGCTACTCGACGGCACGAATACCGCTGGACTTCCAGGCCGTTCGGGAGTACCGGTCTTTCGGTATTTTATCCCTGCGGGTATATTTGTGTCTTTTATGCAAAATGTATATTGAAGTGTAATTCATGCAGCGTTCGGCTGGATGTGCTGGGAACTGAGCAGTACTTTCACGAAATGTGCGCCCAGACCCCAGCTATCTACCGAACGGTCATTCGTTAATATAGTATGAATAATGTTAAAGTTGTATATTTTTATGTAAAAAGCCAGTTCTGCTGCACGGAGGGATAATTCACTTAACAGGATATTCTAGTGGGAGTATCCCTCTCGTGCAGCAGTGCATGGTGGGAGAAAGGCCTTGGTTGTTAAGTTCCCCATGTAGTCCCCTACTGTACAACCCCTGTAAAGTCAGTAGGGAAACCCCTTGCATGGGAAACCACATAAATACTGTTACCTGTGATTAAAAGCTCAGTTGACTCCCAGCCTATGTGTCGTCTAGTTCTTGGGAAGGAAGGATTTATACAACGCTACCAGGATTATTGTATGCTGTGCTTGTTATACCTGGATTATTATATGCTGCTCCTGTCTACCAGCGGAGATACTGTGGAATATACTACCTCTCCGCTACAAGTGTATTTTAGCATTGAATTTTATTTTACAGTTAAATTGTGAGGAGAATTCTTAATAACAGTAACTGAGTCTATTGGATCAGAGAATTCTCAGCAATGACATTGTACCAAAATCACTGAAATAGCACTAAAACTACTGAACACTGTGTGCATTCAGTGACAGTCTAAAATACAACTGGAAGAAATGATCAATGGTATTAGATGCTAGAGTACACTTTTATCCTTTTTTAGTTACTGGATGGGCCCCTCCCAGCTTTGTCCAAAATATCCCCTTTACTAAAATACAAACTGAGATGTTTAATTTACCTTAGAACTAAAGCTTTACTCAAGCCTAGATATCAGGGTGAACAGTGATTAAAATAAGTAATAATAAAATAAGCACATATTTAAAGTCTATCTGCTTCATTAGACTTTAGGGAGGCACTCTAGCGCCACCTACTGACCATCTTCGGGAGTTACATTGATATTACATTGTTTAATCATCTTTAACTCTATACTGGCATATAACAGACAGAAGTAGGACTGCTTACCCTATTTTAATATATTTATTGCTATAAGGTTTTATTTTATGCATAGAAATATTAAAAGTTAGGTTTTTTATTTTTTTCCATCCACAAAATGCGGACTAGTAAAATCAGCTCACCCCCTTTCACCTATCTTACTACTCCCAGACCGGAACCTATTACTGAGCAGCCTTGCCGAAGTCCCATACTAACCTGACAACTGACTGGTGCCCTTCCATCCCGACATTGCCAGATGCCCCTCCGACTTACACCAGGTCCAACACACGTTGACCAAAATGGCCAAATACAACGGGCAGATCCTGTGTTTGTCTATGTTCCCTTCACCACAACTGATCTATTCAATTGGAAGACTCATAACTCCTAACGACAAACCTCAAGTCATGACAGATTTGGTTACCTCCATTATACAAACACACAATCCCACCTGGGCTGATTGTCAGCAATTATTACTGACCTTTGGAACGTAAATGGCGCTGACATGATCCATCTAAAGGCCTATCAACAAGCCATTATTACTTGCATGAAGGCAGGTGGGAAAAAAGCAATTAACATGTCCAGGACAGCTGAAGTGTTTTTTATGAGAGACTGCTTGAGTCAAATAGATTGTACACTCCTTTCAATCCTGAAGCCCCTGAAAACTTCTGAATGATAGACTCAGCATTTGTCAGCCAGGCCCAGAGCGATATTAAAAGAAAGCTACAAAATTTAGAGGGATTTGCAGGGATATCCATATCACAGCTAATGGAGGTTGCAAATAAGGTGTATATGAATAGGGAAACTGGGACAAAGCGTGAGGAGGAATGTAAGATGAGGAAGAAAATAGACATGTTAGTGGTAGCTATTTCAGGCGTAGCTAGAGAAGGAGGAGAGATGAATAGAGGAGTTGAGAATAGGATGAGCAGGGTACCACTAGGTTGAGATCAATGTGCATATTGTAGAGAGGAAGGGCATTGGAAGAGTGACTGTCCACAGAGGGGATATATTGCAGGTGGTAGACAAGAAGAGAGAAGAGGGCAAGGTGGTTATGGTAACAGCTATAGAGGACGAGGTAGAGGAAGTTTGGAGGAAATAATGGGAATAGCAGAGTGAGTGTGCAGGGAGGTAGATATTATCCCCCTACCCAGAGACCTAGGGATAGGGAAGATAGAAATTTTCGTAGGTCTGGCTGACACTATCATGGTTCCATCCCGACCGGGTTCCATCCCCCTTGGCCGAGCGGAGCCTATGGCCGATGTATCAATAGGGGGAAAGAGAAGTCCTTTCATGATAGACTTGCTGAACATTCTATGGTGACCAAATTGGTAGCTCCTCCTTCTGAGAAGACTGTAACTATGATAGGAGCTACTAGGAAAAGTGCTGCTAGACCGATTCTCAGGAGTCGTACATGCATTTTAGGAGGCCATTTTGTTAAGCACCATTTCCTATACATGTCGGAGTGTCCAGTTTAACTTCTAGGACGAGATCTATTATCAAAGCTTCAATCTCAGATAACTTTTCTACCTAATGGATCAACGTCTCTGAAGTTTAATAAATCACCTGGCATAATAGCGGTATTGGTGCCAAAAGAAGAAGAATGGCGTTTCTATTCTGTAATAATAAAAGCAAACCCAACGAGTGATGGATCTGTATTTAACATTCCAGGAGTATGGGCAGAAAATAATCCTCCAGGACTTGCCCGTAACATCCCACCAATACATATTGAGTTAAAGCTTGGAGTGTATCCTGTTAGCCTTCGTATGTTGTTCTTTTATCTACCCCAACAGCTGTAGGTGGCGGAAGTGACTCCTCGGATTCATCACTCTAGGGTTAAACCAGCGGCAGATTCCTGGCAAGCTACTCCAGATTGTGAGAATCCTTGAAAGATCCGGTTGAAGCGCATGGCCCAGTCGAATTGAGCGTGACTTGAGAAGTATGAGGTGATTTTTGAAGAATCGTGGTTGAAAGTAACATCAGAGATCAGCAAGTAGGTGTTTTGACGGCCATAATAAAGCCTGACCACCTGCCTATGTTTCATAGCCAGAGTGTCTCGAACGGACCTCTGTGAAGGTGAGGGTCAGAAGTACAACAATCCTTGCAGCCCTCACAAGCGGGAAGCTGAGGTGCCGTCGCACGGTTGAAGAATAAAGATGAGGACCACAAGAATGATGTGCTTAATTATGTGTTTTAGTATTTTTATAATTTTTCAAGATAAAGGTAAGGATATTCCAAGCTGTGTTAGTTGTATTAAGACTATGAAAACAGGTAACCAGATATCCCAGACCCTAATTTGGCACTCACAATATAAATGTAAAGGATCTGTGTCTAGGTGTAGGTACTTAGATACTGATTATAGTGTGTGTCAACCGATATCAGGTGAGCCCAAGTGTTTCGATCCCCAATTCCAACCCCGTACAATTTGGTTGGTAATTCAGAAAAGTAACTCCCAGGGGACCTTAATAAATAAGACTGTGATAAGCACCATACATTCTATGGGTATTCTATTATTTGATGCATGTAAGGCGATAGTAGTTGAAAACTTTGGAATATATGTGGTAATCTTAAATGGGAACGAATTTATGGGTTTAATGATTGTAACGGACCGTTTTGCACAAAAGGGATATAAACCGCTTAGACGATAATCCCCTTTTAGAGACAGGCACAGCTACTGTAGAATCACCAAAACTCACGAATTGAATACAAGTGAATGCACCAAACTCCCGAACTGCATACAAGGGAATAAGGTAGCACTCCAAACTCCCGAACTGGAACCTCATGAATAGCTGTCAACAGACGAACAGGAAAAGCTCCCAAGCGGCTTACACTCCTGGCAATCAGTCCTTAGTAGCAGACAGTAAATCCCCCCAAAGACGAGACAGAGCTCCGTGTTGAGGGTCAAGCAGTGGTCTGTTTAATGAGGGCTACCTGCCCAGTATTTATGCAGGTCTCCCACCTGGTGGACACTCCCGTAGGGGACCAGATGGAAGACTGTAACAAAAGACAGACATGTACCAATTACAGACATACAGAAGTAAAACATCCCCACAATGCATCCTGGCTTCCTCCCCTCTGCCCTGGAGAAGTAATTCAATTATCTCCCAGGACAAAGGCAAAACTCCATTACACACGTGGGGACACAAAGACAGACTATCACTTTAAAATACATAATGGGACAAATGGTACAGTAAATATATACATGTAACATATCCCCAGATAGCTCAGGTCTGAGTGCACATTATTAAGCAAATGGCGCTCAGACCACACGAATACAGTTTAATCGCCATGGAGCCAAAGTCTTTACACAGTCAGTTTCATACGAATGGGCTCCATGGGATTCCTATCTGGGGTATAACACATTCGAACAAAACTACCGAACACCGGGCCGTTCGTGCACTTCCACCGAACAAGAAGGGAGGTCGGCGGCTTCAGCGGTGTTCGCGCAAAACTGTGTCCGATTTTAGTTCCATGAAAATAGGGGCGAACACCGCTGTGCATTCGTATGTTTAAAATGGCTGCGACCTCGTGTTCGGGATATGAATGGCGGCCACCCAGCATTCGTCAATTAAGCTGAGGTTAACCGCAGCTTCAGGGAGGTTAATTGCCGGCACACTCCAGCTCCCAGGTGGTCTATTCATTCATGCGGTTGTTCGGTAGATTGAAATGGTACAGTAAATATATACATGTAACATATCCCCAGATAGCTCAGGTCTGAGCGCACATTATTAAGCAAATGGCGCTCAGACCACACGAATACAGTTTAATCGCCATGGAGCCAAAGTCTTTACACAGTCAGTTTCATACGAATGGGCTCCATGGGATTCCTATCTGGGGTATAACACATTCGAACAAAACTACCGAACACCGGGCCGTTCGTGCACTTCCACCGAACAAGAAGGGAGGTCGGCGGCTTCAGCGGTGTTCGCGCAAAACTGTGTCCGATTTTAGTTCCATGAAAATAGGGGCGAACACCGCTGTGCATTCGTATGTTTAAAATGGCTGCGACCTCGTGTTCGGGATACGAATGGCGGCCACCCAGCATTCGTCAATTAAGCTGAGGTTAACCGCAGCTTCAGGGAGGTTAATTGCCGGCACACTCCAGCTCCCAGGTGGTCTATTCATTCATGCGGTTGTTCGGTAGATTGAATCTACCGAACAACCATCAGAAAAGCACGAATACAGCTTTTCTGCAGGCAAAATAAAGTCTTTTAAAAGGGGGCCATAGTCCAGAGGCAGCAGGCGAGCAACCAGGCTTCTCCAATGCAATGTGGCGAGATTGGTCTCGTCACAATGATAAATATTTATGTCCCAGTAAAAGAGCTACTGATCCTGACTGCCCAAATAGAGACTTTAACTTCTGCCCCTATTGGTAATGTGTAGGTTGGGTGACCTGGGGAAAGACAGTAGATCAAGATATGATTATCCAAAGGTTGCCCACTACACCGTATTGTAAAACTAATGAGTGTAACCCTGTGCATATGACCATATCCAATCCACAGCACTTCATTGACAAGTTTGGGAATCTCTTTGGGTTTCAAAATACATGGTACAGGAGTAGATCCAGGGACCATAATATATGTAGGTCTTGAAACTGAGATGACAGCTTCTCAAACTCATCAGGTTTTTCATTCCTTCTATGAGGAGATGAGTGTTGAGGATAAAATTCCCCATAATGTTAAGAACTTATGTATTGATTTGGCAGAGAGTATTGCAGGTAGTCTTAATATAACTAACTGCTTAGTATGTGGAGGTACTAATATGGGAGACCAATGGCAATGGGAGACAAGATAGGCTTGGTACCCTGGTTCTGGGACAGATGAACAACAGATGCTTTCTCAGTCTGATCATCAAGTAAGTACTAGAGGTAAATCAGAATGGCTATTAAAAACATCTATCATAGGCCATGTACGTTTAGCTAGAAGAGGGCCACTGTATAAAACATCTGTTGGAGAGTTAACCTGCTTAGGACAGAAGGCCTATAATGCTGATACAAAAGATACTACTTGATATCTAGCTTCAAATGTCTCGGAACCTACTAATCCGTTTGCCAATTACACCAATTTAAAAGAGGTATGGTTTGACTTATCTGCTATATCCAATTGGAAGGCCCCAGTGAATTAGTACTGGATCTGTGGTAAGAAAGCATATTCAGAGATACCACAAGATTGGGAAGGGGCATGTGTATTAGGTACGCTCAAACCATCCTTCTTCTTGTTGCCAATTGAGACAGGAGAGACCTTGGGAGTTAAGGTTTATGATGTGAATCATAAAAAGAAGCGAGCATCCTTGAATATAGGTAGTTGGGAAGATGAGTGGCCTCCCCAACGTATCATAAATTACTATGGACCTGCTACCTGGGCTGAAGATGGTACTTATGGATATAGAACCCCAATATATAGGCTCAACCGTATTATGGGACTACAGGTGGTGTTTGAGATTATCACCAATGAAACAGCACAAGCACTTAATCTTCTAGCTAAGCAAAATACTTGGATGAGATCAGCCATCTATCAAAATAGATTAGCTCTGGACTACCTATTAGCAGTAGAGGGAGCTGTATGCAGAGGTTTAATCTCAGTAATTGTTGTCTGCACATAGATGATGAAGGGCAGGCAGTGGTTGACATTACTAGCAACATGGTTAAACTGACGCATGTACCTACTCAGGTCTGCAATGGGTATAATCCTAGTAGTTGGTTTGGAAGTTGGTATGAGCAGCTTGGAGGGATTAAGGCATTAATAGGAGGAGTAGTATTTATTATATTCTTATGTCTCTTTCTGCCCTGCCTAATCCCATTAGTGGTCAGATCTATACGTAGTATCATAGAGAGTACTATAGAAAGAAAGACAGCTGCTCATGTAATGGCTGTCTATAGATATGAATCCCTAGCCCAAAGAGAACATATTCAGGATAAGGAATGCTGAAGGAGTTTGTGATGATGCTAAGATGCTTACAAGGTCTGTTCTGGTCCAATGCCTACTTGAGTGGTGTTGGCAAATTATGGTTTGTGATGCATCTTGTATAACTTTGTATCAGAGGCATCAAAGGGGGGAATGTGATGGGATTCCAGCATGGTCAACATTTAGTAGGCCGAAATCTCCACATGGCATATGATAATTAGTATCTGATTACAAACAGTTGGATGAGTCATCAGTGTACTGAGCATGTGTGGAATTGGATAGTACATTCCTTTGTCTGTAAATGCCATGTGGTCTGCCCATATAAGGTGATCCTGAATATAGGAGGGGTTATACTGTATGGGGGGGGGGATATGTTGCTAACAAAAGGCCTCTGCACCATGCTTTCTGCCTCTCAGATATTTTTGGAACAGGAGTTCATCTGAGACCCGCTCAGTGTGTAAATAAAAGACTGGTTACTTCCTGAAGGCTTGTGTCCATATCTCTATGTGTGGCTTCTGAGGTTTGTTCCTGTTTTTCCTCCGGTAACATTAGTACAGCGCGGAAGAGAGGAAAAGATGAATGCTACTAAAGTACAGGAGGAGAGAACAAATTTATGAAATGTACATCTGGCTCTGATCTTGTGACTGGTCCAGTTAGAATTTAATAGAATTTACGCTGCATATCATGCGTAGGTTTTCTGTGGCCCAGGAAAAGCCACTGTGTTCTCTGGTGTAACAGATCACCTGGCACCCCGACTGGGTTCATCCGTTGAAGGATGCTCCTAGCGCTTCCTGAGGACTCCAAGCACTGCAGCAGACACCACAACCACCGAACCGGAGAAGCATACGAATGCTCTCAAGCATATGAATGTTATAAGCAGCTGAACAGGAAAACCATACAATCAGCTTACACTCCTGGCAATCAGCATACAATCCAATTCCCCCAATAACGAGACGACACTTCGTTTTGAGGTCAAGCAGAACTGACTGCACTGGCACATACAGCCTCTTTTATTCACAATCCACAAACATAGTACTGCCCACAGGGTTTTGCAATACAACCAATCCATCTGTACAATACACACAGACACTCCCACACAAAACCTCCCCTCTGCCTGTGATATGATTACTGAACACAATGGTTAATATAATTATCACAGGCAGAGAAATACAGTATTATAAAACATATCACAGGGAGCCCAAAACATGCAATAACCCCATAACGTATATCCTCGGAACCGGGGGATCTGGGTGAAACACATATCCAAAATTCACCCAGATCCATTCAGTAGTTTGGAAGATACAGTTTAATGCAGATTCCGCAGAACATATACAGGCTATATGAAAAATAATTACTGTATAATGTGTCCCCTGTTGTATAGTTTAAAACTACTGCACGATGTCTTTGTGCACCAAATACCGGCGAGATAGCACCGTGTAGAAAAGTCCAAACAGTGTCTGTGAGTTAAAATGGCCGCCATCCATTGTTCTCACCATGTGCTTCATCCATTGTTCTCACCATGTGTCTCTGATACATGAATTGGTGGCCACCCAGTAACTCCACAGTTTGTCTGGTAGTCTATCCAGCCGGACCAACAGATGAAACACATGGGGAACAGTGCAACAAACGAAGGGAATCATAAAAAATATGGACAATAGTCATATTTGTGCACAATCTCCAGTTTTGTCACAGGGCACAAATAGTGTTTTCAAATGCCATATATCCCAGGGCCATAGTCAGAAGGTAGGAGGCGGGCAAGCAGCCCCCTCCAAGAACAAGAAGAGGTCTGTTCCACCACATCTGGTTTCTTATGGAAGCAGTGTGTGCTGGTAAGACCGATCCAGCAGCTGGCATGTTTACCACAATGCCAAAAAAAAAATTGCTGCCATGATCTTGTAAAGTGACCTGTGAATAGCTTAGAAATGTGATATCCCCCCAGTTCAATAACTTGTAAACAAGACATGCTTAACATAGAGATCAGGAGCATCATTTAATACCTGCGAACTCGTTCAACATCTGGGTCAGTCCTCACAAATTTCTTGGGATCTCCACCTTTGCTACTCGACATTGCATCCTCAGGGTTGGCAAAAACCTTCACAACAAGAGGTATATAGAATGATATTTTAAAGCCCAAAACAGTTCTACTAATTCTAAGAGTGTTCTAATCATTTAATATTTTGGAGTACTGTGCCATTGTAGTGGCTTAATAAGGCATGGTCATATGATGTGACCAATTCAATGTATTTTAATTTGAGATGATTACAGTAATGTTATGTACCCTTAGACAGACAGAAACAAATTATATTTGGATTATAAGTATGTTGTCCTATAACCTTCCCCTGAAAACTGTTGTAGATGAAGGAGCCTGGTATCTAGCACTTTAAATAATAATATATTATGAGGCACATGCAGGTCCAGAACCCATGCACAATCATTCCCTGATAGCGAGTGCATGGGCTCAATAAACACCTCGGAAATTACTCTTGGAAGAAATACATTTTGGCTGAAATTGTTGTAATTGAGAAAAGTAAGCCCTGCGTTTAAATACTGAGAAATCACCTCTAGAGGGCAGCGCTCGCCGCACAGATTAAACTAAATGCGACCAATTAAAATAAAAGCTATTAAGCACTACAGGTAATGTGTACAAAGCAGGGCTGAACTTCCTAATCCAAAGAGCGACATGGGTGAATGCCCTTATTGCACATATCATTAACACGAATACAAGCCATTTCCCTGGCGTACGACACATTTCACTTCGATTTATTCAGATTCTTACCTTTCTTGTTAGTCTGAAGAAAGCAGTGATCACACTCATCACCATCATTTTTAGGAGCACGATGGTCACATACGTGCCGTAGGCTCGTACGACATCACTATCAGCAAGCTGCTCAATGCCACCCATTTCTACCAATCTGTCCAATCATAGAAGACAAAGAAAATGAAATCATGTGTATCACCTTTCAAATCGCAATAATGTCTTATATTTACAGTAAAGCAATAAAAATCCCTTTATTTTAAACTGGAAACAGATATTAATAAATAGGGGTCTTCGTGATCAGCTGAGAGATGAGAACTTCTCTACTTCTTTTATATAGTTATGTTAAAGATTGTTATATAGCCACCTGGAAGACAAAGTGTTAATGCTAACGGACGCTTTGTACAGCTGGTCCCTCAGACGGCGTAATTGACCCTGTAGGGAACAGTGTCCTCTAAAATAATCCGCCCTTTCAGAGCAGGAAGCCACTCCCTGTTGATCACATTATAACTATACATTAGATTTCCCAGTAATTTTATTTAAGAGAGAAAGACAGTGTAAGCACCATAATCACTTCATTGTAGTGCAGTGATTTGAAAGGATACATATTGCCCCTTGTAGCTGCCTTGCATAGAAACATAGAATGTGACGGCAGATAAAAACCAGTCGGCCCATCTAGTCTGCTCAATTTTCTAAATACTTTCATTAGTCCCTGGCCTTATCTTATAGTTAGGATAGCCTTATGCCTATCCCACGCATGCTTAAACTCCTTTACTGTGTTAACCTCTACCACTTCAGCTGGAAGGCTATTCCATGCATCCACTACCCTCTCAGTAAAGTAATACTTCCTGATATTATTTTTAAACCTTTGTCCCTCTAATTTAAGACTATGTCCTCTTGTTGTGGTAGTTTTTCTTCTTTTAAATATAGTCTCCTCCTTTACTGTGTTGATTCCCTTTATGTATTTAAATGTTTCTATCATATGCCCCCTGTCTCGTCTTTCCTCCAAGCTATACATGTTAAGATCCTTTAACCTTTCCTGGTAAGTTTTATCCCGCAATCCATGAACCAGTAAAGGAAAGCGTGCGTAAGGAGATTGATGAGATGTTGCAGTTAGGGGTGATAGAACATTCTGACAGCTCCTGGGCCTCCCCGGTAGTGCTAGTACCGAAACAGGACGGGACGACCCGTTTCTGTGTAGACTACCGGAGGCTCAACGACAAAACGATCTCCGACGCTTACTCTATGCCCCGGATAGATGAGCTCCTAAACAAAATGGCCAGGGGCCAGTACCTCACCACAATTATCTTGCACTTATCCACATTAAATGTCAGTTGCCACAATTCTGACCATTTTTCTAGTTTACCTAAATCATTTGCCAGTTGGCTTATCCCTCTTGGAACATCAACACTGTTACATATCTTAGTATCATCAGCAAAAAGACATACCTTACCTTCAAGACCTTCTGCAATATCACTAATAAAAATATTAAAGAGAATGGGTCCAAGTACAGATCCCTGAGGTACCGAATATATTCCATTAACTACAACCCTCTGTTGCCTGTCACTCAGCCACTGCCTTACTCATTCAACAATATTGGAATCCAAACTTAAAGATTGCAGTTTATTGATAAGCCTTCTATGTGCAACAGTGTCAAAAGTCTTACTGAAATCTAGGTAAGCAATGTCTACTGCACCACCCTGATCTATAATTTTAGTTACCCAATCAAAAAAATCAATAAGATTAGTTTGGCATGATCTCCCTGAAGTAAACCCATGTTGTCTCTGATCTTGAAATCCATGTGTTTTTAGATGTTCAACAATCCTATCCTTTAACATGGTTTCCATCACTTTCCCCACTACTGAAGTAAGGCTTACTGGCCTATAGTAGTAGCTGACAATAGGACTGTTTCTGAGATTCAGCACTATTTTCAGGTGATGCAATCCCATCACCCCTGTGGCTGTCGAACAGAGAGCCACTTGGGGTCCACAGACTAAAACAGATGATCTCATTTATTCTATTTTACTTCCCGTGCCGGCATGCATTGAATTTCACTGTCAGACGCTGAGTGCGTGTCCAGTGCTTTGGATTGTTGGCCCACAGCATTAGCTGTGCATGCATTGTACATTTGCAAAGCTTCTCGGTTATCAGCAAGAAAGTCTCCTTATCCCCTTAGTGACCAGACCGCTTTTACATTTTCCTACCATTTGGGACCAGGGCTGTTTTTACATTTCTTCTGAGTTTGTGTTTAGCTGTAATTTTCCTCTTACTCATTTACTGTACGCACACATATTATATACCATCTTTCTTGCCATTAAATGGTCTTTCTAAAGATACCATTATTTTCATCATATCATATAATTTACTATAAAAAAAATCAGAAAAAAATTGATGAAAATATTTTAAGAAGCACACTTTTTTGAACGTTGACTCCCAAAATATGCTACGCATCTACAACTGCCCAAAAACACCCATGCTAAATAGTTTCTAAATTTTGTCCTGAGTTTAGAAATACCCAATGTTAACATGTTTTTGTTTGTTTTTGCAAGTTATAGGGCAATAAGTACAAGTAGCACTTTGCTATTTCCAAACCATTTTTGTTTTCAAAATGAACGCAAGTTACATTGTAACACTGATATCTGTGAGGAACCCCTGAATAACCCTTCACATGTATTTCTTTTTTAAAAGAAGACAACTTACGGTATTAAACTTGGGGTATTTTGGCTCTTTTCATGCAACCATTTTACTACCGAGTAAAACAGTACAGGTGTTTTGGAATGTTACAGGGTTAAATATAGTGCTAGCAAATTGAATTCTCTGGACTTTCGGCCTGGGTTGTCAGGCAGGTCCCTCAAATTGCAATCAATAAAATTACTAAAAATATTACATAAATATGCATGCAGAATTTAAATATATATACATATTTATATATTTGAACTCAGCATGTATATTTATGTAATTATGTATATTTCATATTATTTTATTTATTTATATATACATAGATATATATAATTTTATTCTAAGTGTATTTTGAGATATATATATATATATTTATATATTATCAAAATACAGTTAGAATAAAATTACATATATATATACATGTCCCAGGTCCCAGCACTCAATGCTCTCGGTCTTTTAATGCTCCGGTGCTGTCTCCAACCAAATTGTATACGATACCAGTAGAGATCACTCAGGAGTCTTTCAAAGTAAATTTCATCTGTTGCTTTATTGAGCAATTACAAATTCACACAACTTTCCAGTCGACGTTTCAGTCTGTAAAATACTTTTTTTCAGTCTTTTACAGACTGAAATGTCGACTGGAACATTGTGTGAATTTGTAATTGCTCGATAAAGCAACAGATTAAATTTACCTTCAAAGACTCCTGAATGCTCTCTACTGGTATCGTATATATATATATATATATATAATATATCATTTTTTTACTGTTTTTACTTTTTTTATTTATTTTTAATTGATTATTTATTTTCTATAATATATATATTATAGTTATTATATATATACACATGTGTAATTTTACTCTAAGTATATTTTTATATTAATATATGTATATATTAATAAAAAATTACACTTAGTATAAAAATACACTTAGTATGACATTATATATAAGATACATATATATATATATATATATATATATATATATTATGTGTGTGTGTGTATATATATATATATTTTTTTATTAACATATTTGTATTTTGAAACTTTTTTAAAACATTTTTTACCAGTAGGGGGACTGCCTGTCACTTCAGGCAGCCCCCTGCTGACATCTATATGGACACCTATCACCGCCATGTGACGGCCATGCAGAGGGGGGACTGTCTAGGCTGTCAAACAGTCCCCCCATAGAAGAAGAACGATCGACGGCGGGGGAACGGTGGCGATCGGATAAGTACATATGGAGAGAGAGGGAGAGGGAAGGAAGAGGTTAATTGTTTATTATTATTTATTTTACTGAGTGCTTCTCCTTCTTGTCCCATCATATTAAGATTTCCTTGGCTCATTAAGCACAATCCTCATATTGACTGGGCTAAGGGAAAAATACTGGAATGGGGTGTGTAGAGAGATGTATGTTACCCATTACCAAAAGAGTGGGCATCATTACATTACCCACTACTATGCCTCAGACCTCCGAAGTTCCCATACAATACTGGGGAGTTAAAGAGGTGTTCAGTAAGAGTCAGACTAATATTCTACCTCCTCACAGATCATATGATTGCTCCACAGATCTGCTACCCTAAGGGGGCAATATATGCTCTATCCCCACAGAAGAGTAGTATCATGGATGAGCACATCAAAGATTCTCTAAATAAAGGCCACATACTTAAGTCATCCTCACCTGCTGGAGCAGGGTTCATTTTGTATCCAATAAAGATGGCGAATTACGCCCATGCATTGATTACAGGGCTTTAACCAAGATCACCATAAAAAAATGCTTCTCCCATTCCTCTTATCTCCGAATTGTTTGACAGGCTCCAGGGTGCTAAGGTATTTACTAAACTTGACCTCAGGAGTGCGTACAATTTGGAAAGAATTAAGGAAGATCATGAGTGTGAAACGGCATTTAACACTAGAAGTGGATACTATGAATACCTTGCCATGCCTATCGGTTTATGTAATGCCCCGGCCGTATTTCAGGACTTCATTAATGATGTGCTCATAGACTATATTTATTCTTTTGTTCTAGAATACCTGGATGATATCTTTATTTATTCCCCTGACCTCCAGACTCATCACAAACATGTCAAACAAGTACTGCAAACTTTGCTTGAAAATGGTCTTTATTGCAAAGTTGGTAAATGCATCTTTGACCAGACTGAGGTACAGTTTTTGGAGTATAACATCTCTGCCTCTGGTTTCCAAATGGATCCTCGTAAACTAGAGGCTGTTCTACGCTGGCCTTTACCTAATGGGTTAAAATCCATTCAAAGTTTTATTGGTTTTGCTAATTACTAAAGGAGATTCACCAAAGGTTTCTCTTCTGTAATAGCCCCCATCACCAATATGACACACAAGAGGGCTAGTTGTACGGTATGGTCTAAAGAAGCTAGAGAAGCTTTTGAACTTCTTAAAAAATTATTCGCTTCTGCTGACATTTTGGTACATCCTGACACAAGCAAATCCTTCATACTGGAGGTTAATGCCTCTGAGACAGGGGTGGGGGCTGTTCTTTCTCAGAGGGAGAGTCAGGATACCCCTTTGCATCCCTGTGGGTACTTTTCTAGAAAGTTGTCTCCAGCAGAGCATAATTATGACAATGGCCATTATACTAGCGCTAACAGAATGTGACATCTTTTAGAGGGTTCCAAGGATCCCCTTTTGATCATAACTGATCACAAAAATTTGGTATATATTGGTGTTGCTAAACTACTGTCTTCTAGACAGGCAAGATGTTCTTTGTTCTTATCTCGCTTTAACTTTATTATCACTTATTGACCTGGTCCCAAAAATGTTAAAGCTGACACCTTATCTAGATAGTTTGACATTGAAACTGAACAAGAACAAGAGATATTCCCAATCGTTCCACTTGAGTGTATCATTGCATCCACTGTCCTTTCCTTGTCATCCCCTCTGCTTTGTGCTATAATGGCGGCTCAATCCCAGGCACCTTGTAATTAACCTCTGGAAAAATTGTTTATTCCATTGACTGAAAGAAAGGAAGTTTTGAGAGTATTCCACGACAATGTGACTGCTGGGCATCCAGGCATTAATAAAACCATATGCGCTGTCTCTAGATCTTTTTGGTGGGATTCACTCAGGAGAGATTATTATTATTATTTTATTATTTAAATAGCGATATCAAAGAATATGTGGAGGCCTGTTCTCTGTGTGCAGTTTCTAAGGTTCCTCATAAACGTCCGTGTAGATTGTTAGTGTTCTATGGTCCCTATTGTCCATGGATTTCATCGTGGCACTTCCGAGTTCTAATGGTCATACCACAATCCTTATGGCGGTTGATTGTTTTTCCAAGATGGCTCATTTTATTCCACTCAAAAAAATGCCATCTTCACAAGATCTGGTTTTGATATTTATATGCGACATTGTCAGACTACATGGTATTCCTCAAAATATTATGTCTGACAGGGGTTCTCAGTTTGTGTCTCGATTTTGGAGCGCTTTTAGCAAACAGCTGAGTATTGAATTATCATTTTCTTCCTCTTACCATCCCCAAACTAATGGTACGGCTGAAAGGGCTAACCGATCCTTGAAACTGTATTTACGTTGTTTTGTGAACTTACCTGCGCCCGTATCAAAGATGGCGCTGACGTCATAGACGCGCACGTACATTTTGAGGTCAGAGGGCAGAGACAGCCAATTACAGACTAAGGAGGGTTATTTAAACCCAAATTACCTTTTGTTCAGTGCTCTGTCGTGGTTTCCCTTACTTGGTTATCCGAGAGTGTGTTCCTGATCGTTTAATTCTGGTTATTAACTTTGGCTTAATTTTGACTTCCCTGGATTCTGGTATCCTTGACTTTTGCCTTTCCCTCATCGTTGTGTCTCCTTCTTTGTGCCTGACCGCAGCATGTATTCTGACTATTCTCTGGTAAGTTAAGTTCGGCCATTCTAAGGCCCAATAAGACGTTACATTTAGTCCTAGGTGTGATATAATTCTGCATGCTGGATGAACTAGTAATCCTGACACTAATGACAGAAACGAGAGAAAGCCAACATTCAGACTCCCTCTCGTCTCCCCTGTCAGGATGTTACAAGGTGAACAGATCTTCCAACTGCACATGTGTCAATCTGTCAATATGCCAAAGGCACTGTTAAGCATTCCTAGGGATAGGACACTGATTGGATAAATCAGGGTCTTCCCTGGAAGTGTGTTTGGAAAGCATAAAGAAAGAAAGAAGACGATAAAATATAAGGACAAAACCACATTTACCTGTTTTCTTCAGTCTGCAGAGTTATGCAACTGTTTCATTCCAAGCTAATGCATTTAAATGAGATGGCTATCTCAAAGTGATATATGTCCCTTTAAAGGACCACTCTAGGCACCCAGACCACTTCAGCTTAATGAAGTGGTCTGGGTGCCAGGTCCTTCTAGGGTTAACCCATTTTTTTTATAAACATTGCAGTTTCAGAGAAACTGCTATGTTTATGAATTGGTTAAGCCTTCCCCCTAATCCTCTAGTGGTTGTCTCATTGACAGCCACTAGAGGCGCTTGCGTGCTTCTCACTGTGATTTTCACAGTGAGAGCACGCAAGCGTCCATAGGAAAGCATTGTAAATGCTTTCCTATGTGAAAGGGCTGAATGCGCGTGCAGCTCTTGCCGCGCGTGCGCATTCAGCCCAGGAGGAGGAGAGAAGGAGGAGAGCTCTCCGCCCAGCGCTGGAAAAAGGTAAGTTTTTAACCCTTTCCCCCTTCCAGAGCCGGGCGGGAGGGGGTCCCTGAGTGTGGGGGCACCCTCAGGGGACTATAGTGCCAGGAAAACGAGTATGTTTTCCTGGCACTATAGTGGTCCTTTAAGTAGTTTATGTTAGATTTGTGCAAAAATAATTTCATCCAGTTTGTCCAAATTAAACTCTTTTAAATCGACGCCTCGATGAATCGAATGGTCCATATGATGGACCGCATGGCACCCCGACTGGGTGCCTCCGCTAATCGCTGCTTCCTGGTCGCCTTGAGTACTATAAGCACTGCACTGGACACCATTAGTACCGTAGCCCCATAGCCGCTGCAGCTTGGTTGGGGTCTCGCTGTCCTCCATCCACCCTGGATGTAAGACAAGGATCCAGCTTCCAGTGGGTGGGCAACTCCCCTTCCAAAGAGCAGGTCTGGCTATGTAGCTCTTATAAGCGCTAGTGATTATAGCCAGTATAGTAATGCTCTGGATATTGTGAATTAATAAAAAATTACTTTTTGTATAATTATCTCCCACAGTGTGCTCCAATACCATGTCAGTCGCCTATTATTACTGGTGTTTATTATTACTGGTATTTCTATAGCAACAGCATATTCCGTAGCGTTCCTAGTGTTCCAATGCCCTGTCAGTCTCCTGCATGCCTACATTGTGCTCCTACACCCTGTCAGTGTTCTACACACCCACAGTGTGCTCCTACACCCTGTCAGTCTCCTACACACCCACAGTCTCCTACATGCCCACTGTGTGCTTCAACACTCTGTCAGTCTCCAACATACCCACAGTGTGCTCCTATACCCTGTCAGTCTCCTACATGCCCACAGTGTGCTCCTATACCCTGTCAGTCTCCTACATGCCCACAGTGTGCTCCTACACCCTGTCAGTCTCCAACATCCCCACAGTGTGCTCCTACACCCTGTCAGTCTCCTACACACCCACAGTGTGCTCCTACACCCTGTCAGTCTCCTACATGCCCACAGTGTGCTCCTACACCCTGTCAGTCTCCTACATGCCCACAGTGTGCTCCAACAACCTGTCAGTCTCCTACATGACCACTGTGTGCTCCAACATCCTGTCAGTCTCCTACACACCCACAGTGTGCTCCTACAGTGTGCTCCCCCGTCAGTCTCTTTCATGCCCACAGTGTGCTCCTACACCCTGTCAGTCTCCTACATGCCCACAGTGTGCTCCTAAACCCTGTCAGCCTCCTACATGCCCAAAATGTGCTCCAACACCGTTCAATGTGCTCCTACACCCTGTCAGTCTCCTACATGCCCACAGTGTGCTCCTACACCATGTCAGTCTCCTACATGCCCACAGTGTGCTCCTACACCCTGTCAGTCTCCTACATGCCCACAGTGTGCTCCTACACTCTGTCAGTCTCCTACACACCCACAGTGTGCTCCTACACCCCGTCAGTCTCCTACATACCCACAGTGTGCTCCTACACCATGTCAGTCTCCTACATGCCCACAATGTGCTCCATCACCCTGTCAGTCTCCTACATGACCACAATGTGCTCCTACACCCTCCTACGTGCCCACAGTGTGCTCCTATACCCTGTCAGTCTCCTACATGCCCACAATGTGCTCCTATACCGTCAGTCTCCTACATGACCACAGTGTGCCCCTATACCCTGTCAGTCTCCTAAATGACCACAGTGTGCTCCAACACCCTGTCAGTCTCCTACATGACCACAGTGTGCTCCAACACCATGTCAGTCTCCTACACGCCCACAGAGTGCTCCAACACCCTGTCAGTCTCCTACATGCCCACAGTGTGCCCCTATACCCTGCCAGTCTCCTACATGCCCACAATGTGCTCCATCACCCTGTCAGTCTCCTACATGACCACAGTGTGCTCCTACACCCTGTCAGTCTCCTACACGCCCACAGTGTGCTCCTATACCGTCAGTATCCTACATGCCCATAGTGTGCTCTATTACCCTGTCAGTCTCCCTACATGCCCACAATGTGCTCCATACCCTGTCAGTCTCCTACATGACCACAGTGTGCTCCTACACCATGTCAGTCTCCTACATGCCCACAGTGTGCTCCTACACCCTGTCAGTCTCCTACACGCCCACAGTGTGCTCCTACATCCTGTCAGTCTCCTACATGCCCACAGTGTGCTCCTACACCCTGTCAGTCTCCTACATGCCCACAGTGTGCTCCTACACCCTGTCAGTCTCCTACATGCCCACAGTGTGCCCCTATACCCTGTCAGTCTCCTACATGCCCACAATGTGCTCCATCACCCTGTCAGTCTCCTACATGACCACAGTGTGCTCCTACACCCTGTCAGTCTCCTACACGCCCACAGTGTGCTCCTACACCCTGTCAGTCTCCTACATGGCCACAGTGTGCTCCTACAACCTGTCAGTCTCCAACATGCCCACAGTGTGCTCCTATACCCTGTCAGTTTCCTACATGACCACAGTTTGCTCCTACACCCTGTCAGTCTCAAACATGCCCACAGTGTGCTCCTACACCCTGTCAGTCTCCTACATGACCACAGTGTGCTCCTACACCATGTCAGTCTCCTACATACCCACAGTGTGCTCCTATACCCTCCTACGTGCCCATAGTGTGCTCCTACACCATGTCAGTCTCCTACATGCCCACAGTGTGCTCCTATACCCTGTCAGTTTCCTACATGAGCACAGTGTGCTCCTACACCCTGTCAGTCTCTTACATGCCCACAGTGTGTTCATATACCCTGTCAGTCTCCTACATGACCACAGTGTGCTCCTACACCATGTCAGTCTCCTACGTGCCCATAGTGTGCTCCTACACCATGTCAGTCTCCTACATGTCCACAATGTGCTCTTACACCCTCCTACGTGCACATAGTGTGCTCCTACACCCTGTCAGTCTCCTACATGCCCACAATGTGCTCCATCACCCTGTCAGTCTCCTACATGACCACGGTGTGCTCCTACACCCTGTTAGTCACCTACATGCCCACAGTGTGTTCATATACGCTGTCAGTCTCCTACATGCCCACAGTGTGCTCCTATACCCTGTCAGTTTCCTACATGACCACAGTGTGCTCCTACACCCTGTCAGTCTCCTACATACCCACAGTGTGCTCCTACACCATGTCAGTCTCCTGCATGCCCACAGTGTGCTCCAACACCCCGTCAGTCTCCTACATGCCCACAATGTGCTCCTACACCCTCCTACGTGCCCATAGTGTGCTCCTACACCCTGTCAGTCTCCTACATGCCCACAATGTGCTTCATCACCCTGTCAGTCTCCTACATGACCACGGTGGGCTCCTACACCCTCTTAGTCTCCTGCATGCCCACAGTGTGCTCCAACACTCTGTCAGTCTCCTACAAGCCCACAGTGTGCTCCTACACCCTCCTACGTGCCCATAGTGTGCTCCTACACCATGTCAGTCTCCTACATACCCACAATGTGCTCCTACACCCTCCTACATGCCCATAGTGTGCTCCTACACCCTGTCAGTCTCCTACATGCCCACAATGTGCTCCATCACCCTGTCAGTCTCCTACATACCCACAGTGTGCTCCTACACCATGTCAGTCTCCTACATACCCACAGTGTGCTCCTATACCCTCCTACGTGCCCATAGTGTGCTCCTACACCATGTCAGTCTCCTACATGCCCACAATGTGCTCCATCACCCTGTCAGTCTCCTACATGACCACAATGTGCTCCTACACCCTCCTACGTGCCCACAGTGTGCTCCTATACCCTGTCAGTCTCCTACATGCCCACAATGTGCTCCATCACCCTGTCAGTCTCCTACATGACCACGGTGTGCTCCATCACCCTGTCAGTCTCCTACATGCCCACAGTGTGCTCCTACACCCTGTCAGTCTCCTACATGCCCACAGTGTGCTCCTATACCGTCAGTATCCTACATGACCACAGTGTGCCCCTATACCCTGTCAGTCTCCTACATGCCCATAGTGTGCTCCTACACCCTGTCAGTCTCCTACATGCCCATAGTGTGCTCCTATACCCTGTCAGTCTCCTACATGCCCACAGTGTGCTCCTACACCCTGTCAGTCTCCTACATGCCCACAGTGTGCTCCTACACCCTGTCAGTCTCCTACATGACCACAGTGTGCTCCTACACCCTGTCAGTCTCCTACATGACCACAGTGTGCTCCTACACCCTGTCAGTCTCCTACATGCCCATAGTGTGCTCCTATACCCTGTCAGTCTTCTACATGCCCACAGTGTGCTCCTACACCCTGTCAGTCTCCTACATGCCCACAGTGTGCTCCTACACCATGTCAGTCTCCTACATGTCCACAATGTGCTCTTACACCCTCCTACGTGCCCATAGTGTGCTCCTACACCCTGTCAGTCTCCTACATGCCCACAGTGTGCTCCTACACCCTGTCAGTCTCCTACATGCCCACAGTGTGCTCCTACACCCTGTCAGTCTCCTACACGCCCACAGTGTGCTCCTACATCCTGTCAGTCTCCTACATGCCCACAGTGTGCTCCTAAACCCTGTCAGTCTCCTACATGCCCACAGTGTGCTCCTACACCCTGTCAGTCTCCTACATGCCCACAGTGTGCTCCTACACCCTGTCAGTCTCCTACATGCCCACAGTGTGCTCCTACACCCTGTCAGTCTCCTACATGCCCACAGTGTGCTCCTACACCCTGTCAGTCTCCTACATGCCCATAGTGTGCTCCAATACCATGTGCTTTAAATCTCCAACACTATTTTCGAATTATTATTTTATTGTAGAAGCTGCAATAAAGGTGATACAAACCTGTACTGTGCTGTAGTGGTTATGGTGCAAGCATTATTTGCAGGATTTATTTCCCATGGTATGTGTCACTGTATCATGTGACTAGATCTGTACAAAGTTCAGCCATTCACTCCCCTCTCACATACTGTGTTCTTTAACTCTTTCCTATGCCCCCACTTTTATTAGAATGTAAGTTCCTTTGATTAGGTTTCACTTGTTTTTCACTTGTATTTTATGACTGATTTGGTTCATATAGTCTTTGTACTGCACTGCAGTTTATGTTACTGCAAATAATAACATACATAAAATAACTATAGTTTTGTAACATAGTATATTGTAAGTTATGCAGGTGACGAGAGTTTAATAGCAATGTTACATGACTGCAACTCTGTAACAAGATTAATGGAATGAAAGGAAATGAACAATATTTATACAATTCAATGAAACCTATTATGTAAACAAAACACTTTTCAATTAACTGCCTGCCCAGCCTCCAGTTTTCCCCCATGTTACCCCTACGGAGCCTCCAGTTCTCCCCATGTACCCCCTACTCAGCTCCACTCCTCTCCATGTACCCCCTACCCAGCCTCAACTCCTCTCCATGTATTCTTCATCTCCATGTGCCCCTACCCCAACCACCCACTCCACTCCTCCATGTTTTGCCCCATACCCATTCCCACTCCTCTCCATGTTGCCCCCTGCCAGCCTCACTCCACTCCTCCGTGTGCCCCCCTGCCCTGACCACCCATCCCATCACTCTCCATGTGCCCAGCCACCCTGGCTATTCATCACTCTTCTTGGCCTCCGCTCCACTCCTCCGTAGCCCCTACCCAGTATCCACTCCATATCCCGTGGCCTTACCTACCTGGCTATCTCCTCCGTGGCCTTCTTGATATCGCTCCTCTCAATGGCCTTTACTGCCCATTACACCGCTCCTCTCCGTATTGCCCTGCTGACCTCCAGTTCTCCCCATGTACCCCCTACCCAGCTCCACTCCTCTCCATGTACCCCCTACCCAGCTCCACTCCTCTACATGTACCCCCTACCCAGCTCCACTCCTCTCCATGTATCCCCTACCCAGCCTCCAGTCCTCACCTGACTCTTAACTTAAAATTTAGGGGTACTGGAGGTGGGTGCAAATTATTGAGAATAAAAACCCACCTTGCTTGGTCCTTAGATTAATGGAATGTGAGTAAAGCTTATAGAGAGGAAAGCTTTCAACTTACAGCTCCTCCCCAGCCTGCACTTCCCATACACCCCCTACCCATGTCTCCCTGCACCCAACCACCCACCTCCCAGACTCTAACCCTCCCCCTCACCCACCTTCCAGACTCTAACCTCCCCTAGGAATTCTGTTTCAAGATTCCTTCACCCCCACACCACCAATATTCATCACAGCACACATTTCCTCTCTCCCGAAACTCTCAGTTTGCTGCATGACCAGAGTATACTTCCTAATTACAGCTAGATTTGTGCATACCATCACCATTCCTACATGCCCACAGTGTGCTCCTACACCATGTCAGTCTCCTACATGCCCACAGTGTGCTCCTACACCATGTCAGTCTCCTACATGCCCACTCCTACATGCCCATAGTGTGCTCCTATACCCTGTCAGTCTTCTACATGCCCACAATGTGCTCCTACACCCTCCTATGTGCCCATAGTGTGCTCCTACACCCTGTCAGTCTCCAACATGTCCACAGTGTGCTCCTACACCATGTCAGTCTCCTACATGCCCACAATGTGCTCCTACACCCTGTCAGTCTCCTACATGCCCACAGTGTGCTCCTACACCCTGTCAGTCTCCTACACGCCCACAGTGTGCTCCTACACCCTGTCAGTCTCCTACATGCCCACAGTGTGCTCCTACACCCTGTCAGTCTCCTACATGCCCATAGTGTGCTCCAATACCATGTGCTTTAAATCTCCAACACTATTTTCGAATTATTATTTTATTGTAGAAGCTGCAATAAAGGTGATACAAACCTGTACTGTGCTGTAGTGGTTATGGTGCAAGCATTATTTGCAGGATTTATTTCCCATGGTATGTGTCACTGTATCATGTGACTAGATCTGTACAAAGTTCAGCCATTCACTCCCCTCTCACATACTGTGTTCTTTAACTCTTTCCTATGCCCCCACTTTTATTAGAATGTAAGTTCCTTTGATTAGGTTTCACTTGTTTTTCACTTGTATTTTATGACTGATTTGGTTCATATAGTCTTTGTACTGCACTGCAGTTTATGTTACTGCAAATAATAACATACATAAAATAACTATAGTTTTGTAACATAGTATATTGTAAGTTATGCAGGTGACGAGAGTTTAATAGCAATGTTACATGACTGCAACTCTGTAACAAGATTAATGGAATGAAAGGAAATGAACAATATTTATACAATTCAATGAAACCTATTATGTAAACAAAACACTTTTCAATTAACTGCCTGCCCAGCCTCCAGTTTTCCCCCATGTTACCCCTACGGAGCCTCCAGTTCTCCCCATGTACCCCCTACTCAGCTCCACTCCTCTCCATGTACCCCCTACCCAGCCTCAACTCCTCTCCATGTAACCCCTACCTAGCCTTCACTCCTCTCCATGTACCCCCTACCCAGCCACCACTCCACTCCTCTCCATGTACCCCATACCTAGCCTCCAGTTCTCCCCATGTACCCCCTACTCAGCTCCACTCCTCCCCATGTACCCCCTACCCAGCCTCAACTCCTCTCCATGTACCCCCTACCCAGCTCCACTCCTCTCCATGTACCCCCTACCCAGCCTCAACTCCTCTCCATGTACCCCATACCCAGCCTCAACTCCTCTCCATGTACCCCCCTACCCAGCCTACCTAGCCTCCACTGCTCTCCATATACCCCCTACCCAGCCTCCACTCCACTCCACTCCTCTCCATGTACCCCCTACCCAGCCTCCACTCCTCTCCATGTACCCCCTACCCAGCCTCCACTCCTCTCCATGTACCCCCTACCCAGCCTCAACTCCTCTCCATGTACCCCCTACCCAGCCTCAACTCCTCTCCATGTACCCCCTACCTAGCCTCCACTCCTCTCCATGTACCCCCTACCCAGCCTCCACTCCACTCCTCTCCATGTACCCCCTACTCAGCCTCCAGTCCTCTCCATGTACCCCCTACCTAGCCTTCACTCCTCTCCATGTACCCCCTACCCAGCCTCCACTCCACTCCACTCCTCTCCATGTACCCCCTACCCAGCCTCCACTCCTATCCATGTACCCCCTACCTAGCCTTCACTCTTCTCCATGTACCCCTTACCCAGCCTCCACTCCTCTCCTGGCTCTTAACTTAAAATGTAGGGGTAATGGAGGTGGGTGCAAATTAAAGAGAATAAAAACCCACCTTGCTTGGTCCTTAGATTAATGGAATGTGAGTAAAGCTTAGAGAGAGGAAAGCTTTCAACTTACAGCTCCTCCCCAGCCTGCACTCCCCATACACCCATGTATCCCTGCACCCAACCACCCACCTCTAAGACTCTAACCTCACCCACCTCCCAGCCTCTAACCCTCCCCCTCACCCACCTTCCAGACTCTATCCCTCCCCCTCACAGACTTTCCAGACTCTAACCTCCCCCTCACCCACCTTCCAGACTCTAACCCTCCCTCTCCCCCACCTTCCAGCCTCTAACCCTCCCCCTTACCCACCTTCCAGTCTCGAACAGGAAACACACAAATAATCCCTCCCAAGTACGAGACATATATTTGCTGCATGGAACATAGAACAGAGACTATTAGTTTGTTTGCCTTCACTAAAATGGATTAATCGTGCATTTGGTCATAATCATTTGGTTACCGAATATTCTGTTGAATGACCCACCACCCAGAGCAGGAGTTTGGCACCAATTAACCCTCTTGACCTGTGCAAACCGCAAACACCTCCACATTCTAATGGTTTAACAGAGTGGCCGGCGTTTTTTTGTGCAAACACGTGGCAGCAGCCATTTTGTTTAGACAAATGCACTCAGCGGTGTTTGGTCGTCGACCGCGTTGAACTGATTTTGGCTACTTTTTTCCATGAACACCGCTGAACTTCTACCTTCAGTGCGTTCGACTAGAAACATACGAACAAAGTGCTAATTCGTGGGTTTATTCATACGAACTGTGACAGACCCATCTGTCTGGACTAAAATTACTGTGTTCGCCTGTTTTGCCGTTTGCATGAATTCTCCCATTCGTATGCTTTGTTTTAGGGAATGTCTAGTTTTGTCGAACGGAACTACCGAACGGACGGCCACCCAGAAGAGAAGTGTGCTGCTGGTTAACCTATTGATCCCAATTAGAACGTTGCGGTTAACCACAGACACTTCTCAATTAAAACCGAATGCCGGGTGGTCGTCGTTCGTATGTCGACCACGAGGCGGCGGCCATTTTAACCATGCGAAAGACCAGCGGTGTTCGACGATTATTTCATGGATCTGAAAAACGGACACTTTTTCAACCGAACACCGCTGAAGCCGTCGACCTCCCCTTCTCAATCGACAAAAGCATACGAATGCCGGCCGTTCGGGAGATTCAACAACACGAATGGACTTAACCCAGCTAGCTGTCCCATGGAGTCAATTGCATACCAAAGAACTGTAGCAGACTTTGACTCCATGGCGATTGAACTATGCGAATGGGATCTGAGCGCTATTCACCAATAATATACACTTAGATCCAGGCTATCTGGGGATATGTTACACGAATGCAATATGTTCGGCAGTTATAAAGTTATAGATTTTTATGTGTTTTGTGACTTGTACTTAAAATGGCGATTTGCCTCTGCTCGGGGAGATAATTGAATTACTTCCCAATTATCTCCCGAGCAGAGGGGAGGGAACTGTGATGCATGATGGGAATATTGTGGGGATGTGTGTCCAAAATGTCCCCATGTCTTTCTGTTATTCCAGTCTCCCATTTGGTCCCCTAGGGGAGTGTCCACCAAGTGGGAGACCTGCATAAATACCGGGCAGGTAGCCCACAGTAAATCAGTTCGTGTTTTACCCTCAAAGCGGAGCTTGGTCTCGTTATTGGGGGGATTTTATTACCGGCGCCTAGAGACTGCTTATTTGGATTATTTGCCGCTTGGAAGCTATTGGCGTTCGGCTAATATTGTCAGTTCGTGGATTTGGAGTTCGTGAAGGGAAAGAGCCATACAGGTACCGTTCGGGAGTTTGGAGTGTTCCCTAGCTGGCAGTTCGCATGGTTATACTGCACACGCTACCAGACTACATTATTGCGAACGGGGAGCATTCACTAAATGGCGGTTTGCACATTTATTACTGGAGGTACTGTAACAACTGGTGGCAAGCGACGGGATGATCCTCAGCGCCCAAAGAGACCACCACAACAAGGACTAAATGGAATTACAATACCAGAACCTGAGAAGAGCTACATACAACCCATTCGGTGCTACCTGTGCAAGCAGCAGCTAGGGCACAAGCGACCCGAGTGCACGATGAACAGCGCCAACCAGAACCAGTCCTGGAGGAGACCAGCAGGCGGCAATCCACGACCTCCCCTCCCAGCCGCTCACTGTGTAGAGGAAGAGGAGTGCTGGGGCATCCTGCATGAGGCAGACCCCGTTCAGGCTGCCCACCGGGATAACAGACAGCACCACCGGCAGTGTGTGAAAGTAAACGGGAAGGAGGTCAGTGGTCTACGGGATACCGGGGCAACCATGACTTTGCTCCAGAAGCACCTGGTATCCGAAGCCCAACATACCGGGGACACGGTCGCAGTGCGAGTAGCCGGGGGTGCCGTGTTTCGTCTGCCCGTTGCCCGGGTACATTTGGATTGGGGAGTGGGCGCTAGACATGTGAATGTGGGGGTCATGAAGGACTTACCAGCGGATGTTCTCCTTGGCAATGACTTGGCGCCCCTTGTTTCCGCCTTCGCTCCCATGGGTCCCGCTGAAGTGGATGCTGTCACGACCCGTGCCCAGACCCGTGCCGCCGAGACCGGCCCACCTGCTGCTGAGACCCAGGTAAGACTCTCTACCCCGACTTGTACCTTAGACCAGGCCCCTTTAGGCTGGGATACCCCAGAGATGTACGGGAAGGAAACCAGGGAAGACCCAACGCTAGCAAAGTACAGGGCCAGGGCCGATTCTGGGGGAGAAGGAGTAGATGGGGAGCACTACGAGTGGGTGGGGGATAGACTGTACAGGATCCCGAAACCGTCCCAGAAGCCGAGTACCCCTCCACAGAATCGACAGCAAGTGGTACCTGCAAAATACCGGCAGGAGATTCTGCGGATTGGGCATGATGTGCCGTTAGCGGGCCATCTAGGCTCCCACCGCACAGCTCATAGGATCACACAAAACTTCTTCTGGCCCAATTTTAACCGAGATGTGCGGCTTTATTGTAGCACGTGTGACACCTGTCAACGGGTAGGTAAGCGGGGGGATCACCCAAAAGCTAGGCTTCAGTCGATGCCTATCATTGGAGAACCCTTTTCCCGCATAGCCGTTGACATTGTGGGTCCACTGGCCAGGGCTAGCCCATCAGGTAAGAAGTATATTCTCACCATGGTGGACTATGCCACACGTTATCCAGAGGCAGTAGCGCTGTCTAATATAGAGGCAGAGACGGTTGCTGATGCCCTGGTTAAAATTTTCACTAGGGTCGGGTTCCCTCAGGAGATTCTCTCCGATCAGGGAACTCAGTTCACCGCTGTGCTTACCCAGCAGCTGTGGAAGGTGTGCGGTATTAAACCTCTGCTTAGCTCACCGTATCACCCACAGACTAACGGTCTCTGCGAGCGATTTAATGGCACCCTCAAACAGATGTTGAGGACCTTTACTGACACTTGCAGAGATTGGGAGCGATTCCTGCCTCATCTGCTATTTGCATACAGAGAGGTGCCCCAGGAATCTACTGGGTTCTCCCCCTTTGAGTTACTCTATGGGAGAAGGGTCCGTGGATCCCTAGATCTCATTAGAGGACACTGGGAGGGGGAGACAGAGCAAGAACCATATGTTCTGGAACTCCGGGACCGCATGGAGAAACTATCCCTGTTGGTAAGGAAGAATCTCCAGGCGGCCCAGGGGAGACAGAAGCGGTGGTACGATTGGGGTGCCCGACAGCGGGTCTTCCAGGTTGGGCAGAAGGTTCTGGTACTCAAGCCTGTGAAGACGAACAAGATGCAAGCATCTTGGCAGGGCCCGTATAAAGTGTTAGCTCAGGTATGTGATACTACCTACCTTATAGCCAGCTGTTCAGATGAAAGGATTCAGCGATCCTTCCATGTGAACATGCTGAAGGAGTATCAGGAGAGACCAGAGGATGTTGCGGCAGTATGTGCCCCAGCTACTGACGTCCCAGAGAACTTACCTTTACCTGACTTGTTAGAGAGGGATCCCCAGACAGACCTTACTAGTCTTGTACAGCTGGGGGACCGGCTAAACCCGGCAGAGAAGGTACAGGCAAGACAGCTGCTGTGGGAGAAGCAGGCGACGTTCTCCCAAGAACCTGGGTACACTACCCTAGCTGTGCACAAGGTCGAGACACCCGGACAGAACCCCCTACGACAACCCCCATACCGTATCCCTGAAGCAGTCTGAGAAGGAATGCGGAAGGAGATACAGGAGATGACCAGGCTGGGGGTTATCGAACACTCAGACAGCCCTTGGGCCTCGCCTGTAGTTCTGGTGCCTAAGAAAGATGGGACCACCTGGTTCTGTGTGTACTACAGGCGGCTCAACGAGCGGACCACCACTGACGCCTACCCTATGCCCCGGGTAGACGAGTTATTAGACCGCATTGCCAGGGGGCGCTACCTGACCACCATTGACCTGTGTAAAGGTTATTGGCAGATCCCCCTGGCCGAGGATGCTATCCCTAAGTCGGCCTTCGTCACCCCATTTGGCCTGTACCAGTTTAAGGTTATGCCATTTGGGATGAAGAATGCTCCGGCTACTTTCCAGCATATGGTGGATAGGCTCCTCGATGGTTTCCAGGACTTTGCATGTGCATACCTGGATGGCATTGCGGTCTACAGTGAGTCCTGGGAAGACCATTTAGTACACGTGGGGGTGGTGCTGGACAAGATTCGGGCCTGTCCTGTGGTCTCCAGCTTGTGAAGCCGCATTTCAAGCACTTAAGCAGGCTCTTGTAAATGCCCCTGTCCTGGCTGCCCCAGTCCCTAACAAACGTTTTCTTGTTCATACAGATGCTTCCATGTATGGACTGGGGGCTGTGCTAAGCCAGGTCAGGGAAGATGGAGGAGAGCACCCTGTCGCATACTTAAGCAGAAAGTTACTACCCCGGGAAGTAAGTTATGCGGCAGTGGAGAAAGAGTGTTTAGCCCTGGTCTGGGCACTGAAGAAATTGAGCCCTTATTTGTACGGGCAGGAGTTTTCCCTTATAACGGACCACAACCCCCTTGTCTGGCTTAACCGGGTCTCAGGAGACAATGGCAGACTGCTGAGGTGGAGTTTGGCACTGCAGCCTTACAACTTCACCATCAGCTACCGACCCGGTAAGCAGAATGGGAATGCGGATGGGTTATCTCGGCAAACAGACGTCCCTACTCCTTCTCAGTCCGGTCATCCCCAAGTTGACCCGCCAAAGGGTCAAGCCTGGTCTGCCGGAGTGTTCCACAAGGGGGGAGCCGTGTGACAGACCCATCTGTCTGGACTAAAAGTACTGTGTTCGCCTGTTTTGCCGTTTGCATGAATTTTCCCATTCGTATGCTTTGTTTTAGGGAATGTCTGGTTTTGTCGAACGGAACTACCGAACGGACGGCCACCCAGAAGAGAAGTGTGCTGCTGGTTAACCTATTGATCCCAATTACAACTTTGCGGTTAACCACAGACACTTCTCAATTAAAACCGAATGCCGGGTGGTCGTCGTTCGTATGTCGACCACGAGGCGGCTGCCATTTTAACCATGCGAAAGACCAGCGGTGTTCGACGATTATTTCATGGATCTGAAAACGGACACTTTTTCAACCGAACATCGCTGAAGCCGTCGACCTCCCCTTCTCAATCGACAAAAGCATACGAATGCCGGCCGTTCGGGAGATTCAACAACACGAATGGATTAACCCAGATAGCCGTCCCATGGAGTCAATCGCATACCGAAGAACTGTAATAGACTTTGACTCCATGGCGATTGAACTATGCAAATGGGATCTGAGCGCTATTCACCAATAATATGCACTCAGATCCAGGCTATCTGGGGATGTGTTACACGAATGCAATATGTTCGGTAGTTATAAAGTTATAGATTTTTATGTGTTTTGTGACTTGTACTTAAAATGGCGATTTGCCTCTGCTCGGGGAGATAATTGAATTACTTCCCAATTATCTCCCGAGCAGAGGGGAGGGAACTGTGATGCATGCTGGGAATATTGTGGGGATGTATGTCCAAAATGTCCCCATGTCTTTCTGTTATTCCAGTCTCCCATTTGGTCCCCTAGGGGAGTGTCCACCAAGTGGGAGACCTGCATAAATACCGGGCAGGTAGCCCACAGTAAATCAGTTCGTGTTTTACCCTCAAAGCGGAGCTTGGTCTCGTTATTGGGGGGATTTTATTACCGGCGACTAGAGACTGCTTATTTGGATTATTTGCCGCTTGGAAGATATTGGCGTTCGGCTAATATTGTCAGTTCGTGGATTTGGAGTTCGTGAAGGGAAAGAGCCATACAGGTACCGTTCGGGAGTTTGGAGTGTTCCCTAGCTGGCGGTTCGCATGGTTATACTGCACACGCTACCAGACTACATTATTGCGAACGGGGAGCATTCACTAAACGGCGGTTTGCACATTTATTACTGGAGGTACCGTAACACGAACAATCTGCATCCAATGATGGCAGGCACGAACAGTTTACATCCACCTTTTTACTAACTCCCGAACCACTGGTCCAATTCGTGCCATTTTTGGATATGTTGTTCCCCTGAATGGATTGTTTATTGAAATGTAAGATCCTATGTATAGTTTTAAAGTTATGGAAAATGCATGAAAGCATATTGTTTAGCTTGGAGATAATTGAGCTGATATATAACGATTAACTCCATTATCGCCTAAGCAGAGGGGAGGAATATACTGTTGTAACAGAACCCTGTACTGTTTTGCCTGAACTTAATCTACAGTGCTGCTGGGGAGTTTAAACAGAACCGAATGACTGGTGTTCGTATAACTATTGCTACCCAAAATACCGAACATCAGACCACCCAGGGGAACAGTTAATTACTATTTTACCTCCCAGTGATTGTGGAGCCGTTCGCATGGTTCAGACGAATCCCTTTGTCTCAGAATAGGTGGCCGCCATTTCGGGACTTTACACGTGTTCGCGGCCATCTTACGCACGAACGGCGGTGTTTGCCTGTGAACGCATGGAACTAAAAACGGATACGCAAACAGGCGAACACCGCTGAGACCTCCAGGAGCTCGTAAGTTCGTGCTGAAACTACCGAACGACCGGCCGTTCGGTAGTTTTGTTTAAGCATGCATTGGGATTCAGGCGAATGGCAGGATTACTGTGGAGGGCAAGGGGGTTCGTGGGGTTTTTATGCACGAACGGGGACCGATCGCAAGGCCAAAACTTGTGGAACTCTTTTCGGCTGAAAATCCTGTGCGGTCGCTCAAAACTTCAAAGACCCATAACTCCCGAACCCCACAACCGAATGACTTGAAATTTGGATATGTTATTCCCCTGAGTGGTAGCTATTAAGGTGCTGGACTTAAAGGTGTACCCCCTGTTTTTGGGGTACATCCAGAATGTGGGTAAATTTATGTCTGTTTTAATTATGTTACATGTTATCTGAGGGGAGGAGACGTGGGGGTTGAACCATGTGTGTAATTGGCTGTGTTACTAATTATGTGGGTGTAGCCTCTCAGAGGGCACCATTGCATAAAAAGAGATCCCCTGTGATTAAAAGTTAGTTCTACTTGACCCTTCAAAACGGAGCCTCGTCTCGTTCTTGGAGGGGATTTATGGTGCCGTTACTCTGCCTCATTTTACAGTACTGCCGGATTATACCCTGGGATATCGTGGATGCGAACAAGGACTCTATTACTACACAGCAGCTTGCACAGAAAAGGACATCTCCAACGGCAGATACCCCTCTACAGCTGGGTAGCCGTTACAACTGTAATTAATGGGTGTGCTTTTACTGTACAATTTTAACTGATTGGCTGTTGTATTCCCATTATCAGTGCCCCACAAGGTCCAGTAGGTGGTAACATTCCTGTAAGAACCTGCTGTAACGGATCACCTGGCACCCCGACTGGGTACCTCCGTTAAAGAATGCTCCTAGCGCTTCCTGAGGACTCCAAGCACTGCAGCAGACACCACAACCACCGAACGGGAGAAGCATTTGAATCCTCTCAAGCATATGAATGCTATAGACAGTTGAATAGGAACCATACGAATAGGTTTACTCTCCTAGCAGTCAAACTGGAACAGCATACAATAAATCCTTCCCCCAATAATAAGACGACACTTCACATATCCAAAATTCACCCAGATCCGTTCAGTACTTTGGAAAATACAGTTTAATGCAGATTCTGCAGAACATATACAGGCTAAATAAAAAACAATCACTGTATAATGTGTCCCCTGCTGTATAGTCCAAAACCACCGCACGATGTCTCTGCGCAGCAAATACTGGCGAGATGGCACCGTGTTGAAAAGTCCACACAGTGTCTGTGAGTTAAAATGGCCGCCATCCATTGTTCTCACCATGTGCTTCTGATACAGGAAATGGTGGTCACCCAGTAACTCCACAGTATGTCCCCAGATGGTTCTTAAAAGGGCCAGCAGCAGCACAACACAAATCCATTATGCCCAAAATCATGCCTTTAAAGGGCAATACATCCCAGGGGCCATAGTCACATGGCAGGAGGCTGGCAACCAGGCTTCTCCAGTGCATAATGGCGAGGTTGGTTCCGCCACACTTCTCCCCTTTACCAATCAGACTAACAGGGTATCTGACCTCCTGCCGGTCAGTGCCCTTGTTAGTCCAGCAGCCCACCCACAAAACACAATCAGTAATACAGCCCACCCATAATAACTGGCTACTACACCTGGGTAGAGGAGAACTTTGTCTGTGTCCAGGTGCCTCACCATGGCTGTGTGGGTGACTGGTAAGCGTACTGGGTGGGTTGCTGAGTGGGCAGAGACCAGCGGTACTCTGTCCTGGTGCCAGCACTACCACGGGAGTAGTCTGGTTGGAGCCTGGTTGCTGGAGGGAGAGACAGACTGTCTCCCCTTTGCCTAAACAGTCCTGCTGCTGGGGGACAGGACCGACTGTTCCTACCCCCGGTGGTGCATGTGCAGAGACCACTGTCCCATCTGCACTGTTGTGGAGATTACTGTCTCCCCTTGGTGGGCTAAGCTGCCGCTGGGGAGAGGGGGTAACAAGCTCCTCTCCCATACATACTTTCAGCCGCTGGGGAGGAAGGACGGCACCTTCAGCTCCCTGGGATACACACTGCCGCTGGGGAGGAAGGAACAGATGTAACGGATCGCCTGGCACCCCTTCAGCTCCCTGGGATACACACTGCCGCTGGGGAGGAAGGACGACACCTTCAGCTCCCTGGGGTACACACTGTCGCTGGGGAGGAAGGACGGCACCTTCAGCTCCCTGGGATACCCACTGCCACTGGGGAGGAAGGACGGCACCTTCAGCTCCCTGGGGCCAGCCGGCTGGGGGCGCCACCTTCAGCTCCTGGGGGGGTACACTGCCGCTGGGGAAAGGACGGCACCTTCAGCTCCCTGGGGTACACACTGCCGCTGGGAGGGGGCCGACACCTTGGCTCCCTGGGATACACACACCGCTGGGGAGGAAGGACGACACCTTCTGCTCCCTGGGGTACACACTGCCGCTGGGGAGGAAGGACGACACCTTCAGCTCCCTGGGACACACACCGCGGCGCTGGGGAGGAAGACACCTTCTGCTCCCTGGGATACACACTGCCGCTGGGGAGGAAGGACGACACCTTCTGCTCCCTGGGGTACACACTGCCGCTGGGGAGGAAGGACGACACCTTCAGCTCCCTGGGACACACACTGCCACTGGGAACCCTCGCAGGACCAGTCTAGGAGGTCCGCTACCTCTGGTACCGCTGGTTGCTGTTGGGAAAAAGGACCGGCTGTCTCTTCCCGGGCCTCATTGATGAGTCGCAGGTAATCCCACTCCAGGTTCCATTCATTGGTGACCAAATACTGTACGTCTCCCTCGAGGTCAATAGCACTAGGGAGCCCCAGCATGTCTTCTCGGCCGTAACACAAGTCCCAAAAACGAGAGTCAGTAGCTTTCCCAAAGTCCTCATCGTCAATATTGTCCCAAAATAAGCCAGGGCCAGCGTAACCTCCGCCTTCTGGGAACTCATACTCTGCCAACTCGGGGACACACTGAGCTGCGTACCACTGTATCGCCTGGTATGCGTCGTCGAGCGCAGGTTCTGCATATACTAAAATCTCGAGTCTAATCACCCACGCTTCTTCGGTCTTTTTCTTCAGGAGGTGCATCCGCTCTGCCATTCGAGCCAGGATTCGCTGCCTTCTGCTGTGGCGCCGATCCCCTCGCGAATACTGTACTTCCTCTAGGGCTTCGTCCCACAACTCAGCTCTGGCACTCTCTCTGTATCTCAACATGTCTTCCTCTGACACTGCTCCTGACCTCAGGGATACGTAACCATACAATCTATCTTGCAACTTCTCCTCCATTTTCTGAGTTCCTTCGTAGATAGGGGCACTGTACGGGTACTGGCGTTGCCCTCAAATTGTAACTCCAAACGAACTGTGTCTCTGAGCTGCTTTACCTCGCACTAGGACGCCATCCCACCGCTTGCCACCAATGTAACGGATCATCTGGCACCCCGACTGGGTACCTCCGTTAAAGGATGCTCCTAGCGCTTCCTGAGGACTCCAAGCACTGCAGCAGACACCACAACCACCGAACGGGAGAAGCATATGAATCCTCTAAAGCATATGAATGCTATAGACAGTTGAATAGGAACCATACGAATAAGTTTACTCTCCTAGCAGTCAAACTGGAACAGCATACAATAAATCCTTCCCCCAATAATGAGACGACACTTCACTTTGAGGGTTAAGCAGGAACTCCCTGTACTGTCACATACAGTCTCTTTTATTCCCAATCCACAAACATAGTACAGCCCACAGGGTGTTACAAAACAACCAATCAATCCGTACAATACACCCAGACACTCCCACACAAAATCCTTCCCTCTGCATGTGATATGATTACTGAACACAATGGGTAATCTAATTATCACAGCCAGAGAAATACAGTTTCATAAAACACATCACAGGGACCCCAAAACATGCAATAACCCCATAAAAAGTATATCCTTGGAACTGGGGGATCTGGGTGAACCACATATCCAAAATTCACCCAGATCCGTTCAGTACTTTGGAAAATACAGTTTAATGCAGATTCTGCATAACATATACAGGCTAAATAAAAAACAATCACTGTATAATGTGTCCCCTGCTGTATAGTCCAAAACCACCGCACAATGTCTCTGTGCAACAAATACTGGCGAGATGGCACTGTGTTGAAAAATCCACACAGTGTCTGTGAATTAAAATGGCCGCCATCCATTGTTCTCACCATGTGCTTCTGATACAGGAAATGGTGGCCACCCAGTAACTCCACAGTATGTCCCCAGATGGTTCTTAAAAGGGCCAGCAGCAGCACAACACAAATCCATTATGCCCAAAATCATGTCTTTAAAGGGCAATACATCCCAGGGGCCATAGTCACATGGCAGGAGGCTGGCAACCAGGCTTCTCCAGTGCATAGTGGCGAGGTTGGTTCCGCCACACTTCTCCCCTTTACCAATCAGACTAACAGGGTATCTGACCTCCTGCCAGTCAGTGCCCTTGTTAGTCCAGCACCCCACCCACAAAACACAATCAGTAATACAGCCCACCCATAATAACTGGCTACTACACCTGGGTAGAGGAGAACTTTGTCCGTGTCCAGGTGCCTCACCATGGCTGTGTGGATGACTGGTAAGCGTACTGGGTGGGTTGCTGAGTGGGCAGAGACCAGCGGTACTCTGTCCTGGTGCCAGCACTACCACGGGAGTAGTCTGGTTGGAGCCTGGTTGCTGGAGGGGGAGACAGACTGTCTCCCCTTTGCCTAAACAGTCCTGCTGCTGGGGGACAGGACCGACTGTCCCTACCCCCGGTGGTGCATGTGCAGAGACCACTGTCCCATCTGCACTGTTGTGGAGATTACTGTCTCCCCTTGGTGGGCTAAGCTGCCGCTGGGGAGAGGGGGTAACAAGCTCCTCTCCCATACATACTTTCAGCCGCTGGGGAGAGGGGATAACAAGCTCCTCTCCCTGACACTCTCTCTGCTGTTGAAGGGGGAGACCGACTGTCTCCCCTTTCAATAATTTGTCCTGTTGCTGGGGAGAGGTGATAACTGGTTCCTCTCCCTGGAACACTCTCTGCTGTTGGAGAGGGGGACCAACTGTCTCCCCTTTTAATATATTGTCCTGCTGCTGGGGAGCGAGACCGACTGTCTCCGCTTCCTGCAGGACACACTGCCGCTGGGGAGGAAGTACGGCACCTTCAGCTCCCTGGGATACATACTGCCGCTGGGGAGGAAGGACGACACCTTCAGCTCCCTGGGATATACACTGCCGCTGGGGAGGAAGGACGGCACCTTCTGCTCCCTGGGGTACACACTGCCGCTGGGGAAGAAGGACGACACCTTTGGCTCCCTGGGACTCACACTGCCGCTGGGGAGGAAGGACGGCACCTTCAGCTCCCTGGGGTACACACTGCCGCTGGGGAGGAAGGACGGCACCTTCAGCTCCCTGGGATACACACTGCCGCTGGGGAGGAAGGACAGCACCTTCTGCTCCCTGGGGTACACACTGCCGCTGGGGAGGAAGGACGACACCTTCAGCTCCCTGGGATACACACTGCCGCTGGGGAGGAAGGACGGCACCTTCTGCTCCCTGGGCTGCCGCTGGGAGGAAGGACGGCACCTTCGGCTCCCTGGGACACACACTGCCGCCGCTGGGGAGGAAGGACGACACCTTCAGCTCCCTGGGATACACACTGCCGCTGGGGAGGAAGGACGGCACCTTCAGCTCCCTGTGACACACACTGCCGCTGGGGAGGAAGGACGACACCTTTGGCTCCCTGGGACTCACACTGCCGCTGGGGAGGAAGGACAACACCTTCAGCTCCCTGGAGTACACACTGCCGCTGGGGAGGAAGGACGGCACCTTTGTCTCCCTGTAACTCAAACTGCCGCTGGGGAGGAAGGACGGCACCTTCAGCTCCCTGTAACACACACTGCCGCTGGGGATCTGGGCCGACCGCCCAGCATCCTTGTAGGGCCGGTAGAGAGACCGCAGTCCCATCTCCACCTGCCATCTGTGGGTCTTCCCAGGACCAGTCTGTGAGGTCCCTCAACATTTGCGAGTAAGGACCACTGGCTTCCGCACCCGCTAACTCTGGCTGCTGCTGGGGATCTGGGCCGGCTGCCCAGCATCCCGTTGGGCCTGGTGGAGAGACCTCGGTCCCATCTCCACCTGCCTGTTGTGGTTCCTCACAGGACCAGTCTATGAGGACCCCTACTTCGGGTTCCTCTGGCCGCCTCATGGGGAAACGGTTAACCTCCTCGAATGCAGCCTCTCTTTGGCTGCTGTAACACTCCTTCCGCTGAGCATATTCTCTCTCTTTCGCCAGCCGGAATTCTCGGTCCATCCTTGTGTTTCGCTCGGCTGTGACTTGGTTCCAGATCGTCTGGAATATATCCATGGGCACATTATCACCATACTGGGCCACTCGCTGCCTCACCTCGGCCAGCCAATCATCACCAGAGCCTTCCATACTTGTCTGCTCCAAGTCGCTGGATACCTCTGCTCCCGGGGCGCTGCACGTGTGCTAGCATTGCCCTCAATTTGTGACTCCACAAACGGTGTCTCTGAGCTGCTTTACCTCGCACTAGGACGCCATCCCACCGCTTGCCACCAATGTAACGGATCACCTGGCACCCCGACTGGGTACCTCCGTTGTAGGATGCTCCTAGCGCTTCCTGAGGACTCCAAGCACTGCAGCAGACACCACAATCACCGAACCGGAGAAGCGTATACCTTCTCTCAAGCATTGAATGCTGTAGACAGTTGAATAGGAACCATACGAATAGGTTTACTCTCCTAGCAGTCAAACTGGAACAGCATACAATGAATCCTTCCCCCAATAATGAGACGACACTTCACTTTGAGGGTTAAAACAGGAACTCTCTGTACTGTCACATACAGTCTCTTTTATTCCCAATCCACAAACATAGTACAGCCCACAGGGCATTACAAAACAGCCAATCAATCCATACAATACACCCAGACACTCCCACACAAAATACAGTTTCATAAAACACATCACAGGGACCCCAAAACATGCAATAACCCCATAAAAAGTATATCCTTGGAACTGGGGGATCTGGGTGAACCACATATCCAAAATTCACCCAGATCCGTTCAGTACTTTGGAAAATACAGTTTAATGCAGATTCTGCAGAACATATACAGGCTAAATAAAAACAATCACTGTATAATGTGTCCCCTGCTGTATAGTCCAAAACCACCGCACGATGTCTCTGTGCAACAAATACTGGCGAGATAGCACCGTGTTGAAAAGTCCACACAGTGTCTGTGAGTTAAAATGGCCGCCATCCATTGTTCTCACCATGTGCTTCTGATACAGGAAATGGTGGCCACCCAGTAACTCCACAGTATGTCCCCAGATGGTTCTTAAAGGGCCAGCAGCAGCACAACACAAATCCATTATGCCCAAATCATGTCTTTAAAGGGCAATACATCCCAGGGGCCATAGTCACATGGCAGGAGGCTGGCAACCAGGCTTCTCCAGTGCATAGTGGCGAGGTTGGTTCCACCACACAAGGTAATGATGATGTAGAGAGGCCAGAATTAGAAGGTGCTGATCTTACTGCCCCGTTCATGACTGTTGGTAATCAGTTAATAATGAAACCCATTAATCCCGGAGTACTCAAGGACATTATTCAAGGTGCCCCAAACCCCTGTATTAATCCCTCTGCATGCCTAATATATCTGAAAA
>OW240914.1:360106977-360145743 GCA_933207985.1 Pelobates cultripes
CAAGTTATATTTTTCTCATTTAACTAAATAATGTAAATAAGTCAGCATAATTCTCATGTTATCAACTATTAAGAGTACAATTCAAAATTTAATGGACAAACCTCCTAATGATAACAGTATTTTCTTTTTTTAAACATAAACGTACAATGCACTGTTCCAAATTATTACGGACAGTAAGTTTCAAAACACTTTATCAGTTGTAAAGAACTGAAAATTGTCATTTGTTGTGTTTGCAGCATATTTACTCAAATCAAAAGCTATTTCAATCAAACTTATAACAACATTTTAACTTTTTAAACATTTTAACAGGTCACATTACATTTTAACATAGGACCCCTTATTTGATACCAGCTTCACAAGTCTTGCATCCATTGAACTTGTGAGTTTTTGGACAGTTTCTGCTTGAATTTGTTTGCAAGATGTCAGAATAGCCTCCCAGAGCTGCTGTTTGGATGTAAACTGCCTCCCACCCTCATAGATCTTTTGCTTGAGGGTGCTCCAAAGGTTCTCAATAGGATTGAGGTCAGGAGAGGATGAAGGCCACACGATGACTTTCTCTCCTTTTATCCCCATAGCAGCCACTGATGCAGAGGTATTCTTTGCAGCATGAGATGGTGCATTGTCATGCATAAAGATGATTTTATTACGGAAAGCATAGTTCTTCCTTCTGTACCAGGGAAGAAATTTGTCAGTCAGAAACTCCACATACTTTGCAGAGGTCATCTTTACACCTTCGGGGACCCTAAAGGGGCCGACCAGCTCTCTTCCCATGATTCCGTCCCAAAACATGACTCCACCACCGCCTTGCTGACATCGCAGCCTTGTTGGAACCACCAGCCATCCACTACTCCATCCATCTGGACCATCCAGGGTTGCACGGCACTCATCAGTGAACAGGACTGTTTGAAAATAAGTATTTATGTATTTTTCTGCCCAACGCAGCCGTTTCTCCTTGTGAGCATTGGTTAGTGGTGGCCGAATAGAAGGTGTATGCACAGTTGCAAGACTCTGGAGGACTCTACACCTTGATGTCCGTGGGACTCCAGAGGCACCAGCAGCTTCAAATATCTGTTTGCTGCTATGTAATGGTATTTTAGCAGCTGCTCTCTTGATCCGATGCATGGATCTGGCAGAAATCTTCCTCAATGTGCCTTTATCTGCATGAACCCATCTGTGCTCTGAATCAGCCACAAATCTCTTAATAGTGCGATGATCACGCTTAAGTTTTCGTGAAATATCTAATGCTTTCATACCTCGTCCAAGGCATTGAACTATTTCACTCTTTTCGGTAGCAGAGAGATCCTTTTTCTTCCCCATATTGCATGAAAATGGTGCTCTGCTTAATAATGTGGAACACCCTCCTTTAGTAGTTTTTCCTTAAACTGGGCTTACCTGGCAATCTAATTATCACAGGTGTCCGAGATTGTTTTCAGTGATCAAAAGAGCCCTGAGGCACAATGCCATCCATGAGTTAAACTGAAAAACAAAATATTTAATCTTTGTGACACTTAAATAGAATTTGCAGAATAATTTGGAACAGGGTGTCATGTGATATTCTTTCTTATGTGGTGGCATATGATTCCCACTGTACAGAATAGGAAGTAAAGAGTTAATTCAGGTAGGTAGATGACACACACAGCAGTTTATAGCAATTACAACTCCTAAGTGTAGCTGCCACTTTTTTATTTTTATTAATAATGGGGGAGCTCTGCTTTGAAATCCTCCCTCGCCAGCAATGAGTGTTCAGATAAGCCAAACTAAAGTGAGGACAGAATTCTGTTTAGCAAGGGGAAAGCTATTCACAACAATCAAATTGTCCTTCCGTGCACAAATCTACTGTTATTCAACAGAGATATCCAAATATTAAAATAAATGAATTAATTCATATTGATTGAATGTTTTTTTCAGCTTGTTTGGTGAATTCGGGTTACCCATATAAAGGGCCAAACCGTTCTCTGTCCATATGCTCAGTGTATATTGATTCAGATTCACATTCAGTGACTGTGTTCTCTCCTGTAACCCTGAAAGGGTTAATTTAACACCAGATATTGTCATGAGATTTCCACCACTAATACAGCTCACCTCAACGCCATTTTCTATTTACAAAATGGCGGTTTCTATTGTTTCCTATGAAGCTCTGGCTGGAGCGTTTTTAATAAAAACAAGAAAGTACAGAATTTTAACAGCTGCGTTCATTTGTTTCTGTCTCATTTATGTTACTCACTGATCTTCATAAAAGGTAACATACTGAGGCAGAAAATGCAAATTACAGGTATTGGAAGAGGTTGAACGAGTCCTTAATTTATCGTAAAGAACATTCGCTCATTGTTCATATGGAAACCCAGCAGCAGCTATTTACATGATATGGAGCAGGAACAAATGGAAAGCGTTTTATAGGTAGAGGAGAAAATTCCTGATCTGCACGGACATTGTTCTCCTCAATATGGTGAAACAAGCAAAAGAATGAATGATCTTTGAGGACACAATAACCAGGTTCTCTTGAAATAAACACAGAAAGGACCCATACCTCCAGCCAATCAGTATGTGAAAACACATAAACAATTCAGATTCTCAGAACTATGCACGATCTTGGCACTTCTTGGAGGAAGCCACCACAAAACTCATTACTGGATGCCTAAAATCCCAGCACCCTGATCTCGCTGCAGGAAATCCTGCCCTACTTCCATCTAGTAAAGTTTATGTATTTTATGGAGTTAAACCTTCTGGACACAGTATATTTATTACCAAGACAGTACATCTCTTCCTTCAATTTCACGTACAATACCGGCAATTGCCCTGTGGAACACTTATTAAACCATCTGTGTGTGTGTGTGTGTGGGGTAGTAGTGTGTGTGTGAGGGGGAAGTAGTCTGTGTGTGTGGGGGGAGCGCGTGTGTGTGTGGGGGGTAGAAGTGTGTGTGTGTGGGGAGGGAGTGTGTGTGGGGGGTAGTGTGTGTGTGTGGGTAGCGTGTGTGTGGGGGGATAGTGTGTGTATGGGGAGTGCATAGGGTCTATGCTGTGTGTAGGTGGGCAAGATGTGAAAATCTATATCTTTTACCAGGGAGGTGGGACAAAATGCTGCAAGCCCTGGTGGTCCAGTGGTGGCATATTCACTTTAGCCAGCAGCTCCTCTGGCTGCAAGCTGACTCTCCTTTCCTCCTGCGAGCACAACACTTTATCGGAGCGCTACAATTGTAACGTACGGCAAAACTCAGACCTGCCTGCTTGCTTGAGAAACACAGACCCTCCCCTCTCTCTGCTGGAACTAAGTGCAAGTGGGCTGGTGAGGGAGATCTTTGATCTGCTCACCAGACCAAGAGGACATACAGCAAGGCAGGCTATGCATGGGCCGGCAGGGGAGATGAATGGATCTCCCATTATGGCCTTTGAGGCCCTCTGGGCTTTTTCTGCAGAATCCACCATCGCCCACCTGAAATCCCAAACCACCCACTAGTGGGCAGTAGGGACCAGGTTAATAACCCCTGGGTTAGACTGACAAAAGGGGTAGCAAGTCTGGACACGATCATTAAGAATGGAATAAGAGGCAAGAGCTTAAGCAAGGAAAGCACTCTCGGGCAGTCCTATGAATGTACAGAGCTGAGACTTTCTGAAGATACGCTCAGCTTTTTGGGAACTTCTCTGTGAGAGAAGTTCATTTTCTCTTTGGTACATCTGACCATGTGTACAAATGTCAGTACCCCTCTGCTACAAGTCACATAGACAACGAGACAAGGAAGCCAACATGGAAACACGGATTGTGTGCATTATTTTCATAAACACACAAAAAAATAAAAAAATAAACAATTTCACCCCAGCAAGGCCAAGCTGGGAAGATTTCCTTTATTTGAGACATTTTAACAAGATATGTCTCAGCAATCTACAGACATCTGGTATACATTTTATACTGCTCTTTATTCTAAAAACTCTGCCAGCTGTTAAATACAGTAATACAGAGAACAAAAATCATCAGAATTAATCAGATACAAACCACTGACACATGCACATGTGGTATGACACAACGTTTTAACTACCCTTCTTTCATGTCATTCTATAGAAAATGAGCCGGAAGGGCTGCTTGAAGCTAGAGATGTTAGTATCAACCTGGGGTGTGAATATTTTTATTATCTGATTGAAACATTGTTTGGATACAAGTGACAAGGTTTTATTTATAAAACGCCCAAAAATGTAACATTGCTGGATACATTTTCTGTACAAAATGCATGCGCCCTGTACACACAGGCAGCCCCCACACACACACGTTGACACACACACACACACACACACACATGTGACACACATTAACACACACTGTTCAGCGATAGGGCGATCATTTTGTGAGGTTTTCTGGACCAGTCTTTGCTACCACGATGCACATTTTCTGCTGTTTTGCTGCACAAATGTCAACAGTTAGGCCATCGGCAGATCATGATGCGCTGCGTATCTTCCTGTCACATGGTGGTAAATCTGCCACAAAAATAACAAGATAATATGTAAGATTAAAGTAAAAAAAAAAACGACAAAAAGGAAAATTACCTGATTTGTAGATTCACAAAAATAACCAAAAACAAACAAATAAAAATGCAGCAGATTTGATTAGAACAAAATGCACCAATTCAGAGCATATTGAAAAATATCTAAACCAACGTCACCATTTGCCATCAGATTCAGACAATGTAAGAATCTAAACAGACTGTAACTGAGCACAATTTAACAAAAAATGCATTAAAACAAAACTAAATAACTAAAAACACCATACGTTTAAAACGTCTGCATATCCTTCAGGATTAGCAGCTGCTGGTGTGAGCTCTGCTGTCTGATCTTTACAGATGCTCTGAGAAGCACAGTCACAAAGTGCTGTTATAGGATAGAAATTCCTCATAGCCCATAGTTATTCGAATCATCCAGAATCTATCTGTGGCACCTTTTCAAACGATAAGAACTTCACAGGTAAATCCCACACTATGGATTTTGACAAGCTGGAATAGTTTTTGCACAAATCTGCTAGAAGACTTAATTTGTGTTTTTTCATTAATGAAACTATATAGTATGCAGCCATAGCTCGTCAATTCCATAGAACTCTATAAAGGATAATTTAAAGAAGTAAGGAGTTTAATTTGCAGGATGCAATTTTCCCCATGACATATGTGAGCGACCCAATATAACAGTTATAATACACTGTGTGCGGGGAGACAGGGGACCTCCTTACACCGTAACCTTATAGCTGCAGTTATAATACACTGTGTGCAGGGAGACAGGGGCCCACCATAACCTTATAGCTGCAGTTATAATACACCGTGTGCGGGGAGACAGAGGACCTCCTTACACCATAACCTTATAGCTGCAGTTATCATACACTGTGTGCAGGGAGACAGGGGACCTCCTTACACCATAACCTTATAGCTGCAGTTATAATACACTGTGTGCGGGGAGACAGGGGACCTCCTTACACCATAACCTTATAGCTGCAGTTATAATACACTGTGTGCGGGGAGACAGGGGACCTCCTTACACCATAACCTTATAGCTGCAGTTATAATACACTGTGTGCAGGGGAGACAGGGGACCTCCTTACACCATAACCTTATAGCTGCAGTTATAATACACTGTGTGCAGGGAGACAGGGGACTTCCTTACACCATAACCTTATAGCTGCAGTTATAATACACTGTGTGCGGGGAGACAGGGGACCTCCTTACACCATAACCTTATAGCTGCAGTTATAATACACTGTGTGCGGGGAGACAGGGGACCTCCTTACACCATAACCTTATAGCTGCAGTTATAATACACTGTGTGCGGGGAGACAGGGGACCTCCTTACACCATAACCTTATAGCTGCAGTTATAATACACTGTGTGCGGGGAGACAGGGGACCTCCTTACACCATAACCTTATAGCTGCAGTTATAATACACTGTGTGCGGGGAGACAGGGGGCCTCCTTACACCATAACCTTATAGCTGCAGTTATAACACACTGTGTGCAGGGAGACAGGGGACCTCCTTACACCATAACCTTATAGCTGCAGTTATAATACACTGTGTGCGGGGAGACAGGGGACCTCCTTACACCATAACCTTATAGATGCAGTTATAATACACTGTGTGCGGGGAGACAGGGGACCTCCTTACACCATAACTTATAGCTGCAGTTATAATACACTGTGTGCGGGGAGACAGGGGACCTCCTTACACCATAACCTTATAGCTGCAGTTATAATACACTGTGTGCGGAGAGACAGGGGACCTCCTTACACCATAACCTTATAGCTGCAGTTATAATACACTGTGTGCGGGGAGACAGGGGACCTCCTTACACCATAACCTTATAGCTGCAGTTATAATACACTGTGTGCGGGGAGACAGGGGACCTCCTTACACCATAACCTTATAGCTGCAGTTATAATACACTGTGTGCGGGGAGACAGGGGACCTCCTTACACCATAACCTTATAGCTGCAGTTATAATACACTGTGTGCGGGAGACAGGGGACCTCCTTACACCATAACCTTATAGCTGCAGTTATAATACACTGTGTGCGGGGAGACAGGGGACCTCCTTACACCATAACCTTATAGCTGCAGTTATAATACACTGTGTGCGGGGAGACAGAGGACCTCCTTACACCATAACCTTATAGCTGCAGTTATAATACAATGTGCGCGGGGAGACAGGAGGCCTCCTTACACTATAACTTTATAGCTGTAGTTATAATACACTGTGTGGGGAGACGGTGGACCTCCTTACACCATAACCTTATAGCTGCAGTTATAATACACTGTGTGCGGGGAGACAGGGGAGCTCCTTACACCATAACCTTATAGCTGCAGTTATAATACACTGTGTGCGGCGAGACAGGGGACCTCTGTGATGAACTGAACCTCAGAACAACAGAGCTGCAGTTATAATAATATACAGTGGTGGAAAAATGAGCAATTACGTTTTTAATTCACTACAAACAAGTGTAACAAATATTGTTAAATAAAGCCCAAGGAGAATGATAAATTCAGAGACAGATCTTATTCTAACCTGTCTCTCAATGTCTCCCAATAAAGTGCTAGCTCCTATGCGAAAAAGCGCTGGGCTCAACCATTCGTCACCCAGCTCTTCCTTGATAAGGGAGAGCCAGACCAGAGCTTCCTTTGCAGAACGAATCCCTCCGGCTGGTTTAAACCCAACCTAGACACAGGAAAAGAGACAAAGAGCAAGGGGTTAACAATAAACCAGTGACAGATTCAGAATTAAGACATTATAGATTGAGTCAGAGTTATTTACTAAAGTGAGAATTGTTAGAATTAAAAGTGAATTTCAAACGACAAATGTAGCCAACCTAAAATAATTCTTCAAACCAGATATGCTTCCATTTTGGCAATTTTGGCCAGGTAACAACCCTGGAGGTTGGTTTGACTTAACGGAACATGGGATATTTCATGATTACATTTGAGGAGTATTTCATCTATTGGCTATTACTGGAGTTTGGTTTCTAGATCATCTTTCGGTTCCGGTCTGGCCGTCATTAATCAACGCCATCAGGTTAGAACCATCTCTGTGTGACATTATGATACAGAGTCCTGTATTGTTAAGGTTCTCAAATACAAGATACACCTAAAAAACAGAGGCAAAAAGAAATTCATAGAGCAACACCATACAATAAGGAAGTGGCCCCTTGGTAGTAATATTGCACTCACAGAATGTACGAATTGTTCAAGCCCATCAGTATCTCTTTAAATATTCAGAAGAAGTGAGCAGTAAGAATGCTCATCAATAAATCACTGAGTCCTCTACTCCCAGGTGGTACAAAGGTAGACGATGAATATCCATAAAAAAGCTCACCGCGTTTCGTCTACTTCAGTGTAGACTTCCTCAGGAGAAAATAGTAAAAAAACAGGTACAGCATAAAAAATCATACATCATAAACTCTCAAATGTCAGTAATGGCTTTTAAATATCCCCCACTTCTGATCTTCGTTCGTTCCGCCAATCAATTGCACTGGGATCATCTGTTTCCCATTCTTCTATCAGTCCATGCCCTTATTTGGACTTCCGTTCCTCTTCGTGGAACGCATATGCGTTCCACCTCTCGGCGGCTCAGGAGGACGTCATCCGTCTGCGCGTGGAACGCATATGCGTTCCATTTCGCCAGTTCCGTCGATCGGGAACAATATAAGGGTCAGATACAACAAGGCATACATGATTAGATTCAGCAAAGTTCACCAGTAAAAGTTATATTTATAACAATAAACCCAATATCACAAAGTATCAGAAGAAAACAAAAAAGGATATGTATACATAGATGTCATCTAAGTTAACTCCTCCAAAGGGGGTGATTCTGGAAAATACAAACCTATAATATAAATATGCTAATGAAATGAAAAAAATGAGAAAAAATAGAATGAAAATGAAATAATGTAAATAAAAATAAATGAAAATAAAGAAAATAAATAAAAAATAATAAAAATAAAAATGAAAATGAATATAAATATTTAAAAAAATAATTAATAATAAATAATAAAAATATATATTTTTTTATTTATTAATTATTTTTTTTTATATTTATATTCATTTTTATTTTTATATTCTTTTATTTTTTTTTATTATTTTCTTTATTTTCATTTATTTTTATTTACATTATTTCATTTTCATTCTATTTTTTCTCATTTTTTTCATTTCATTAGCATATTTATATTATAGGTTTGTATTTTCCAGAATCACCCCCTTTGGAGGAGTTAACTTAGATGACATCTATGTATACATATCCTTTTTTGTTTTCTTCTGATACTTTGTGATATTGGGTTTATTGTTATAAATATAACTTTTACTGGTGAACTTTGCTGAATCTAATCATGTATGCCTTGTTGTATCTGACCCTTATATTGTTCCCGATCGACGGAACTGGCGAAATGGAACGCATATGCGTTCCACGCGCAGACGGATGACGTCCTCCTGAGCCGCCGAGAGGTGGAACGCATATGCGTTCCACGAAGAGGAACGGAAGTCCAAATAAGGGCATGGACTGATAGAAGAATGGGAAACAGATGATCCCAGTGCAATTGATTGGCGGAACGAATGAAGATCAGAAGTGGGGGATATTTAAAAGCCACTACTGGCATTTGAGAGTTTTTGATGTATGATTTTTTATGCTGTACCTGTTTTTTTACGATTTTCTCCTGAGGAAGTCTACACTGAAGTAGACGAAACGCGTTGAGCTTTTTTATGGATATTCATCGTCTACCTTTGTACCACCTGGGAGTAGAGGACTCAGTGATTTATTGATGAGCATTCTTACTGCTCACTTCTTCTGAATATTTAAAGAGATACTGATGGGCTTGAACAATTCGTACATTCTGTGAGTGCAATATTACTACCAAGGGGCCACTTCCTTATTGTATGGTGTTGCTCTATGAATTTCTTTTTGCCTCTGTTTTTTAGGTGTATCTTGTATTTGATATTAGTATTTGAGGATTTTGAGGAATCCTGTGTTACAACCTAATATATAAGGGAAGTAATAACCTTTATTCTTTACTCCTATTGCTGCACCTGGGTGGTCTACACACATATATTGTTATAGGTTCTAGCTCAGGGCTTGTCCACCTTCCCCAATCCAAATGATGTGGACTACATCTCCCACAGTACTCTTACAGACACCATGCTGGCAAAGCATCTGGAGTGCCAAAGGCTGCATACTGATGTAACTAGCTTAAAGACAAATTAAACATTTTCCAAAATTGATGAAGGAAAAAAGAAATGTTATTAGAAATGCCATAACAGCAAGGAAACCACGGACAGTAACGTGGACAGACCTGGTACACACACTCTGAACAGAGAGCAGCTACGTCTCAATACGTCCTATTAGCGGGAAATTCCTTTTGTACAAACCTTAAAAGGGACCCTCCAGACATCAACACGACTTAAGTTCATTCAATGAGAATTTGGTCTCATATACAAGCTGTATTTTTCTCCACTTTTACATTTCTTTGAAGACATAACCGACTCCATAGCCTTACCTCTCCTTTTCAGAAGACATCTTTCCGATTAAAAGTTGTTCGGGTACACACTCAGCTCAACCAATAAGTGTGAGCTCAGCTGCTGACCTGACTCCACTCTACAGCCAATTACTGTCCTCTTTCCTAATAGAACATAACTGAAACACTGCATATTATATCCTAGAACGTAATAAGACAGTGATTGGCTACAGGACACTGCCTACCTTCCAGTCAGGAGAGGCGGATTGTGGGAAAATATATTGTGTTAGTCAAAACAACAGCTACATTTAGAGAAACTGAGATTTACAAGATACACATATTAAAAAGGATAAAGTAAGAATTAAAAAGCAAGAGGAATTGTAGCTAAATCAGTGAAATCTGCCTTTTTTTTTACATATTTCAATTACCTTGATCCCGGTTTTCCTATAGAAATCCCGGATTGCGCGGACCATCACCAGAGCTACAGGATATGTGGCATTTACCGATTCTTTTCCTGTTGAGGTCTTTATAAAATCTGAGCCTGAAACCGAATGAAATGTAATATGACCGATTATGTTGCACTCCTAACAGAATAGTACCTCTCTCCGCAGTGATTCAGAAAGCAATTTACAATTCTACAACGGGGATGAAGAGGGTCCAGTATATGGTGAGAAACACACCACATTGTGCATAGGTGTAATAACCGAGACACCCAGGTAAATCATACACATCTCATGAAAAAATTGTCTACAGGGAACACTCATGCACTCAGAGACTCCAGGACTAATTCATTTAAAAATATCATATACCTGGGGGGACAGAAAGGCTTTTCGAAGGACCCTAATTGCAAGTCTCTCCGGTACAGTTTCATTAAACAACAGCTGCCCCTGTATATGGTCTTCTAATCAATTTGGCCAAACAGAATGACTTTTAATCAGTTGTTGATAAAAATAGAAAATGAAATTTTAATTCTAATAGATTAACCACAAACTGAAGACAGTCTCGTCCCTATTCTCCAGTGGATTTAATGACTATTCAGCAAGTCATTACTAAATAGAACAAGGGGAACATTTTCCAGTTCATTAAAGAAATGTACTATGTATTTCTGCATTGTCCTCATGATTCGTTACAGGGAGTCTTAATTACAAGATAATGGATAATGGTTATTAAACGCAGACTGCTATAATGAAGCTCTATTCATTTGTGAGCCTCAGAGACTAAAAGAGGGCAAAATAAAATTGCTGCCTTCAAAAGATTAACGGATCAAATTATTATTCAATTCGGAAAATCTTTTTAGACTTTGTGGTAACGAGAGGAGATTAAAAACTTTCATTAAGACCCAAGTAGTACATTTATTTTTAAGAAATATATTAAAAGGTATTACTAGAATAAATAGTGTAAATTGCACTGATTAGTACAGCAGAGCTATAATAATATTAAACTGCGGGAATAATGTGGTTCAGGGGCTATATATTCGTCCGTTTCATAAAGCAATGTTTGGAGACAGTGAGAAGGAAACAAAACACGTTATGCAATAGCGTGACGTCAAAAACTGGGGTTTCAGTGTTTCCCAGAATTCAGCTGACAGATCGTCATTTGCCAGGGTTACGGTTTAGCCATTTCACATGGTTTAAATGTCTTTGTTTCACAATCGGTTGTACATGGCAGCATTACTCCTGGTTGTATTCCCTCCCAGCAGATTGGACATGATGAAAACCTGCTTTTTATTTAGCACTCCTGCTCCTTTTTCTTACCGTCTCAGCATATCAGGACGCACATTTAGAGATTACTTATTATTTTGCTTCACATTGCTGCATTCACACTGGCCAAACGTTACCGCGATACGAGAAGCTGGGAAGTTACCAGGATACAGAGCGATGCAGGTTATCTAGCTGCCACGGTACGAGAAGTTGGGAAGTTACTGTGATACAGTGAGATGCAGGTTATTTGGCTGTCGCGGTACGAGAAGCTGGGAAGTTACCAGAATACAGCGCGATGCAGGATATTTAGCTGCGCCGATATGAGTAGCTGGGAAGTTACCGGGCTACAGAGCGATACAGGTTATTTAGCTGCTGAGATACGAGAAGCTGGGAAGTTACTGTGATACAGCGGGATGCGGGTTATTTAGCTGCAGCGATACGAGAAGCTGGGAAGTTACCGTGATACAGAGCGATGCAGGTTATTTAGCTGCCGCTATACGAGAAGCTGGGAAGTTACCGTGATACAGCTGGGATGCGGGTTATATAGTTGCCGCGATACAAGAAGCTGGGAAGTTACTGTGATACAGAGCGATGCGGGTTATTTCACTGCCGCGATACGAGAAGCTGGGAAGTTACCATGATACAGCGAGATGCAGATTATTTAGCTGGCAGGATACGAGAAGCTGGGAAGTTATCGTGATACAGAGCGAATCAGGTTATTTAGCTGCCGCGATATGAGAAGCTGGGAAGTTACAGGAATACAGAGCGATGCAGGTTATTTAGCTGCTGCGAAAGAGAAGCAGGGAAGTTACCAGGATACAAAGCGATGCGGGATATTTAGCAGCCACGATATAAGAAGCTGGGAAGTTACCGAGATACAGCCAGATGCAGGTTATTTAGCTGCTGCGGTACGAAAAGCTGGGAAGTTACCGTGATACAGAGCGATGCAGGTTATTTAGCTGCCGCTATACGAGAAGCTGGGAAGTTACTGGGATACAAAGCAATTAGCTGCTACAATATGAGAAGCTGGGAAGTTACCGGGATACAGAGAGATGCATGTTATTTAGCTGCCGCAGTACGAGAAGCTGTGAAGTTACCGTGATACAGAGCGATGCAGGTTATTTAGCTGCTGCGAAAGAGTAGCTGGGAAGTTACTGGGATACAAAGTGATGCAGATTATTTAGCTGCCACAATACGAGAAGCTGGGAAGTTACTGGGATACAGAGTGATGCGAGAAGCTGGGTAGTTACCATGATACAGCGCGATGCAGGATATTTAGCTGACAGAATACCAGAAGTTGGGAATTTACTGGGATACAAAGCGATGCAGATTATTTAGCTGCCACAATACGAGAAGCTGGGAAGTTACCAGGATACAGAGTGATGCGAGAAGCTGGGAAGTTACCGGGATACAGAGAAATGCGGGTTATTAAGCTGCCGTGAAACGAGAAGCTGGGAAGTTACCGTGATACAGCGCAATGCAGGTTATTTAGCTGCCGTGATACGAGAAGCTGGGAAGTTACCGGGATACAGAGCAATGCAGGTTATTTAGCTGGCGTGACATGAGAAGCTGGGTAGTTACCATGATACAGCGCGATGCAGGATATTTAGCTGCCAGAATACAAGAAGCTGGGAAGTTACCAGGATACAAAGCGATGCTGGTTATTTAGCTGGCGTGATATGAGAAGCTGGGTAGTTACCGGGATACAGAGCAATGCGGGTTATTTAGCTGGCGTGATATGAGAAGCTGGGTAGTTACCATGATACAGCGCGATGCAGGATATTTAGCTGCCAGAATACGAGAAGCTGGGAAGTTACCGTGATACAGCGCAATGCAGGTTATTTAGCTGCAGCGATACGAGAAGCTGAGAAGTTACCGGGATACAGAGCGATGCAAGTTATTTAGCTGGCGTGATACGAGAGGCAGGGAAGTTACCGTGATACAGAGTGATGCAGGTTATTTAGCTGCCGTGATACGAGAAGCTGGAAAGTTACCGGGATACAGAGCAATTCGGGTTATTTAGCTGCCGTGATACGAGAAGCTGGGAAGTTACCGTGATACAGCGCAATGCAGGTTATTTAGCTGCAGCGATACGAGAAGCTGAGAAGTTACCGGGATACAGAGCGATGCAAGTTATTTAGCTGGCGTGATACGAGAGGCAGGGAAGTTACCGTGATACAGAGTGATGCAGGTTATTTAGCTGCCGTGATACGAGAAGCTGGGAAGTTACTGGGATACAGAGAAATGCGGGTTATTTAGCTGCCGTGATACGAGAAGCTGGGAAGTTACCGTGATACAGCGCAATGCAGGTTATTTAGCTGCAGCGATACGAGAAGCTGAGAAGTTACCGGGATACAGAGCGATGCAAGTTATTTAGCTGGCATGATACGAGAGGCAGGGAAGTTACCGTGATACAGAGTGATGCAGGTTATTTAGCTGCCGTGATACGAGAAGCTGGGAAGTTACCGGGATACAGAGCAATGCGGGCTGTTTAGCTGGCGTGATATGAGAAGCTGGGTAGTTACCATGATACAGCGCGATGCAGGATATTTAGCTACCAGAATACAAGAAGCTGGGAAGTTACCGGGATACAAAGCGATGCAGATTATTTAGCTGCCACAATACGAAAAGCCAGTTACTGGGATACAGCACGATGCAGTTTATTTAGCTGCCAGAATATGAGAAGCTGCAAAGTTACCGTGATACAGTGCGATGCAGGTTATTTCGCTGCCACGATACGAGAAGCTGAGAAGTTACCGGGATACAGAGCGATGCAAGTTATTTAGCTGACGCAATACGAGAGGCTGGGAAATTACCGTGATACAGATCGATGCAGGTTATTTATCTGCCGCGATACGAGAAGCTGGGTAGTTACCATGATACAGCGCGATGCAGGATATTTAGCTAACAGAATACCAGAAGTTGGGAATTTACCGGGATACAAAGCGATGCAGATTATTTAGCTGCCACAATACGAGAAGCTGGGAAGTTACCGGGATAAAGAGTGATGCGAGAAGCTGGGAAGTTACCGGGATACAGAGAAATGCGGGTTATTTAGCTGCCGTGAAACGAGAAGCTGGGAAGTTACCGTGATACAGCGCAATGTAGGTTATTTAGCTGCAGCGATACGAGAAGCGGGGTTATCACAGCAGGGTGCGGGGTTATCATACAGCAGGGTGCGGGGTTATCATACAGCAGGGTGAAGGGTTATCACAGCAGGGTGCACGGTTATCACAGCTCCCCTTGGCATCAGTGGCAGAATGCCTGGTACCCTGAATGGCTTCCTAGTTATCACTGAGTACTATAAGCACTTTGCCGAGACACCATAAGCACTTCCAGCCCCTAGTCGCTGCAGCTTGGCTGGGCTCTCGCCGCCTCTTCCCACCCTGGACCCAAGCCCTGGATCCAGCTTCCAGTGGTACTCTCCTGAAGAGAGTATAGCAAGCAAATAGAGCAGTATAGCTGTTTCCCCTCACACATTAGCCGAGACTTAACGCTGGGAGTAAACTCTCTTTATTCAGGGTCACACACGGCCTTTTTATGCAAAGTCCCCTGCAAGTGGTTTCAAACACAAACATACAAGGTCTTTTCTCTCAAGATCCTCTGTGCCTGAGAGATAATTCCGTGAGGAAACCTCTTTAATTTAATTATCTCTCAGGTACAGGAAAATTTACAATAGTTCCAAACACCCCATCAACACATTTTAAGAGCCCAAGATTACAACCCACGTTCCTCTTTGAAGCTGGGATCCCAACTGAGCCACTCTGCCAGGTGTGAGAGGTCACACACAAGTGGCCTGGAAGTCTGGCTTCAGCACAAACTAACTCTCATTTGCCATATGTCTTGATTGTCTCTTAGATAGGAAGTCCTTTGATATGTTAATTGTTACGGTTGCCTCAGGCTAGCTGAGGGTTGGACCGTAGAAAGGATTCTCCTAGCGTTCACCAAGGACCATCAGCACCGCACCAGACACCATAAGCACTACAGATCCTACGAACCGCCGCAGCTTGGTTGGGGTCTCGCCATCTACCCACCCTGGACCTACGACAAGGCTCTAGGTTCCTGTGGGTGAACCTCTCTTTGTTCTGACAGTGAAGCAGGAACAGGAACAAGCTCTTACAAGAGCTCAGTGAAGCTAAGGGAGTATGAAGAGCATATCCATCCCTGTAGCGATTATAGCTGTCCCCTCCAAACACGAGTCGAAGATGCGAGTTGAGGGTCAAGTAGAACTGGTTTAATGAGCACAAAGGCATTTCTTTTATACACATTTTCAGGCCAGAGGCACACTCCTGGACCTGATGGAACATAAACCAATCAAAACAAAGTGCATTTTTCTACACCCTCCCCTCTACCCTGGAGATAATTTGCTTAAGTGGCTGTGGTAACTTAATTATCTCCAGGTACAGAAAATATCTCTAAGTCAAAAACTGTAACAAAAACCACATAAAAATACATAACTCATATTATACATAATTCAACTGCCATGTTCAACCTATCCCCAGATAGCTTGGATTTGAGCGCTCAATATATCCGAAAAGCGCTCAGATCTCTCGAATACAGTTGGATCGCCATGGGGTTATAATTTTCTCAATGGCCGTTTGGCAGAAGTTAACCCAGGACTAGTTCCACAATTGTTAGTCCTAGGGTAGGTCTAGCTTTGGGAGTATGAAAGTACCGAACGGAGCTGAGTTCATATGATTATACACGAACGGATGGAAGTCTGGAGGTCTTCGGCAGTTTAAAATGGCCGCCGCCACGTGTTCGTTCATACGAACGACGACCACCCAGCCGTTCATCAATTAAGCTGCGGTTAACCACAGCTTCTGGGTGGTTAACAAGCAGCACGCTCCACATGCAGGGTGGTCTGTCGTTCGGCAGTTTGTTCGTCTGTTTGAATAGCATTAGCCTGGCTGTAATAGCAGTTTAATTCACCGAACCAATCCACAAATTCCTACGGTAGAATATAAAATCCAAGCACTGCAGGCAAACGATGCACTCCAGGGACAGAGGGTTCTGTCCCAAGTGTCTTAAGACCCAATAAATTATAAGGGCCATAATCACAGGGCAGGAGGCTGGCAATCAGGCCCCTCCAAAAGCCACTGGCGAAGGGTAGTTGTTCACATTAATGATCATTACCTTTCAAGAACAAAAAGAAACCCTTGTGTTTCAATATCATATCCAAAAGAGACACTAACACTTACCCACAGATCAATACTCAAGCCTCATTTTTATAATATTTAGAATGGGACAAGCATAATCTTCCAATCAAGCCCAAACATTATATGCGAACAAGGGGAGATCCCCAGCATGATGACCTGAAAACAATAAGCAGGCAAGCAAGTGGGCACATGTGGGCATCCCAGGGGGCTCCTTATATAACCAGCAGACATTTTTTGTGCTCTGCTAAACTGTCCGGATCTAGCCATGGCTTCCCGGGGAGGTTGCTTACCAACTTTGTGTAAGTGACTTCGGATGTGGAGGCATTACCCTTCCTTTAGAGGGCATTTTCCTGCACCTGGCTCTGTACGTCCCTTTTTCATGCTTTCCTGCCAGTTACCAAAGTCCTCAATTAAAATATTGCTCTGCCTTTCATGTTAAGTGGAGTCAAGGAGGCATTTCTTGGATTTATTGTGTTGCTGATCAGTTTATCTGCAGAGGACGAGGTCTGTTAATGCTCCATCTTCCTCTGCTCTAAGCCAAAGAATGTTTGCAGCCATTATTCGAGCACACCAGCATCGGACATCCCATTACCCAATGTTCTCAAAGCTCGGAGGGAGTTTTCTTCATCATGAGAAGCTAAAGTGAAAGATTCTGTGACTCACATCTGTAGGGACACTACCTGGTCCTCTCCTCCAGACCAACATTGGATGTAGCAGCTCACATCACCTTGGAAGCTTCAGTTGGTCACCAGGTCTCAGTTCTGTTTCCATTAAATTGCTAATTTAGTTACATTTTAGCCTTGGGTGTTGTGTGTTTTTTGTATTCTATTTTTATTATAGTATAAAACAAAATGTATGTTTAAAATTTCCACTAGCCAGTTCTTAAAAAGCCAGAAGGGTTCATGGCACACTTACTAGGGGTGAAGGTCTACTCTACAGAGCTACATTTTCAGTCACCAATGGCCAGTAGCCTCAGGAAATTATGAGCCCTGATCACAAGTAGAACAGGGAAATGGAAAAGAATATTGAATGGAGAGGGGTACAGGAAGAAGTGGCTAAATATAGGAGAGGGGATGTAGAGAGTGCGGGATAGAGTGAGATAGGGAACAGAATACAGAAAGTCAGACAGTCCTGTAAATGTGAAGAAAGAGGGCGCAGTGCTCGATTCTTTAATTCGGGTTGCAGCTTTGAAGCTAAATTCTATAATTAAAAAAAAAATGGTCCATTCAGAGATATAAATCCCAAAGGCAAATTGGTAGGTTCTCATACAGTTGCAAGCATAAAGGGATTACTATTTAAGTGCCATATGAGTGATGAAATAAGAAATATTGACCTTGTAAGATATTATGCAAAGACTATCACAGAGACAAGACTGCAACACATGAAATGTTAAATAGGGTCCAGCTAAGGAGCAACAGAGACACCTAGTGGGGAAAAAACAAACCATAATCATATTTGAATTAAATACAAATCCAGCCATATTTCTAATGTGGGGGTGAATGAGACAGCCGTGGGGCCATTTGGACTTGAACCCATTCTCTTAATTAAAAACAAAAAGAACTGGGGAAGAGCCAATACTGGGTACACTAGGACACGGGGGGTAACCCCAAGTAGAAAACTAACAAGCTAAAGAAGTGTACCAATAGGGACTGGGATGAATGAAATATACTCAATTGTGAATGCCAGATATCCACAAAATGGTTTCCAGATGTGGAACTAGATCAAAACGAAAGATATATAAAATAAAATAAATACATTGTATTAAGTTAAATAACAATAAATATAAAAGTGTGTGAATAGGTGCTCATGTACAAAACGGTGAAGAGAGTAATAAATATTGAACCAGTAAGATAACTGAAAAATTCCTATTGCCACTGAAATACCATTAGTCTAAGTGGCTCTGATAGGCTAATTATAGCGGTATATAGAAATCATGGCAATGGATAGTAGTGATAAACTGGTACAGGAAATTAGATCAGAGACATTTGTTCTCACATAAATCCTAGGATGGATCTAGATATATAGCTGATCTGTATAGCTTAACTTGACTGCGAAGGTGTAGAGTGAATATCAATATATATAAAATAGGTGAGGGTAGATACTGGTCTGACGAAAAACAGGATAACGGTATGCTGCAGAGCCAGCCTAATAAAGGTATAGGTCTGCACACGTCTGTGTCTGGATGCTAAACTTTGTCAGAATAGAATCTCACTCTACTCTTAAATGCCTCTGATGACCAGGGAAATGGTCAAATCATTTAAATATACGCAAGTGAGATGAGAAGGAAAGCATACCGTAGCTCATAACACCCAAGTACTAACACCCCCTCCCGAGACCCAGGATAGGGGAGTAGTGTCTATGTAAGGTGGGTGAATAACATGAGGTATTTCTTCCTAGCAACAGCAACAGCAAATCAGCATCCTCTTTCTGCACATCATACACAGATATGGTAACTCTGGACTCTGAAGCAGAGAATGAACGCCAATGGTGGCTTCTTCACATGGAAGCTTGGAATAAGCACACCATATTTTGTACAGCTCCAGATTTGATAATCAAATCCGACGCAGGTTTGCACAGTTGGGGTGCTCAATGCAGAACTATTTCCACCAAGGGCAGATAATCAAACCTGGAATCAACACTCCACATCAATTGTTTGGAACACCCGGTTCCTTTGCAGTCCATAGTTTCTCCCCAACTCAAGCCCAATGCGCTATCCTTCTGAAGATGGACAACGTGTCAGCAGTCCGCTACATCAATCACTTGGAGGCACAAAATACAAAATTCTGACCTACATGCCTCGTGATTGCTGGCAATTTTGCCTGAGACACGGCATTTCAGTCACGGCAGAATATATTCAAGGTCTCTCCAACACTACGACGGACTGGTATTCACGCCAACTCGGAGATTCCAGCGACTGGCACTTGGATTCCATGGTCTTCCAAGACATCTGGAACCTATGGGGTCTATTGTAAATAGATCTTTTCGCTTCTCGTTTGAATGCTCAACTTCCCCGTTTTTTCAGTTGGAGACCAGATCCGATAGCATTGGCTATGAATGTTTTCTCCAAGGAATTATGATTTTTTGCCTTTCCATCTACATCGCCAGTCCGGCACCTGTTGATCGTGGCTCCTCTATCGCCATCCCAACCATAGTTCTCTTTTCTTCAGGAGATGGTTATCGACCTTCCATCTCTCGAGTGCCTTCTTCAGGATCCAGATGGTGTACCTCATCCTCTTGTTCTCCAAGGTCTCTTGCATCTCATAGTGTAGTCTATTTCAGGGAACCTTGGTCGGTCAAGGGAGTTTCGCAATCAACTCCCCAACTTATCAAGGGTGCACCCAACACGAGACAGGCTTATAAATCTGCTTGGAGCAGATGGCATAGTTGGTGCATGAAAATAAATTTAAATCCCATATCGGCTCCTTTTATGTCTGTCCTCCATTTTTCGGACTTCTATGATGAAGGTAAAGCCTATCGCACTGTGGACCTTAACGATCGTCCATTTCTGCTGGCCATCAAAGTTTTGATTGGACGCCTGTCGGTTGACATCCAGTTAGCTAGGTGGCTAAATGGCTGTTGGTATGAAGTGATCTTGACCTCTCAGGGTAAGTGGGACTCCGAGTCGCAGATAGACAGAGCCCAGCTCCCAGACAGTGCAGAGAAAATCTCCCACCGATCGCTGCCTAGTGCTAAACTGCTTCCCTCCGTGCCTTCGAGGGCACGTGTCACTAGATCCCGCTAGGCTATAACGACCTAATAACTGCAGGCTAAAGTAAACAAAAGGAAAGTAAATTTAAAAATTATAATAAATAGTAAAAGCAATTGCACGGTAGCAATTCCGTGTGCTAGTTCAAAGTCATAGGAACAGCATAACTAGGACCCCTTGACGCGCGCGTTTCGCCCGACCTGGCTCATCAGGTACAGAGCACTTAATTGAAATAGGAGAAGTCCTCTCATTGGTTCAGTGTGAAGGTTACTGATTGGTAAGTTTACAATACGTATATATATTGTGACGTAGTGAGGTAGTATTACCTCAGGAGGGGAGTCACCTGTGTTAGAAAAAAATTAACCCGTTCCTGGGTGTATCAAGGAGTTAGAAAACATATTAACTTAGAGTCAATATGTAACTTGTATAAGTAACGTTAATGAAGCTTAAGTGGGAATGCTTCCATTTATGAAATAACCGGATTAACTAGTAATCAGTAGAAAACTACATTTCTTATTATTATGGTATTTACTAGTATGAGTAAAAAGAAGGAGAGAATGGAATCTCTATGAGCTTAACGGTATTTAACTAAGTTTTGGAGAAAGTTAGAGGGATTAGAAACTTCTTTGCCACGTACGGAAATGTAGTAGCTAATAAAAGAGATAAATTTCTCTCTCAAATTAAGCACCCATATTAAATTCTCATAGAATGATTAAAAAGGTGCAGACATGTATGTGAGCTAAGATACTGGAAACTTAAAGCAGATTGTGAAAATGATCAGGTTTGGAAAGTCTGTAAACTAAATATGAAGAAATCGTATTTTCCCTTTGATCTTCCGTGCATTGATTTTCCGGTACTGTTTATGTGATTATTTTTAGTAGCAACATAGTGAGCACATCAAGAGATACCATTTATCTCCCAAATGTGGTGCACTTATTGTATTCTCGTAAAATAGTTCTATAAATGAAAGTAAACAGAATACAACCCTATATGTGTGCTAAGATGCTAATGACTTATAGAGCAACTAAATTATAATACCTTATGTCTGGAAAGTAGAACTGATTAATAATATAACAATAATCAGGGTTTACAAAGCCTGTGAAATGGATATGAAAGTGTTTTGCAATAGCGTCCGTGCGTTGAGCTTCTTTACTATTTTTTCTATTTCCCGCACTGTATATGTACTATTGCCAAAACGAAAGTCAAGATATGGAAACAGTGTGTAAAATATGGTATGAAAGGTGCTACAAGATGATCTTCAAAGCATTAATCATTTCGGCATAGTTTGGGAAACCTGTGAGATGGGTATGAAGCGACCTCTGCAACCTTTGGAAGCCTGTGGGATGGGTATGAAAGGAAAGTAACCAACACTGGTCTTAGATCATTGATTATTTTGACATATTTCTGTTATTGCTCATTAATAACCATTTTGATCAAACATTCTGGGTGTAATCCCTATCTATTGTATGGTTGCAGCTCCTTATTATTGCAACAACCCTATAAATGGGCAAAAGGGTTTATTAATGTTGAAACTCACTAACTTGGGTAACAGAAAACGGTGGCATTTTTAAGCATAACACTGGGTGGTAATAGTCTATGATTTCTTAATAACTGAAATTAAAGTGTGATATCATCCATTTGGTGAAGAGAGCCTTCCTCATATGTTTCATTTATGTATAAAGGAAGTGAAATTGAACTCTACGTTAAGACCATCTGGTGTGAGGGTTTTAAGATGGTAAATCCATCTGGATTCTTTCATCAAAAGTATTTTATTACAGTTCCCTTTTCTGGTGTTCATGGTTATTTTCTCTAAGGCCTGAAATGTCAGGTGTGCAGGGTCGCCTTGATGGTAGTTTCTGACGTGGTTGGAGACTGGAGTAGCTACGTTGGGGTTTGTGACAGAGCAAATGTGTTGAAGGATTCTGCACCTCAATTGTTGGTACATTTTACCTACATATTGGATGCCACAACTGCATATTATTAGGTATATCACCCGTGTGGAGCTGCAGTTAATAAACGCCTTGATCTTATATTCTTTTTTTGTTTTAGAGTATATGGCACTTTAAGTGCGTCTAATATCTTGGCAGACTTTGCAATGTCCACATCGGTAAATGCCGGTGGTTTGTGTTAACCAGATGGATTGAGCTTTTTTTGTTGGTTCCGTATGGCTGTGGACAAGATAATCTCTAAGATTTTTAGCTCTGGTGAATTTGGGGGAAATTGCCAATATCTTCATGCAAATCGGTGTCATGTTGTAAAATAGGCCAGTTGTGAGACATGATTTTTTGCACTGAGTCCCAGTACTGGTCAAATGTGCTCACACAGCAAATTATCTTTGTTTCTGCCTTAGGTCTGATGGTTCTTAGGCTTTTGCTTCTATTTGTTGACATTGCTCGTTAGTAAGCGCTTTTTAAGCTACGGTGTATGTTCAAACAGAAAGGGTACCCCAATAAAATCTTAAAAAGCGCTTACCAACGAGCAATGTCAACAAATAGAAACAAAAGCCTAAGAACCATCAGACCTAAGGCAGAAACAAAGATAATTTGCTGTGTGAGCACATTTGACCAGTACTGGGACTCAGTGCAAAAAATCAAGTCCCACAACTGGCCTATTTTACAGGGTGTTACAGGGAGTGGAGACAACCGGTCTCAGTCCTCAGCGGCAGTGTGTATTCCAGGGAGAGAAATGTGTCACTCTGCCTCCTCAGCGGCAGTCTGAGGTCCAGGGAACAGAGACACTCGGTCTTGTTCCCCAGCGGCAGTGTATTCTACAGGGAGTGGAGTGTGTCGTCCTTCCTCCCCAGCGACAGTGTGTGTTATTGGGAGTGAAGATGGTCGGTCTCACTCCCCAGCGGCAGAGAGAGTTACAGGGAGAGGAGAGTATCGTCCTCCATCCCCAGCGGCAGGGTGAGTTACAGGGAGTGGAGACGGTTGGTCTGTCTCCCCAGCGGCAGTGTGCTTTCCACGGAGAGTAGTGTGTCATCCTTCCTCCCCAGCGGCAACATGTGTTATTGGGAGAAGAGACCGAACACCGCTGGAATTCCATCATCGCCTGCATTCAGGGGCGGACTGAGAACCCTCAGGGCCCCCGGGCAAAATAAATCAAGGGCCCCCTTACAGGCCCCACCCATACTCTGCAGCAAGCGCCACCCTTGTCCCGCCTCCATGCACCGCCTCCAGCCACACCCTACACAATCTTTAGACACAAGGAACAAAAGGGCAATAAGCCCTTCGAGGCCCCAGCAGAGACTACAATTGAGGGCTAATGGGCCATGGAGGGGGGTCTTTCTAGCGGGGGCTATCTCAGTGTCCTTTAGAGAGTGTGTTAGAAAGAATCCCCTCCAGGCCCCATTAGAGACTACAATGGAGTCTAATGGGGCCTGGAGGGTGGTCTCTCCAACACTCTGGTTTCTATTCACAATATAGCAACACAACATAGCTCGCTGATACCTAGGCCAAGTTGGCTCCTCTTACCTTAATTACTGTTGCTGGCTGGCAGTCTGTGGGCTTGCTTGCTGCGGCTGGCAGGCTGTGGGCTTGCTGGCTACTGCCGGCAGGCTGTGGGCTTGCTGACTGCGGCTGGCAGGCTGTGGCTTGCTGGCTGCGACTGGCAGGCTGTGGCTTGCTGTAGGCCTGTGGGCTGGCTACTGGCCTGTGGGCTGGCTACTGGCCTGTGGGCTGGCTACTGGCCTGTGGGCTGGCTACTGGCCTGGCTGGCTACTGGCCTGTGGGTTGGCTGGCTGGCTACTGGGGCACTTGTAAATTATTTAAAGAAATAATCTATGCACAATAACCACTACTGCTCCAGAGTAAGTAGTCAAACCATTTAAGAACAGTTTGACAACTTACCTGGGATCTGCTGGGATATGGGGCTGTAGTAGGGAATAGGAGCAGTGGTGCAATGTGTGTGAAAGGTTCAGTGTGTGTGTGTGGGGGTGTAGTGTGTGAATGTGTAGGGTGTGTGGGTTGTGTATGTGTGTGGCAATGTTAGTATGGGGGGCTGTGTATGGGGTCTGTGTGTATATGGGTGGGCAGTGTATGTGTGTGTGTGAGGCAATGTGTGTAAATGTGTATGGTGTGTATGGGGGCAGTGTGTGAATGTGTATGGTGTGTGTTTGGGGGCAGTGTGTTTATGGGGCTAGAGTTCACTCTCACCACTGCGACCACCAGGAATCCCTGGGGGTCACAGTGTTGAGAGTGAACACTAGACCGTAGCTCCAGGACTAGAGTTGACTCTCGCAAGAGCGATAACGTTGCCATGGTAATCGCGGCAACGCTCTGTGCTCGTGCAAGAAGGACCCAGAGGAGCTGCAGGGTGAGCTCCCAGGTCCTCTCTTCCTCCCTCCCCTGCCTGCATGGTGCCTGCGGACAGGGGAGGGGGGGGGCAATTGCCCTGTTGCCCCCCTGGATCCACCAGTGATATCTACAGCCCTTCTGTGTGCCTTTTTGTCTCCCCCCGTCCCTCTGTATGTTTCTTCCTCCCCCCTCCTTCCCAGTCTCTCTTACCCCTCTGCCTCTTTCTCCCTCTCTTCCACTGTTTTTCTCCCCCTTTCCCTGTCTCTCTCTCCCCCACATCTCTCTTCCTCTCTGTCTCTTTTTCCCCCTCCCTATCTCTCTATTCCCCCTTCTTTCTCCCCGTGTCTCATTCTTCCCTCTCTGTCTCTTTCTCCCCCTCCCCATCTCTCTATTCCCCCTCTTTCTCACCCTGTGTCTCATTCTTCCCTCTCTGTCTCTTTTTCCCCCTCCCCATCTCTCTATTTCCCCTCTTTCTCCCCGTGTCTCATTCTTCCCTCTCTGTCTCCCCCCTCCCCATCTCTCTATTCCCTCTCTTTCTCACCCTGTGTCTCATTCTTCCCTCTTTCTCCCCCCTCCCCATCTCTCTTTTCCCCCTCTTTCTCCCTCCCCATCTCTCTGTTCCCCTCTTTTCTCCTCCTCCCCATCTCTCTATTGCCCCCTTTCTCCCCCTCCCCATCTCTCTGTTCTCCCTCTTTCTCCCTCCCCAATAGGATCATTACTTTCTCTACAGAGGATACTATACATATAACATATCATTGGCTTTCAATAAAAGATTAGACCCCCTGTCTTTTGATAGTTGTAGTCATCCTTGGGCTGTGTTGAATAGGGCTCCCAAGTAAATCAAGTTCTGAGATGACAGATATACCACTTGGTTACATTGCTTTTAAAGACGTGTTGTAGAAGAAACTGGATACAGCAATGACAATGGGCAATAAGCATATCTTTGCTAAGATAATGATGTTGCCAAGATAGTGATAAACAGCAACCCCTCTCTGCCTTAGTTCCATAATGAGGACAACCAGAACCTTGGAAAAGATGCAGGGAGCTATGTTGAGACCAAACGGGACAGAGAACAGCCTTGCAAATATTTTGAACTTGTCAATTGTAGATTATGCTAGCTTTAGTGTACCTATAATCTTAATTTTATTAATGACAGGAGGCGAGTATTTGCTTAAGTCTCTCTTTACTAGAACTCCACAGCAGCACAGAAAAACAACCAACCAATCAGAAAAGGTTAGGTACTATAAAACTCCCCTGCCCGTGCATCATTTCCTCTTTCAAGCTGCGAGAAAACAGAACAAAAGGCAGAAAATATAATGGGGAAGAAACAAAGTCCTAGATATAATGAATACGACAATGTCCACCATCCGAGAAGAACTGCCGAACCAGATAGTGTTGATAGACTGTAAACTGAAACGAGAGAAAAAACAGAATTGAACAGGTTGGTTAGCCAATGAAATGTACCCTGAACAAACATGTAGGTACCCAACGTAGCAACCAAAATTACCGTAATCTGCATAGATCCCAACCCGACTTATGAAAAACAGACATAAGAACAAGTGACAGGTAGCAGAGACAACAAGCAGAGTTGCATACGTACCTGATAAACTCAAACTATAAAATTAAACAAGGGAGGGATAAGAATGGGCGGGAAATAATCGCCTCCTGTTATTAATAAAATTAAGATTATAGGTACATTAAAGCTAGCATAATCTACAATTTTATAACATGACAGGAGGCTTCGTATTTGCTGCTTTAACGTTCAGCCAACAAATTAAACGCTGTTTGTTTCACTGGTACCTATTCCGTGAGCTGTTATAGGAATCTTAAATGGACCTTCCAACTGCGAGAAGTGACAGTAGACGGATCGAGGAAGATGCCAGCTGACGAAGCATCCCAAATACGGAATAACACCATCCGCTGATAGATCCATTGTACGTGGGGTTACAACCTGTTTCCTAGCAGCAGGTCCATAAGCTGCCAAGCTGACCTATTAGCCATTTTCCTGTAGGTGTAAAATGCCGAAGGTCATTTGCGGACTTAGGGCCGCGAGAAAAAACTGCCACCATGTCTCGACTCTTGATGTGGAAGGTGACTCCACCTATCGTGCCAGGGTCACCAGGTGATGTGGCCTCGCAGACAAATCTCCAACCTCAAGGAATGCGCCTAAGTCCACCACCAATTCCGTAATAGAACCGAGTAGGGTCTTTCCATTCCCTCATGACCTACCCGGTGAGTGGTCTAATCCGAGAATAAATTATTATGCAGGCAAGAGTGTGGTCAAAACTAACCGTATCCTAAGTGGTTCCAGTATTCCAAATGGACTGTGTAATCCGCAGCTGCGGTAGAGAAAAGATTCCCAAAGGACGTCCAATCAAGGTCCCAAACTGAACTTGTGTGGTGAAACGGTGGTCGATTATTTTGGAGATTGTGAATCCCGGAAATATTCAAAAGGATGGGAACGTAAACTGGGGTTGAGATTTCCATCCAGATATATCATCGTCTAAGAGTGATAAGATGTCCGGATCCAATGGTGATTGGGACCTGTATAACAAAGAAGAGCCCTCACGTGCGGTAGTGAGAGAGTGAAATAATCCGATTACCTGTTTGTACGATCCTGTTCCATGACCGACCTGTCAAAATTCGTATAGGGGTTCCTGGTCTACACGCTACCTATGATATAGGGTATAATATAGTGAGACCCTTAGGTCCCTGTACCCCTGACTGTCCGGGCAAGTAACTCCCACAGTAGGCCCTAGGTCAAGGGACCCAGGAATGTGAATTTGAGAACTGAAGTCAAGGCCTCCCTATAGAGGGATACCTCCCTTCTTAGCTTGGAGTCCCGCGAACACATAGTGTTCTCTAATACGCAGACAAGACGTAAAGTCACAACAGGTGACTCCAGAGAGCAGATATAATGAAAAAGAAGGGCCTAGCTTCAACCGTCCGAAGGGTTCGGATATCGAGTATAGAAGGGGGGCCCTCCATATCCGAACCCTGTTCTCCAGATATGTAATCAGAGGAGTAGGGGCAGTCCTGTCATCTCATCCCAAGATTGTAATGACCAGAGAATCCAAGCTGACTGAGGATTCCAGTCTTTCCATGTGATCCATGCGTATGGTGTATCTGCAGACTGGGTTGTGGGCCTTCCCTAGTCTAATTACCTGAGCAAGGCAGTGCCCATTTGCTCTATGAAGGTCTCAGGATCTCATGTCACCTTGACATGGGAAAAACTGTCTGCGCAGTTTGTTCACAATGGTCTGAATATCTTAAACAGAGTGCAATTGCCTGTTTGATATAGCGCAGATTATGCCAAAACCTGCACTCTTGTAACAAATGGGGCTCATCCGTTAGCCGTACCATCTCCAGGAGTGTGTGTAAATAAGCAAGGAATCTCCCCCAGTAATACCTCTGTGAGTATTTCTCACGTGGGATAGAGTGGTCCGGATCCAGTAGATCCATTATAGGAGGTGAAATAGAGGGATCCAGTCTAAACATGTATACCCTGCATGATCAGGCAGCCTTCTATAACGAAATCGGTAGCACTGTCGTTAGATCTAATTGAATGCAGGAGGGACGTCCCTCTATGTAGTCATCGTTGTCCTGTACAGGTACAAGCCTGTGTGATGAACAAATGGACCGCACTGTAGTGCGTTGAGTGTATGAGAGAGCCACCGCACTCTCTAATAATGTGACCGGCTAATAGCATGAGTGGGCCGCACCTGTTAATAACCAAACATTAGAGTCTACATGCGTGTCCGGTTCCCTCTATGCGAATGTGTCACTCAAGACATGTCCTCTGCATCCAGCTCAGTAACGGGCTGAGGTTGAGGGAGGGCCGCGTCCTCTATTAATAAAAACAGTGTCCGGTTCAGTCTATGAGAAGGGTTCGCTCTCTACTCGTGAAAATAAAAATATAAGTCTCAGGCCGAGGCGATAGAGGGCTGCACCCTCTTGTAATCCAAACTAAAGTGCATTAGAGACTCAAGGGTGACCAACTGCGGGGTACACCATTTACTAATATCAGCATAAGACTGAGATCCTGATGTGGGTCTCTCTCTGACCACAAGACCTCTCTCTGAATCTCTCACTTGAGAGATGGAATCAACTGGTAATAAACCAGACCGATGGTAGATGGAATAGTATACAACCTCGGGCCGTGTCCTTGCTTAATAACAGAAAGTGATGATGAGAAAATGCAACCTTCGGAAACCATGATGGAAACTACCAACGGACCGCCCGCGCGAGATCCAGGATGACAGTCTGTAGCCTGCGGAAAGCTGGAGACGTTCTCAGCGATCCTCGAGAGCCCAGAGGAGGTCAAGTCAGGCCTCTAGATGACCCGAGCAATAGGACAATAGGAAGGCACAAAAACAAAGAAACAACAAAAAATGTAGATAAAGGGAAATACGTACCTCGGAGAGAAGGTAAATAGCAGATCGGAAAAGCAAGTCAAGTAAACCCAACTGAAAGGGTCAGGAGCTAAAAGGTTAGTTGCTGAAGGCAAGGAAACCATGCTTCCCTGTTGGCGTCTGAGCACTGGTCCCTGCTTGTGCGAGATTCCCCTTGGAGATGTGCCGCCACCGGACTGGTGTAAACCATGGTTGCGTGCCCGGGAATCTTCATAAAAGCTTTGCCCTTCAGGGCATGAGCTGTAGGGCCTTCATCCTTCCAATCATATTTAGGTGCCAGTATCCTGGTGTCCTCTTGGATAGTATGGCAGCAGTGCTTGCCTGGACACCCACCTATCTCCATGTCAACAGTGGGTACAGGAGCTTTCCTCAGTGATATTCCCCCAGGCCTGCAGCCAAAAGGGGGTTGGGGCACAGATAGATCAGGCCAACGATGGGCACAGGTAGTGCAGGCCAGACAGAAGGGCACAGACATAGTAGGCCAATCATAGGGGCACAGACAGAGCAGGCCAATCAAAGGGGCACAGACAGAGCAGTCCAATACTGGGTTGCATATTATATGAGTAATGGGGACCCCTGAGTTTGGGCAGAGTCCCCTAAATATCTGTAAATCCTCAGGGTTTCCTGTGACCTAGGACCCCTAGACATCAATCCTTTTAGACAGCGTAATACTGTGTGAATAAACCTTAACCGGGACTGGCAGTCCCTAAATGCCCAGCAGGCAAAATAGTGGTATTCCAGCTGTATTGGGTATAAGCTGAAGTTGTTCCAGTGCTTATAAGGTCCATAAAATCAAGATATACTGAGCGATACATTCCTTAAACTGTGAATTAGTATGCACATGTACATACAGATCTGTTTGACACTCTTATCTTGTTATAGATCATCATCACACCACCTGAAGGGTAATGTACCAATGGTCTCTTTCATGAGTAGGGCTAAACAATTGCCAACTCAATGAATCTGCCCATAGAACCTGATAAATAGAATAGTATCACCATAGACTGGGCTCCCATACCAGTCTGAGCCAGAGCCAGGTCTGCTTAGCTTTTTACATATGCCATGGACAGTGAATTCATACCAGAGTAGTCTCATCTGAGACTCCATAGCTGGACCAGAATATATATATACTGTGAAGCACATCAATCCTAGAGCTAACTAGCCAACTGGCTCTGTATACACCATGTACAGAGCCTGTATAACTGAGTTTCATATATATCTGTAACTCACAGTAATCTGTGATATACACTGGCAGCAAAACTCACAGCAATCTGTGATTTATACACTGTCATTGAAACTCACAGTAATCTTTGATATAAACTGGGGGGGGAGGCGGTGTGGAGGAATCAAACGGAGAGCAAACTGAATAGGTATCTCCAGGAACCCCCATGAAACCACTACAAAGTAAAAGAAAATATCCCCAATGAAAACCAGGGGAAGCAAAGAAGAGCCAAAAGGCACAGTAATCTTAAAAAACTGAGCATAATTAATAAAAAATCATACATAAATCATAATAAAAACCCAAAGCCACCAACTAGAAGCAGGAGGCAGTGGTACTCCGACCTGTACTGACTGCGGAGCAGCAAAGAGGATATGATGCATGGGGAGGGGAGTTTTATAGTACCTAACTTTTTTCTGATTGGTTGTTTTTCTGTGCTGCTGAGTTCTAGTAAAAAGAGACTTAAGCAAATACGAAGCCTCCTGTCATGTTATAAAATTCCAAGGTATTTATTGCAGTCTGTAATGACATGAAGGGGTGCTGCCCTGGAACAGCACTGTCACATTTAATGTGGGAACCAATACAGCAAAGAAATAAATGCCAAGACACAAATGAATAAGGTAAATCAAGATAGATATATATATATATATATATATATATATATATATATATATATACACACACATACATACACATACACATACAGAGAACCAAAAGACACAACAAAACAATATATATATATATACACACACAATGCCACAAAATATATACAATAAATCAGAATAAGCACGAATCGTGCAGGCAACATATACTGGAACAGTCCTTTGGTATAAGGGCAGGATTGTGCAGTTACCATGAGTAGCAGGTAGGGCACAGATCCAGAGTCACAAGACTAATATACTGACACCAGGAAGCAAGATCAGAAGCAGAATAAATGAACAAGGCTGCAGGGTCAGGATCACTGGTAATAAAGCAGAGAAACATAGAAACATAGAAACATACGACACAGTAATGCAGGATCAAGAGGACACAGGACAAAGACCAGGAGAACACAGGAACGAAGATCAGGAGGCACAGGACACAGGACCAAGGAACAGTATGCAGGTCTAAGGAGCCAGGATCACAAGGGACCAGGAACCGGGGAAACAGGAGACAAGAGACAATGATCTGGCAGGGAGTGAGGGGATAAACCAGAATATATAGGTGCTAAACAAGGGCCAGGTGAAGTGCTTAACGAAAAGAAATGAGAAACAGTGCCAAACAGAAACAGTGGAGAGTGTGAGTACTGCACAAGGACATATTAACTAAGGAGTGTCGTGACACTGTGAAGGTCCAGAATTGGTCTCCAGCCCCCTGAGAACAGGTGCAAGTAAAATCTAAAAGTCCTATAATGACAGCTTCTTTTTTATTTGTAAATAGTGATGTACCGAACGGTTCGCTGGCGAACGGTTCCCGGCGAACATAGCATGTTCGCGTTCGCCACGGCGGGCGAACATATGCGCGGTTCGACCCGCCCCCTATTCGTCATCATTGAGTAAACTTTGACCCTGTACCTCACAGTCAGCAGACACATTCCAGCCAATTTGCAGCACACCCTCCCTAGCAGACCCTCCCACCTCCTGGAAGGCATCCATTTTAGATTCATTCTCAAGCTGCATGCTTAGTAAGAGGAGGGAAAGTGTAACTGCTGTTCATAAGATAGGGAAAAGCATAGCTAGGTTAGGGATAAGGGTATGCTTTTTTTTAAAAAAATTTTCTATGTAATGTAATAGCACTTAGTTGTCTGCCACTGCTGCCAGCTTCTGTGTCAGGCTCACAGTGCATACTGTGCCCATTTCCCCAGTCAGTGCCACCACTTACATCTGGTGTCACAATAGCTTGGATTTAAAAACAAAAAACTTTTTTCACTGTTATAGATTGAATAGCAGTCAGTTGTCTGCCACTTCTGCCAGCTTCTGTGTCAGGCTCACAGTGCATACTGTGCCCATTTCCCCAGTCAGTGCCACCACTTAGATCTGGTGACACAAAGCTTGGATTTAAAAAAACAAAACACTTTTTTCACTGTTATAGATTGAATAGCAGTCAGTGTCCTTAAAGCGGGTGTGTTACGCTAACAGTGGATACGGTGACCATTGCCACCACCTAGATCTGGTGACACAAAGCTTGGATTTAAAAACAAAAAACACTTTTTTTCACTGTTATAGATTGAATAGCAGTCAGTGTCCATAAAGCGGGTGTGTTACGCTAACAGTGGATACGGTGACCAGTGCCACCACTTAGATCTGGTGACACAAAGCTTGGATTTAAAAACAAAAAACACTTTTTTCACTGTTATAGATTGAATAGCAGTCAGTGTCCTTAAAGCGGGTGTGTTACGCTAACAGTGGATACGGTGACCAGTGCCACCACTCAGATCTGGTGACACAAAGCTTGTATTTAAAAACAAAAAACACTTTTTTCACTGTTATAGATTGAATAGCAGTCAATGTCCTTAAAGCGGGTGTGTTACGCTAACAGTGGATACGGTGACCATTGCCACCACTTAGATCTGGTGACACAAAAGCTTGTATTTAAAAAAAAAAAAAAACTTTTTTCACTGTTATAGATTGAATAGCAGTCAGTGTCCTTAAAGCGGGTGTGTTACGCTAACAGTGGATACGGCGACCAGTGCCACCACTTAGATCTGGTGACTCAAAGCTTGTATTTAAAAACAAAAAACACTTTTTTCACTGTTATAGATTGAATAGCAGTCAGTGTCCTTAAAGCGGGTGTGTTACGCTAACAGTGGATACGGTGACCATTGCCACCACTTAGATCTAGTGACACAAAGCTTGGATTTAAAAAAACAAAAATACTTTTTTCACTGTTATAGATTGAATAGCAGTCAGTGTCCTTAAAGCGGGTGTGTTACGCTAACAGTGGATACGGTGACCAGTGCCACCACTTATATCTGGTGTCACAATAGCTTGGATTTAAAAAAAAAAACACTTTTTCACTGTTATAGATTGAATAGCAGTCAGTGTCCTTAAAGCGGGTGTGTTACGCTAACAGTGGATACGGTGACCAGTGCCACCACTTATATCTGGTGTCACAATAGCTTGGATTTAAAAAAAAAACCACTTTTTCACTGTTATAGATTGAATAGCAGTCAGTGTCCTTAAAGCGGGTGTGTTACGCTAACAGTGGATACGGTGACCAGTGCCACCACTTAGATCTGGTGACACAAAGCTTGTATTTAAAAACAAAAAACACTTTTTTCACTGTTATAGATTGAATAGCAGTCAAAGTCCTTAAAGCGGGTGTGTTACGCTAACAGTGGATACGCTGACCAGTGCCACCAATTAGATCTGGCGACACAAAGCTTGGATTTAAAAAAACAAAACTCTTTTTTCACTGTTATAGATTGAATAGCAGTCAGTGTCCTTAAAGCGGGTGTGTTACGCTAACAGTGGATACGGTGACCATTGCCACCACTTAGATCTGGTGACACAAAGCTTATATTTAAAAACAAAAACACTTTTTTCACTGTTATAGATTGAATAGCAGTCAGTGTCCTTAAAGCGGGTGTGTTACGCTAACAGTGGATACGGTGACCATTGCCACCACTTAGATCTGGTGACACAGCTTGGATTTAAAAAAAAACAACCACTTTTTTCACTGTTATAGATTGAATAGCAGTCAGTGTCCTTAAAGCGGTGTGTTACGCTAACAGTGGATAATGGTGATCTGCGCCACCACTTAGATCTGGTGACACAAAAGCTTGATTTAAAACAAAACACTTTTTTTCACTATAGATTGAATAGCAGCCAGTGTCCTTAAAGGGTGTTACGCTTAATAGTGATACGTGACTAGTGCCACCACTTAGATCTGGTGACACAAAAGCTTGATTTAAAAACAAAAACACTTTTTCACTGTTATAGATTGAATAGCAGTCAGTGTCTAAAGCGGGTGTGTTACGCTAACAGTGGATACGCTGACAAGTGCCACTAATTAGATCTCGTGTCACAATAGTTTGTATTTAAAAAACAAAAAACTTTTTTTCACTGTTATAGATTGAATAGCAGTCAGTGTCCTTAAAGCGGGTGTGTTACGCTAACAGTGGATACGGTGACCAGTGCCACCACTTAGATCTGGTGGCACAAAGCTTGTACTTAAAAACAAAAACACTTTTTTTCTTTCACTGTTATAGATTGAATAGCAGTCAAGTTGTCTGCCACTGCTGCCAGCTTCTGTGTCAGGTCTACAGTGGATACTGTGCCCATTTCCTGTGCCAAAAGCTACCACTTATATCTGGTGTCACAATAGCTTGCATTTAAAACCAAAAAACTTTTTCACTGTTATAGATTGAATAGCAGTTAGTTGTCTGCCAGCAGGTGTGTCAGGCTCACAGTGGATACTGTGCCCAGTGCCACCACTCACTCACTGGTACCCGGACGAAATTTATTTTCACAAAAGGCAGTCCCCAACCTGTACTCGATTGTGCAAAAGGAAATAATGGCATGTCTGGCACACAGTGTTGGGGCAAGGGTCCATCTGACCACTGATACCTGGTCTGTAAAGCATGGTCAGGGCAGGTATATCACCTACACTGCGCATTTGGCAAACCTGCTGACGGCTGCCAAGCATGGAATGCGTGGCTCTGCAGAGGAGTTGGTGACACCGCCATGACTTGCAGGCAGGCCTGCTGCCACCTCCTCTACTCCCTCCTACTCCATCCTCTTCCATAACCTCCTCGGCTGAGTCCTCTTCTGCTGCTGCGTCTTGCTCCACATCAACGGATAGGGGACGTAACAGGGATTAAACTGATAAAAAATAGTACTAAACACACCACTCCTATCTGGTGGCACATTAGATTGCACGCGCAGTGCCCCAAATTTGTTGTGATCTTTGAGTAAGGTAAACGGTTGTCCATACAAGTAAGGTTGCAGCTTTTTGAGGGCCCACACCACCGCCATGCACTACTTTTCAATGGCAGTGTATCTACTTCCCTGGGCAAAAGTTTACGGCTTAGATAAGCCCCGGGTTGCTCGCCACCATCTGCTCCGACTTGGCTCAGTACTGCTCCCAATCCAAACATAGAAGCGTCTGTATGGACGAGAAAGTGTTTAGTTGGATCAGGAGCCAAACAAGGTGACAAATGCCGACTTGTGGATGGCGTCCTCGGCTAATGGAATTTGCCAGTACCCCTTGCACAGATCTATTGTGGTGAGGTACTGGCCTCTGGCCATTTTATCTAGGAGCTCGTCTATCCGGGGCATAGGATAGGCGTCTGAGGTTGTTCACATGGAGCATGCGCTTGCCTCCCGTGCCTGTGACCGCACCGATCACAAAGGTGGTATCACAAACCTGCTCTACGACCTTGTATGGGCCCTGCCAGGAAGTCTGCAGCTTGTCCCTGTGGACAGTGTCAATCCATATCTGCCAAGTGACCCTATGTAGGAGGAACAGTCCCTATTCTGCTCTGTGTCAGTGTGTATCAGGGATCCTTAGGACAATCCATATCTGCCAAGTGACCCGATGTAGGAGGAACAGTCCCTATTCTGCTCTGTGTCAGTGTGTATCAGGGATCCCTAGGACAGGTGTCAATCCATATCTGCCAAGTGACCCTATGTAAAACAGTCCTGATGAGATGAGCTGCCTTGGGCTAAAAATGGTCCACACGCTGCTGTATTTTAGCTCTGAATGCCTGTTGACTTGCGTGACTGATCCGCCACCAACTAGGGTTCAAGCCGCCATGTTTTAGGGCACTTTCTGCCTGTGAAACAAACATCATTTTTTCTGGCCGCTGCTACAGCAGTGGCTGCAACAATACCGAATTTTTCAGGCATGTGTACATGCCTAATTTTTAGGCCCTCTGGTGCTGCACTGTGGCTTCAAAACTTTTTTCACTGTTATAGATTGAATAGCAGTTAGTTGTCTGCAAGTGTCATAAAGTCACCCCCTTTCCCGGCGTCTGACACCTGGCTTGTCTGAACTATTAGCCCGCCAGCTTTTACCATACAATCTGGTGGAGTCTGAGGCGTTCAAAAAATTTGTAGCTATTGGGACACCGCAGTGGAAGGTACCCGGCCAAAATTTATTTGCGCAAAAGGCAATCCCCAACCTGTACCTCGGGACAGCAAAAAGAAGTAATGGTACGTCTGGCACACAGTAAGTAAGTGGGTCCATCTGACCACTGATACCTGGTCTGCAAAAGCAGTGTGTACTTTATAAATGGCTCCACCTGCCACCCGCATAGCAACACAGTTCCAGTTAGGAGGACCCACCAAGCATCTTCTCTTCCATCTGCCTGTTACAGAAATACCATTGCCGTACACGCCCACTGGATAGGGAGACGAAGGAAGGTATTAAACTGATAAAAATAGTACTAAAAAATACGGTCACCCTATCTGGTGTCACATTAGCTTGACCGCCAAGAGGTGCCCCAAATTTGCAAGAGGACCGACAAGCATCTTCTTCCATCTCCCCTGTTACAGAAATCACTGCCGTACACGCCCACTGATAGGAGACGCTGAAGGTATTAAACTGATAAAAATAGTACTAAACACACCACTCCTATCTGGTGTCACATTAGCTTGACCGCGCAGTGCCCCAAATTTGCAGTAAGAGGACCGACCAAGCCTCTTCTCCCATCTCCCTGTTACAAAAATCAATGCCGTGTACACGTCCACTGATAGGAGACGCGGAAGGTATTAAACTGATAAAAATAGTACTAAACACACCACTCCTATCTGTGGTCACATTAGCTTGACCGCGCAGTGCCCCAAATTTGCAGTAAGAGGACCGACCAAGCCTCTTCTTCCATCTCCCTGTTACAAAAATCAATGCCGTGTACACGTCCACTGATAGAGACGGAAGGTATTAAACTGATAAAAATAGTACTAAACAATAATTTCACCTCTATCTGGTGTCACATTAGCTTGACCGCAGTGCCCCAAGAAATTTGAAGTAAAGAGGACCGACTAAGCATCTTCTTCCATCTCCCCTGTTACAGAAATCACTGCCGCGGTACACGCCCACTGGGATAGGAGATGCTGGAAGGTATTAAACTGACTGTGAACAATACTAAACACACCACTCTTTTTGGTGAGCCTTTTACAGGACAGAGTTTTCCACGGACATGTTAATCCTCACGGGCAGCTGGCTCATCAAGGAACCAGAGCAGGTTTCCATGTACAGGTAAGAGACACGTGCAGCCGGGTAAGGGTTCGTGGCTCTTTCTTCCTGAGTGATACACGCTGCAAGCCTGTTGAACGAGGTGACCTTGCTCGTCCCAGGTGTACTGTCTCTAAAATGGCTGCCATATACACGTCCACTGATAGGAGACGCGGAAGGTATTAAACTGATCAGAACAATACTAAACACACCACAAATAAGGTTTCTCTCCTGTATGGCTCCTCAAATGATGCTTAAGATTAGAAGCGCTGAAAAGCATTTCTCACACTCAGAACAAAAATATATTTTTTTAACATTCTCTCCACTTTGAACGAAATGACGTTTGGGAAGAGATTAACATAATTAAACACAGGCAGTAAAAATACAGTTTTTAGCCATACCCTGTAACTTTAAAACTACACATCCCATCTTCATAATTACATATTTGGAATCAGTACACTTAAAACATAAACATAACCAAAAATCAGCCAAATCCATCCAGGGGTTAAAAAGTTAGCTCGAGGTCCCTTTATGACCGACCGCAAGCACATTTTCCTGCCCAAAAACAGTTCCATAGATTTGGGCTGTGCGGTCGGTCTATTTCAGGTTAAACTTACTCAAGTCCCCTACCCAAATAATGGGACTTGGGTCTCGCAGCTGAAATAAGGCTGAAAAAAACGGTTGAGACTAAGTCCCATCACGTAATGGGACTTAGTCTCTGCAGCTGTAAAACCAGTAGGGGAGAAGGTAGAGCTCAGCGGTGTTCGATTTTAGTTCCATGAATTTGGCTACACATACCGCTGACCTCGTCGAATGATCAAAGATGGCCGGCGCCACGTGTTCGGCAAACGAACAAAGACCTCCCAGCATTGTCAATTAACCGCAGCTTCTGGGAGGTAAATTGCCTGCACACTTCCACTTCTGGGTGGTCTGCCTGTGTTGTACTTGGTTCAGTAAGCCCCATTTACTGAACCAAGTGGGAAATAGCCAGGCAGGCACAAAGGGTTTGCACCAGGTCTGGGGACACAGGGGACACCGTCTTAAAGGGGCAGTGTCCCCAACAAGTCTGGGGACACGGCCTTAAAAGGTGTTTAAAGGGCCAGCACCAGTCACATAAAGAGTCCATAAGCCCCAATATGCCCACTGACAGTCTTAAAGGC
>OW240914.1:360145843-360168266 GCA_933207985.1 Pelobates cultripes
TAAGATTAGAAGCGGCTGAAAAGCATTTCTCACACTCCGAACAAAAATATATTTTTTTAACATTCTCTCCACTTTGAACGAAATGACGCTTGGGAAGAGATTAACATAATTAAACACAGGCAGTAAAAATACAGTTTTTAGCCATACCCTGTAACTTTAAAACTACACATCCCATCTTCATAATTACATATTTGGAATCAGCACACTTGAAACATAAACATAACCAAAAATCAGCCAAATCCATCCAGGGGTTAAAAAGTTAGCTGGAGGTCCCTTTATGACCGACCGCAAGCACATTTTCCTGCCCAAAACAGTTCCATAGATTTGGGCTGTGAGGTCGGTCTATTTCAGGCTGAAAAAACGACTAAGTCCCATTGCGAATGGGACTTAGTCTCTGCAGCTGAAATAAGGCTGAAAAAAACGGCTGAAAAAAAGACTAAGTCCCCTCTGCAGCTGAAATAATTTCACATTTACTGAACCAAGTGGGAAATAGCAAAGCAGGCACAAAGGGTTTGCACCAGGTCTGGGGACACAGGGGACACCGTCTTAAAGGGGCCGTGTCCCCAACAAGTCTGGGGACACGGCCTTAAAGGGGCAGTGTCCCAATCTTCCTGATGTCCCAAAAAAGGTGTTTAAAGGGCCAGCACCAGTCACATAAAGAGTCCATAAGCCCCAATATGCCCACCGACAGTCTTAAAGGGCCATACACACCAAATAAAAGTGCATACATTTTCACAATCTCCCAGGGGCCATAGTCATGCGGGAGGAGGCTGGCAAAGAGGCTTCTCCACAACCCAGGGAAGCAGGGCAATTTGCCATTTAAAGGGCCCGTTACAAATAGCAGTTTGTAACAAGGTGTCAATCCATATCTGCCAAGTGACCCGATGTAGGGGACCAGTCCCTATTCTGCTCTGTGTCAGTGTGTACCAGGGAACCTTAGGACAGGTGTCAATCCATATCTGCCAAGTGACCCGATGTAGGGGGAACAGTCCCTATTCTGCTCTGTGTCAGTGTGTATCAGGGATCCTTAGGACAGGTGTCAATCCATATCTGCCAAGTGACCCTATGTAGGGGGACCAGTCTCTATTCTGCTCTGTGTCCGTGTGCATCAGGGGCTCTGAGGACAGGTGTCAATCCATATGTCAAGGTGTCAATATGTCATATGTCAGGTGTCAATCCATATTGATTGTGATTTAGGAATGTTAGGTGATTTCTGCCCTTTATGGATTAAAACCAGACTCTGTATCAACTGTGTAATTTTCCATGGGAGTTTTGCCATGGATCCCCCTCCGGCATGCCACAGTCCAGGTGTTAGTCCCCTTGAAACAACTTTTCCATCCCTATTGTGGCCAGAAAGAGTCCCTGTGTGTTTTAAAATTCGCCTCCCCATTGAAGTCAATGGCGTTTCGGGCGGTTCGCGAACATTTGCGGAAGTTCGCGTTCGCCGTTCGCGAACCGAAAATTTCGGGTTCGCGACATCACTAATAACAAAGTATTTTCATTCTCAATACCTGATATTAAGTACTAATACATGTATTACTATAATATACATCCACTTATACTGCCATGAATCATACGTTTTCTAGTAACAAACTCTTTAGATCATTTGTATTCATGAATTACATTCCTATACCATTAATACCACCTAGTGATGATTGTATCAGTACTTTACAATCATAGGATTGAATTTGTATATTCAGTAGGCTCACACTAACCAGAATATACCAACACTACTTTTAAGACTCATAACAGTTTGCAAAACCTTCAAAGGTTGTGTTGTTATCAACCATGCAGTTTTATAATTCTTCAATTAATGTTCATGGTGTTGACAATGCTTATTGTTCTAGAAATTCTCCACCCAGAAATCTTTCTATCATAGATTTGTTTTTGTTTACATAATTATAATTTTGACTAAAATTCCACCTTGTAGTAACAAACTTTTCATTCAAGCGGAGAATGGTTTACTTTAAAAGAACTTGGAAATAATAATTTAAATTCATTATCATCACTCTCTTCATTGTGATGACTTATTAATGTAATACATCTCAACATAAAAGTAGGATTTTATTAAAGGACACGGAGGCTCATATTGTGCTTTCTCTTTCTTTATTATACCTCAGCAGCAAAGAAAAAGAAATGCATAACATAAACGAAATCAAACTGAGTACTCAAAGGGTTAACATATTCTGACATTCCAACCAATAGGAACAGTCCATCTATCAATAGCCACCCATGTGACCTTTCCTCTCCCTCTTTCTTTGCTGCTGCCTCAGCTAAGTATCCACCTAAAATTTTAGCTCTCAACTGTATATTGCTGTACTGCACTTATATGCTTAGATTCCTTTGCCTACTGTCAGGTTTTGAAAGGTTTATTTGAAAGGTTAATTTTGCAGCCTACTTTTGTTAATTTGTTATCCCCTTGTATTGTTTATTTGTCTGTATCACTGTGTGAGGTGACTGGGGGGCAAGCAGTCACCAGTTTGGGCTCCCCGCCCTTGGTCTACGCTCGGGGTACACTCCCAATTCCCCCCTCCCTCCCTCCCCCTCCTCTCTCCCCGTCGGGTAGTTTATTACCCGTGCTCACTCTCACCGCGGCTTCCCCCGGCTGATCTCCGCGCCGACTTCTAGCCATATTTTAGCCGGGTTTTCGGCGGGTTAGTTTCCCGCGCTTTCCCTCCGACACTCCCAGCCCCCTGGAGGGCGGGAGCGGTCGGAGTGGGTGTTGGCCGCAACTGCTAGCTCCCTGGTGTTCCCCCCTCTGCTTCCATTCCGGAGGGAACACCAGGTAAGCTGACAGCTTGGTTGTGCCTTGCCCTCACACCTGCCAGTTAGTCTCAGGGTGCCTAGGGATCACTGTTTTCTCTCTGCCCTGAGCATTAAGTCAGGTTACTTACTTGTGCCACCATAAATCACATCCCTGGTTTTTTCCCACACAAGGTACCTTAAAGGGCCATCACCTATTTTGGTTAGTACCATAAGGTGTTTTCATATCCTTATATTTACCTGCCATGCAGCACCCCACAGAACAAGAGAGGGCCACTATGCCTACCGGCAGCTTGGGCGCCACGCCCCGTGGGTCCCTGGTCCCACAACCCATCTCCCTCAGAGGGAGGACATGGAGTCGGTTGAACATTTAAATTCAGAGGAGTTTCACTCCCTGCTTGACGCGACCATGGCAAAATCGGTCACACAAGCCATATACACGGCAATGGGGGCGATGTTGGATAATCTGACACAGTCCATCAGCCACGCCATTATGGCGTCTGGCCATGGTTCCAGTGACCAAAGCTCCAAGGCCCAGAACGATGAGCCTGCTCCCCTTAGCGGTCGCAAGGCTATTGCAAAGACCCATCACATGGGCAAACACACCTCCAAAACTGTTGTGACGGACAGGTTGCGCCCTGTCGCTGATGAGGACGTGGGGCCCCCACGTAAGAGAGCCTCCCACCGGGCAAAAGCGGTGCGGTCATGGAAATGGGCGAAAGCCAGCAAAGATATATCCGATTCTGATTCGGACCAAGAGGAGGTATTGAGTGAGTCCGAAGGCATGGGCTCGCAAGACTCTGGGGACTCTTCTCCGGAACGAGACCTTTCAGACAAACCACCCACTAAGGGTCGTGACAAGACGGAGGACTCTGTTATCTTAGATCCGCAAGGGGAACCTTTGTTCAACCTGGACGACCTGCAGCACCCTAGGTCGACCGACTGGTTCCCGGCGGACCATGTGGCTCAGTATATAGCGGCCAGGATTAGGAAGCCACTAGACAAGGCTACCCGGAATAAATTGAGAGCCGAATGCCCGCGCCCAACGGTGCCTGATATGGCGTGCGCCACGCCAGAATTGGACTCAAAGATTGCCCAGTTTCTGGGAAGGTCGGGCTGGAAGGCCAAGAAAGGCCTTGACTATTCCTTATGCCATTGTCAGGATAAGGTACTAGACTCGCTGGGCCCCAGCGCAAAAATCTTCGACATGGTCGAGGAGACCATTTCAAATGGCACACCGGTGGACCTCTTGGCCATCCGGGAGTGGGCGTAACGCTCAATATGTCTCATTGGGAACTCCAATGCCGCACTCTGTACTGAGAGACGAAAAGCGGTCCTAATGAAAATCGACCCGAAGCTGGTCAACATGGCTATTGCGGAACCCGGGCCACAAGCCAAGGGCCTCCTCTTTGGAGATAACTTTGTCAAGGAGTTGGGCACCTATGTTAGTACGTTCACAGCCCTGGACAAGGCACAATCAAACTTAAAGCGGGTGTTCGCCCCGAAGGTTTTTGGGGGGGCTGGCAGACAGCGGAGCCGTCTGTCCAGCCGGTCATCACGGAGCTCCTATCGGGGCTACCGAGGCTCCTCTACACCCAGATTCCAGCCACCAGAGGTCAGGAACCCTACACCATTCTTCCCTGTCCGGGGCAGGCCATGGCAACCCAGAGGGCGCAGAAGTGCTACATATGGCCGACGACCTTATGGTGAGTACCATTTTTGCTTCCCGAGTTTATACTTCAGCTATAGGGGGCAGACTAGCTCTTTTTCTCGGGGCATGGCAAGGACTCACGTCCGATGCCTGGGTTCTCAATGCTGTAGCGGGGTACCAGATAGACTTTGTACAACCCCCAATGCAACTAGCAGCCCCCCGACCAATGGTCTTTTCCCCGACAGACAAGAACCTCGTGTCACTGGAAATCAGATCCTTACGGGAAAAAGGCGCGATCTACCGAGTCGCGCCTCATTCCCCAGGCTTTCTGAGCAACCTCTTCCTAGTCCCCAAAAAAGGTGGCGGGGTAAGACCAGTGATAAACCTGCGCCCCCTCAATACATTTGTACGATACCAACACTTCAAAATGGAGGGTATCCATTGCCTGCGAGACCTGCTCAGGCTGGCGGACTGGATGGTCAAACTGGACCTCCAAGATGCCTACCTTACCGTGCCCATAGCGGAGGACTGCCACCACTTCCTCCAGTTCCAGGGGAACGATCAAATGTGGAGGTTCAAGTGCCTCCCGTTCGGCCTGTCGTCCGCCCCGTGGTGCTTTACGAAGCTCTTGAATCCGGCGGTGGCCCTGCTCCGCAGCAGAGGAGTGCGCATGATCGTCTACCTGGACGATATCTTGATCATGGCGCAGGAGGTACACATGCTCCAACAACATCTGTCATGGACGATACACCTATTACGCAACCTCGGTTTTCTCATCAACTGGGAAAAATCGGTATTGACTCCCTCACAGTCCATGGAATTTCTAGGCTTCACCATCAACGCGGTCCAAGGGACTTTGAATTTACCGCAGGGGAAGATCAAAGTTATCAAAAAGGAGATCCACAGGACGCTACAGCACCAACGCTCACGGTACGGCAACTAGCCAGGATAATCGGACTCCTCTCGGCCTCCATTCAAGCGATCTTCCCCGGGCCTCTGCACTACCGGGCCCTACAAAGGTTAAACACCACACATCTCCAATTGGGTCGCTCTTATTCAGACTCTGTGCCGCTCGATCGCACGGCCAGTGCGGAACTCACCTGGTGGTTGCAGCACATGGAGGCTTGGAACGGGAAAGCGATTTTTGGCGACGCCCCGGATTGCGTAATAGAATCCGATGCCAGCACGCTGGGCTGGGGAGCGCGTTGTGGGCGTACTTCCACAGGCGGAAAATGGTCCAGTTCGGAAAAGGCGATGCACATCAACGGCCTGGAACTTATGGCGGGATCGTTTGCACTGAAAAGCCTGCTGGGTACCAGGACACACTGCTCCATCGTCCTACGGATGGACAACGTATCGGCAGTGCAATACATCAACCGCCTGGGCGGCACCAGATCCAAGCTCTTGGCGGATTTGGCCATGGAGTTCTGGCAGTTTTGTCTGGACCGCAACATCTCAGTACGGGCCGAATACATCCCAGGCCTCTCGAACACGGTGGAGGATTGGAACTCCAGACACCTACGGGACAACAGCGACTGGCGCTTGAAACGGGATGTATTCCTGCGCCTACAGACGTTGTGGGGCCCGCTGCACATGGATCTGTTTGCGTCTCGGTTGAATACACAACTACCAGAATTTTTCAGCTGGAGACCGGACCCGGATGCAGTAGCGACGGATGCGTTCCTCCAACAATGGCCACGGAAAAGACTGTACACTTTCCCACCGTTCGCTCTGTTGGCACGGACATTGGTTCACCTCAGCCGTTCACAAACGACCTTGGTGTTGATCGCACCTTTTTGGACGGCACAACCGTGGTTCCCGTCCCTCATGGAGATGTCTGTCGACCTCCCCAGACTGCTACCAGCGGACCCTCATCTCCTGGCGGACCCGGACGGGAACTCACACCCTTTGGCGCTGCACGGACAGCTCAGCTTGCTAGCATGGCTCCTTTCCGGGGATTCCCAATCATACCGGAGATTCCACGGACAACGTTGGAGCTACTGGCAGGAGCCTGGGCGCCGGGTACCCGGAGATCCTACAGTCGAGCATGGGACGTCTGGAATGGTTGGTGCATGGAACAATCAGTGGATCCCGTTCGTGCCCCTCTGAACAGCATCCTGCGGTTCTTGACAGACTTATTCGATCGAGGTTTGGCCTATCGGACTTTTAACGGCTATAGGTCAGCGATTTCAGCAGGACACCATGGCCTAGACGGGGCACCGATAGGGAAACACACGATGGTATGCAGACTCCTCCGAGGTATTCGTTTTGCAAGGCCACCACGACCTAGATATACATCCACGTGGGATGTGAATTTGGTCCTGAACCTAATGGAACAGTGGCCACGGAACTCAGATCTTACACTGAAACAACTGTCAGCAAAACTGGCAACGCTTTTCTGCCTGATATCGTGCAAACGAGTCTCCGAGGTACGAGCATTGGATGTAGACGCATGTTCATTCACTCCGTCAGGGGTGACGTTTCACATTTCCAGACGTACAAAAACGGCAATGTCAACTGTATCCTATCCAGCGTTCCCCCATAATGTAAATCTATGCCCTGTACTTTGCCTCAAAGAATATGAAGAGAGAACACGGGCATTGCGAGACCCTGCTAGACATGAACTATTTATTGCCACCAAAACTCCACATCATCCAGTATCGACAGTTACGATAGCTAGATGGGTAAAATGGGTAATGACCTCCGTGAATATCGATACCTCGGTGTACAAAGCACACTCCACGAGGGGTGCCATAGCGACCAAGGCTTTTACGTTAGGTTGTAGATTGGAAGATCTTTTACGTACGGCGGACTGGTCGCGGGAGTCCACCTTTAAAGAATATTACTTTCGACCTCCAGAACATGTCACGTCCTCAGTCATTGCTCAGCTTTAAACTAGCACAATATGAGCCTCCGTGTCCTTTAATAAAATTACCAGATTTTACTAATTTCATGACGTAAAGTCATGATTTTATAAAGGACACGGAGGCGAGTATTGGCCCACCCGAGGAAAATCACGACGATGGCATGGTAAGTATCACGAGGTTGGTATTAGCTACTATGATTTTCCCGGACTCCCACCCAGTAGGTTGAAACTATGGGTTGCTTGACACTGTTGTTTAGAATATGTTGCAAACATGTGATGTATGGCAGTCTAAGATAGATATGATGAGCTGTAGATTACTGGATATAAGTAAGGCATGGTGATAAAATATGTAACATACAGTTACCGATTCACACATTACCATATCTCTCTCTCTCTTCTGTTTCCAGCTTAAAGTCCCCACGCCAAAGACATGGAGGATCAGTTTTTCGACTTCGTTATTGAGTTTACGTTCTACGTTCATTATAGAAGAGACAACGACTTGCCGGTTAGGAGTCGAGTCATTTCGCAAGGTTTTATAATTCGGCTTCGGCAGGATCAAAGAAAGAGGGAGAGGAAAGGTCACATGGGTGGCTATTGATAGATGGACTGTTCCTATTGGTTGGAATGTCAGAATATGTTAACCCTTTGAGTACTCAGTTTGATTTCGTTTATGTTATGCATTTCTTTTTCTTTGCTGCTGAGGTATAATAAAGAAAGAGAAAGCACAATATGAGCCTCCGTGTCCTTTATAAAATCATGACTTTACGTCATGAAATTAGTAAAATCTGGTAATTGCCCTAATGTTACCTTAACATTTGTTCTGACCAATCCGTATTCCTTAGTACACTTCAACTGACTAAAATAAAATAAACAAAACTTGTGGTCATACTGCCCAGAAACTCTTATTCCTAGTCTGTGTCTAACAAACTCAGGGAAATCTTAAAACAACATATTCATTGGATATCGCCATATCCAGAAACCTATTCTCCTTAGTCCACACCTTTATAGACTTAGGTCAAATATAATTGTGTACTATAATCTTAACTTGTTACGGTACCTTCAGCATAAAATGTACTAACCGCCGTTTCGTGAATGCTCCCCATTCACAATAATGCTGGCTGTAAGCGTATCCAATACAACCATGCGAACCACCGGCAAGGGAACACTCCAAACTCCCGAACGGTATCCCTTCCCTCCACGAGCCGCAAGCTCACGAACCGCCAATATCAGCCGAACGCTGGTATCTCCCAAGCGGCTGATAATTCCAAATAGCAGTCTCTAGTCGCCGGTAATAAAATCCCCCCAATAACGAGACCAAGCTCCGCATTGAGGGTAAAACACGAACTCAGTTTACTGTGGGCTACCCGCCCGTATTTATGCAGGTCTCCCACTTGGTGGACACTCCCCTAGGGGACCAAATGGGAGACTGAAATAGCAGATGGACATATGGCATTTCAGGACATACAGTCACACAATATTCCCAGCATACATCACAGTTTCCTCCCCTCTGCCCGGGAGATACTACAAATCACATGTATGTACGTAGTGGGGAATTGCGATGCAGCCTATAACAAAACTAACCCCATTCAACCCCCCAATAATGACAGACCACTTAGTATGGATGAACAGGCCACAGCATTTATTATCACAAACTAAATTACTGCATAACACATCCATAACTTTATTTATTAAATCTCTTCTTTTTCTGTAACCAAAACATTAGACATAAATTAACATATATACATATATAACTCCACACATAGTGTTATACAGTGACCCAAACGTCCTTGCCAATAAACATACAGTGGTTCCTAGCCACCACTTCCTCTCACCTCCCCCCTCGTCATAAAATCATATCTTTCCAATGCCCGCCATCAGCCGACCTTATCCACGCTCGATGGGCACGACACCTCAGGCAACCTAATGTTAAACGTTTGAAGCAGGGGAGGTTGAGACCTTAAAAACTTGTCCATCTCATTCCGTATACTTAAACGTAACCCCTCAAACGCAATTGGCAAGGACATACCCCCGGCTAGCTGTGACTAAATATACCAATAGGGCGGGTGGGAGGGAAGCTGTTTGCTGGCCCGAATCCCAAGTGGCACTGAGGTAAGACCTCCCCCACACTAACTTACACAGAACATAATCCCACCCACACACTCTTTCCCATCCAATCCCATGCATCTATCCCCACACTCCTACATGTGCCCTTGTCCGCTTAGCTGCGCTATCTCCCCAGGGCCTTGTATGTACGTAGTGGGGAATTGCGATGCAGCCTATAACAAAACTAACCCCATTCAACCCCCCAATAATGACAGACCACTTAGTATGGATGAACAGGCCACAGCATTTATTATCACAAACTAAATTACTGCATAACACATCCATAACTTTATTTATTAAATCTCTTCTTTTTCTGTAACCAAAACGTTAGACATAAATAAGCATAAATTAACATATATACATATATAACTCCACACATAGTGTTATACAGTGACCCAACCGTCCTTGCCAATAAACATACAGTGGTTCCTAATCACCACTTCCTCTCACCTCCCCCCTCGTCATAAAATCATATCTTTCCAATGCCCGCCATCAGCCGACCTTATCCACGCTCGATGGGCACGACACCTCAGGCAACCTAATGTTAACCTTTTGAAGCAGGGGAGGTTGAGACCTTAAAAACTTGTTCATCTCATTCCATATACTTAAACGTAACCCCTCAAACTCAATTGGCAAGGACATACCCCCGCCACAACCACGCTGTTTTACACCTAAAATCAGCGGGGGACCCCACCACAACCAGCCATGGCCTGTTCCACCACTGCTAGCAGTGCCAGATCAACATAGAATAAGTACTGCACCAGGAAATTAAATGACCATTCGTGATCAATCCAATAACACAACATAGCGCAAAATATATACATACATATATACACATACATATACATATATATACATATACATAATGTTAGACTCCTTATGTAGCGTAAAACTCACAGGATTTAAAGCCGTCCCAGGCTCTATATAATGTGCAGGAGGGTGCCTAAAAAGGCTAAACGATATCCTTGAGGAGAGCAGCACAGGATACAAAGTGCAGACTCCAAAATTTATTGCACAAATAAACAATTAAAACAGGGACAATATGCAGTGTATAAATAGTAAAATATACTAGGCACAAAGCCTAAAGAAAACACTGCAGAGGAAACAAGAAAAATTACCAGATACAATCCTTTGATATAGCAGCAATCGCGTTTCATCTCCAGCCGGAGTCGTCCTCAGTGCACCATCAACATAGGCCTCATCCGACCTCCAGCAAGCGCACCCATCCCCTCGAGATAACTAGGCCACATCCGGCCACACCCCAAGGTGAACTGGAATCCCCCAAGCCAAAACAAGAAACCCACCTCGACCGATTCCCGACTGCAGCGCACCAGGGCACTCACATTGCTGAGCGCACTGCCAACAGGAACAGGTGATAGCCTCAGTCCGGCCCCTGAGAACCTCTGGTAAGAAACAGAATGTGTAACATGTCCAGATTCAAGAGCACCCTCAGATTGAAGAGCACCCCATACAACACCGAACCCATATCAATCCACCCAGATATGACAAAAAAACCCTGGTACGTCCAAGAGGCGGGACAGCCGACCCCGTACGAGGAGGACCACACCCCCACCATGTAACTGGTGCCAGACCACTGAACCTCCCTTTCCGGGGGTGGGGGGGGGCCGTAACCGCGGTGAGAAATCCATTCGGAGACCAGCAGGGTGAACCTGAAGGAACCACCACCCTGACTCCCAAAATTCGAGCCCCTGAACCATTGGCGCAGGCACCCCAAGCCTGGCGGCGACCGTAGCCATCCCAAACCAGAATAAATGCCCCTCGAACACCCCACCAACTTTCAGGCAATTGATGGAAACCTGCAGTGCCTCCGATCAGAACGGAATTTGTCAGGCCATCCTGGGAACCCGTTACACCGTGTTAGGAGCCCAACCATTACCCCGTGCATTCCATCTACCTTAGGAGAAAGCGGAAAAGCCAGGGCACGTCGACCCCTAAACATCCAAGAATCACACAGATTCCATCGACGCATCAGCCACACCGCAACTGACTTACCCGTCCCAACGACAACAGCAGTCGAGCGGCGAAACCTGAAATAAGTCCGTCCACCAAAACACCCCACCACTTGCCGACAACTGTAACCTGAACAGGAAGCCGAGCCCTGCCAATCACAGAAATCACCCCTAGCGCCCTCAACAGACGGAACCAAACATGTAGATGAGCAGTCCACTCCCGGAACCTACAAGGAAACGTCCCCATCCGTCCCGATCACTCCCGCCATACTGGAGTGGGCCCCACGCCGCCTCATAGGGCGACCCACGGACCAGCTTCATCAGACCGTTGGACCAGGCGACCACCTCCACTGCCCTAACATCGACCCCGTGACACCTCTGACCGAAGTATGCCCAATAATGACCAAGACAGAGCGTCGGCCACCACATCGGGAATACCCGGACACAAAAAACCTAAGACCAGCCGCCCTAGATTCAAACAGCGCCAAGCCAGGCGCTGCCACCAGAGTAACCCTGGGGTAAAGTGTACTGTTACATGACAAGACAGCCCGCACTGCCCCACGATGGTCCCAAAGGAAAACCCCACCTACCTGTTCTAGAGCCGGGCACCCCATGCCTACCATGCCACCAGAAAGGGGAAGCTCCAAGAACCCCAAAGTCCGCCAGAAAACCGATCCTTGCCAGTGTAATGGGCAAGAGTCAGCACACCATTGAGAGCCCAAATTGGCCCAAAACCCCCCAAAACCTACGGATATAGCGTGGGCCACGGAACTCCGAAACTCATAAAACTACCCCAGGAAAAACACTGTAGCAGCAGAGTCCGGACATGCTGCACCGACGGCCCTACGCATAAATGACATCGGGAGCAACCTACATGAAGGCACAGAACCACCCAATCCTGACCGTCGGGAACACAACCTGGAAACAATAAACCCGACGGGCGTACCGGCAGCAGCCGTAAAACTGATTCCACAGCCGCCTTTGTCAGCAAGGCCCTGCAGCCCCACCCACGCAGCCCGCTGCGCCGAGCCATCATCCCAAACCTAGCCCCTGGAAGGAAACGACAACTGAGCAAATAAGTAATCTGGAGATACTGACCCTGCTCCTCCTCCTTGGGCACCACAGCGAACTCCAGGGGTACCCTAAACGACTGGGAAGTAAACTTATAAGCGTGCTTGGTAAACTGGACCCACATCACCCGATGGAGCTCCCACATAAACTGAGGGTCCCCATCCCGACCGATTGCAGAGAGGACGGAAAAACACGCTGTGCTGAGGGGCCAGGTGAGCCCCAAAGAAAACCAGCAGCAAAACCCATCCGGCCCCAGGCCAAGAAGGGTCGCACTGCCAACCGTTGATGAAAGTGCAAAACGTACTTCCACCAACCCAGCTTATCACAGGGACGATACGTGTCCCGAGAGTGTCCTGACCGCTGAACCACGCAGCGTTGACTCGGGGAGCCCTGTCCGATATGTGCCCTGGATATGTGCTCCCCACAACCATCCCTGAGCCCCTAATGTCCCCCTTAGTCAAGGGACCCCCGTGGCAGGAGGGAACAGCTTTCGATACAAAACCCCATTCTCCATCTGCTCCCTAGCGTTACGCGCAAGCCAAGCGGGCCACATGAGCTCAGCAGCCCAGAGTCACGTGAGCCTGGGAGGCATCGCCGGCGCTATCAGCTGCGCCAGACGCTGCGGGAAAGCATACCTAAATGTATAATACATACAGAAAAAGGAAAGGGGGTACCCAAATTTTATTTTATTGTGGATTCCCCATATATATATACACACACACAATGTTTTTTTTTTTTTTATTCTTTTTATATATTGAACTGTCCCCCTTGTACTTGACGTTGGATTCTTTTCTTTTTTTTTATATTTTTTTTCTCTTTTCTTTTTTTTTATTTTTTTTTAAATTGAATTCTACCCCTTGCACTTGACGTAGGATTCTTTTTTTATTTTTATTTTTTTATTTTTTTATTAGTCCAATAGGTAATTTACCTTGTATTTCTGTCCTGTAATTTTTTTCCCTGTCTGCATCAATTTTTTTTTTTTTTTAGGAAGAAAGGAAGAAAGAACGTACACACGCGAAGCGCTAAAAGTAGGGAAATGTACTCACCGGACGCAGCCTGGCGATCCAAGCCCAGCACTGCGCTCACAGAAGGCTGAGGCAAAGAAACAGCAGTTCCAGCATCCACAGAAGACATCAGCTGTGATCCAGGTGCCACCTGCTGGACGGATCCACGAACTGCAGCAGCATGCTGAGAAGGAAGCAGCCGAGAAGATGAGCCCACGCCCCAGAGGAGATGGCCGAGGTAAGTGACCTGGGAGAGGTGAGGTAGAGGGGGGGAGGGTCAGGCGAGGTAGAGGGGCAAGGTAGAGAGGAGAAGGGGGGGGGGACAACAGAGGGGATGCAGATAGGGAGGGATGTTTTTTTTTTTCTCTCTCTATATGGAGGGGGATTAGAGCAGGAGAGGGGGTGCAGGCCCACCAGAGAGAGAGGGAGGGGGGGGAGAAGAGAAAACCAGAAAGGGGGGGGGGGCGGGGAACCAGGGGGCCCAGGTAAGGAAAGCTGGACCCCCTGGAAGAAATAAAGCCAGCCAAGGAGGGAGGGGAGAGAGAGCCCTGGGAGCCTTCCTCACTGGCAGAGGAGGCTCCCGACGGGCAACGGGACCCCCCCCAGCGGCCCGCGAGGGCCCCACTCACCTCCCTGCCGGCCGCGGGGGAGCTGCATAGTTGCCGGGCGGCCACCTGCCGCCCGGATCGCGGGATCCGCCGCCCACCGCCCCCGGCCCGCAATCCAGCACTGGCGGCCGGGGCGGATGGTGTGGAGGGGGGAACTTGAGTAGGCTGCGCGGCAGTTGCAGGCCGCATCCCCGGCCTGGAGGTAGTGGGCGGCCCAGTAAGTAGCAGGCTGGGCGGCCATGGGGGTAGTAGGCCGCGCGGCAGTGGCAGGCCTCGTGTCTAAAGGCCGTGCCACCCGCGCGGCCTCAGTAGGCCTCAGATCCCGGCCCCCCCAGTAGTAGGCCGCGTGCCTGCAGCCCCAGACACGCGGCCCCCGCGGTGCCCCGGGCCCAGGGTCCTGCTCCTCACCGGGCCCGGGGAGTAGGATCCAGGGACAGCCTGGGAGGCGGTGGGAATGCCTGCCAGTGCTGGAGCGGCCCCCAGGGGCAGGGGCCGCATGGGAGGCAGCAGGGGAGACCGCAGGGGGTGCCCCAGGGGGAGGCAGGCCACGGGGGGTGCCCACACCGGCAGCCATACCTCCAGTAATGCTTGCCAATTGTTCCCACAGGAGCCGGCCACCATCCACGCTGCAGCAGCCCTGAGGGACGCCAGGATCGCCTCGACATCCATCACCTCAAGCTGTGAAGACTAAAGGCCCAGGCAAACAGGAGCTGGAGGACAGGAAGCTGTTTGCTGGCCCGAATCCCAAGTGGCACTGAGGTAAGACCTCCCCCACACTAACTTACACAGAACATAATCCCACCCACACACTCTTTCCCATCCAATCCCATGCATCTATCCCCACACTCCTACATGTGCCCTTGTCCGCTTAGCTGCGCTATCTCCCCAGGGCCTATTGCATCAACAAAAGGTATAAGGATATGTGAAAAGTTAAACATTAGTCTTTTTTTTTTTTATATAATTAATATTGCTACAAGAATGTTCCACAGGACCGTACTGTACAAATGCATATAGACAAGTTGATGCATGGAAAAGATTGCAAGAAATGTAATAAAATGTATACATACTGGTTCTTAAAATCTCGTAGGAGGTGACCAAAGTTGGACATAGGATGTGTGATCATAATATAATCAGATATGTGTTTGAATAATTTTGAATAACTTACAATGTGTGAGAGATCTGGGTAGTAAGAGGCAATATGTGATGAGGTAGGCTTTAATAGTGCAATGGTGCCAGATGGAGCAAGACTCAAAATGTTAAATGATAGGTGCAGAGACATATAGAAAATTGGTGGAAATAAGAGAAAAAAATCAAAGAAAAGGTTGAAGAATCCATAACAGACCCGAGTCAGGCCAATTAGATTGCAGTTGCTGCAGATTTTTATGAAAATAGATTTGACAGGTTTGTAGTAAATGGTTAGGTTACACAAAATTATATTTATTGGTTAAGAGCTGTTTAAAAATGCCAAGCCATTTTTTTCAGAAAATTAAATTTAGTTTGGGGTCTCTGACATTCATTCAGTTAATGGTTTGGCTAGTCCAAATATTGTCCATGATAAAATATTTGGGAAACTATTCTGATGAACAAAATAGGGATGCAAAAATGGGCCAATAAGTGTATGGCAAAACACATACATAATGTAAATGTTATGCATTTATTTTGCATAAATTGGATTTTCCGTCATTTGTTTCACAGATAAAGTGAGAAAATGTAATCAATAGAGGGAAAAGAGGAGTGTTTAAAAAAAATAATCTGTTTATATGCTATATTATATTTATAGAATTCTCCATCTTCTTGCTTTCCCCCTTTCCTCTTGTGTTGGTCATTTCTTTTATTTTTATTTTTTTAATGAAAATTGTATGCATGTATTCATTGGAGTTATATCTACTGGACAAAGATATTTTTGTTTTCCTATGTTTTTGACAGTTGATTTGTCCTTTTTTTCAATTTGACAATTTTTATAATTTTATTATACATTGTCAAGTACTGTGGTCAGACATTGCATACTCCAAGTTAAAGATCTTACACGTTTAAACCTTCTCTTCCACTCGTGGCCCCCTATTCTCTCCACCCGGGAAGGCCTATCTCTCCTAGAATTTGTGTGTCGGCTATCTGTATTGCGTCTTTTCCCCAGTGGGTTACCCCTGTTCCTTCCCTGTCTGATGTCTTGAAGGTACAACGGTGCTGAGGGGTGGTGAGTTGTCCGTGATCTGTCCGATGTGTTGGGAAGAAGGGGTGGGGAGGGGGGGGGAATGTGTTGAAAAACACTAACCTGGGAGACATTAGAGTATGGCTCTATCCGTATAGTTCTCACTAAACTTTCCTCGTTGGAGACGATTAGTGACCCACATTCGTTGTGTGGTTTTTTTTTTTATTTCTCTCTCTCTCTCTCTCTTTTGTCAGCCTGGTGGGTGTGGATTTGTATTGCTGCTACTAGTTCGGTCCCTGTCTTAGTCTTACTGCCGTCAGGGGGGGGGTCCGGTCGTCTGTTATTCTTACTCTGAGTGTTAATTAGGCTCTCTGGTCCTGCTTTCTCATTAGTTTGGCCTCTGGGTACTCGTAGAGTGGTGGCCTCTGGGGTTGTGGTGCAGTTACCTATTCATGTGTCGAGTTGGATATGGGGCCTGAGGTATGTGGCCCAGGGTGTCAGGGCCAGGGGCCTGGGTCTTGGTTGTTTCGCATACGAGTCGCGAGGTATTGCTCCCATTGTTTCCTCGCCCCCAAAGTATGTTTCATAGGAGACAGTTGTTTGTGGGACATCGCTTCATAGTCCAAGTTGGTCGTAACTTGCTGTATCAGAGCTTGTATGTTTGGGGCCCTAGTGGACTTCCCGTGCTATAGTCGTTAATGTTGAGATCAGTATGTGGAAGATCAGTAACCCACTCTCTCTACCGAACTGGTCCAATGTTAGGAATAGAAGACCTAGTTCCGGTAGGAGCGTGAACTGTGTCTAGAATTTTTGCATATTTCTTCTACCCGAGTTAAGGCGGGTGGTGGTTGTGTGGGGAGAATCAATGAGCCCACAAGGGACTTGAGCTGCAAGTAGGAAAACAGCACTCTCTGGGGCAGGTTGTATTTGTCCTGCAGCTCTGGGAATGCTAGCATTTTACCCTTGGAAAAAAGATGGTTTAAATGCGTGCAACCCTGAAGTTGCCATGCTCTATGGTCAAAGGAGGGGTTGGACATGTGGATGCTGTATATCGGGGTGGCCAGTGACCAAGGTGTTGTGGAGCATATGCTTGCGGCAGCGGCATCCCATGTTTTCAGGAGTAAGGCTGTAGTGGGTAGTATCTCTGGTGTGGGGGGGTCGGACCTGAGGGGGGATCCAGTGTAGATATCGTAGTTCCTCTTTCCTCGTCCAGTGTGATTCTATCCCAACCCATCGTTATAGCCGAGGACAACAGTGCTGCTCTGTAGTACAGTTTAAGGTCACGTAGTCCTAGTCCCCCATTTTCCACTGTTCTGTGGTGCAGTCTGGTGGCCACTCGGAGCCCTGTCGTCCCACTACGAACCTCACCTGGTCATTATGTATGATGGAGGGTAGTATGATTCCCAATCTGAGTGCTTTGGAAAGAACTTTGGAAAGGATTTTCAAGAGGGAAATGGGTCTAAAGTTTTGTGGGAGAGTCGGTGGTTTCCCGGGTTTAGGGAGGGTCACCACATGTGCTAGGAGGATTTCCTTTGGCAAGTTCTGTATGGCTATGGCTTATGTGAGAATCTCCACCAGTTGTGGGGCTAGGGTTTGTTTGAAAGTTTTGTAATAAGAATTGTCAAAGCCGTCGGGTCCTGGTGATTTTCCTGATGGCAGTGTGTCGATAGCTTTCAGTACTTCCCCCAATGAGATCGGGCTGTTAGGGCCTGTATCTGTTCCGTGTTTAGTCTGGGGAGGTGGGTGTTGCCCACGTAAGTGTCATTGTCTTTTTGTGTGGGGTGGTGCGTGTTGGGGTCTCTCCTCAGGTTGTAGAGGTCCGCGTAGTAACGTGCGAAGGCGTTGCTAATGTCTATAGGGTTCCTGAGCTTTGCCCCTTCCTTTGAGTGTATGTAAGCTATTTTGTTATTCGCCTGTTGTGTTTTAAGTCTCTGCGCTAGTAGCCTGCTGGCCCTATTGCCTTGGGCATATTCTGTCGCTTTGAACCGTTGTAGGACAAACCCCATCTTGTCCATGGCTTGTTGGTGTATGAGCCTAGAGATGTGTGTGATTTGATCCTTTAGTGTGGGTGTGGGTGCCCTTTGATTTTGGGCATTCAGGCAAAACAGTTCTTGTTGCCACTGCCGTAGTTGTGTTTGTGCCTTTCTATGCTGGTATGATGCCCTCCGTATTAAGAGGCCCCTGATCACTGGTTTGTGTGCTACCCAGAGTGTGCCCTTCGTTAGGTCTGGGCAGTCGTTTTCTTTAAAGTACTGTCCCATCACTTCGCGCAGCTCGTGTGTGAATGTAGTGTCTGTCAGCAGTGAGCTGTTCAGTCTCCATAGGCCCCTGCGTTGAAAGTCGTATTGGTCTTTTAGCTCCAAGGTAACCGGAGCATGATCCGACCAGGTGATCTGCCCTATCTCGCATCTGTCCACCTGGTCCAGTGCTTGTCCCTTGAGGAGGAACCGGCAAAAAGTGTGTATAAGCGCGTTCATTAGTATGAGTAAGTCTCCATACGTCATAGTAATTGTGTGTTGAGTGTTTGGAGGCCCCTACATTGTCTCTGCAGCGGGCGGTAGCTAGCTCTATGCGGGGGTAAGGTTGTGTCTGTTTGGGGGTCAAATATCGCATTGACGTCCCCAGTGATTATAGTGATGCCCTGCTGGATTGCTGCCACCTTGTTTAGTACAGTGTGTAAGAATGATTTCTGGTTGGACGCTATTCAGCAGTCCGACAATTATCACATATCTGCCGTTTGGGTCAGTTTCCTTCTGTTGTAGGGTGAAGGTGACGTGTTTACTTATGAGTATTGAGGTTCCCTTAGACTTAGTGGGGGAAGTGGCGTGGTATTGTGAAGTGTAGTCAGTTAGCCAGCTGTGAACATGGTCGTCGGTCCTATAGTGTGTTTCCTGCAGGCACACCACATCTGCCCCCAGAGATTTTAGTTCCCTGCCCATCAGGTGTTTCTTGACTGGGATATTTAACCTCTTACATTAAGGGTGCAAACTTTCATGGGAGGTCAAAGGTGGGGTTGGTATGATAGAAAGAATGTTGTTGGGTCTCTATTGGTTCGGGACCTGTTCTTCACAGCTCTTTCGAGCAGAACTCAGTCTACCGCATCAGACTGGCATATTGCTCCAACAGGCAGTAGATTTTGGTGGTGGTGGTGGGTAAGACACCCACTTGTGCTATTGTCTCCCATGGATTTGTCCTTTTAATAAACAGTTGGGTTATATGAAGATGGTATGGGGCAGTTGTGGATACTCGATACTTGTGGTGTAGGAGGCATTATTTTTTGTAGCAGCAATGCATCCATGTCTGCCATTGGGTGAAGTGTATTAGTGTTAATTATACATCACAATTATTGGATCAGTGTAGAAAAAAACCTACCCAACTCTGGGTCCACAATAAGGTTCAGGATGATGCCGGGATGCTCTTGGATATTAAAGCACAATGCATCCTTCTTCTTGGGAACTTGTATAACAAAGTGAGGATCTGAATCAACTGTAAATATATTTAATAAAGATATTATCAGACAGATAACTATTGCTCAATATGCATTGTAAGCTTTGCTAGGGGAATATGGACCCCATACACTACAGGAGCTGTCTTAAACTACATAAACTGAAAGCTGTTTTTACTCTTTAGAGTTTTTTTTTTGCCTTTTTAAGTTTAGAAATTATTTATTGAACAAGTGCTGGGGTAGCAGCATTATCTTTTTCAGTGCTTGTAACACATTCCTGTAGACTTGTTCCTGGCTCAAACTGTGATCTTAATTCTGATCTTCCTGGCAGTTTCTCATGCTACTCTGAAACTTATGAACAGACCACAGTCAGCCTAGCTTCATATACATGCATTATACTGTTTCCTGGGCCTCTGTCTAAAATAGGGATTCACTCAGGGCAAAAGGGACAGTCTTGATGGCCCTCTAAAGATACTTTAGGCTCGGGGCAACTGCCCCTATTGCCCTGTGACAAGAATAGTGCTGCATCTGGGTCATAATAACTAATGTGCTTCAATGGATTTAATAATCAAAAATAAAAAAAATAATGTTTATGAAATGTTAATGCTTACCGAATAATGGAATAGTTGGTGGAGGATAACTGTGATGATAGTGTTGAGCTGTAAAAAGGAACCAAATGAAATTAGCTTATACTGAATATATTTAATAGATAAAAATAATTTTAAAAACATGTAAGACTGCCCTAGGATTTAACTACATCTTAGAAATAAAAAGTGAGCCTATGATGATAAAAACATTGTTTAGTCACATGTATTACAATATCCTAACACAATTGCGGTTGTGACTTCAAGTTGGTGGGCACCAGACTGGACACATAGATTTGACTCTATCCCTATTTGTTTCTTTTTAATTCTTTATTTATAGTATTGTTTCATGCAATTTCTGTTGTGGGATATAGCAATGCACACTATCACAGACTTTTCTAAGCTGAGCCATAGCAAGAAATACTATTTAATCTGTATAACAATGTAAACTTAGATCTTAATTCAGAACATGTAAACAGAACTTAACATAAGAGAGTCGTGAGACAATGTTGTTATAAGGAAAATATTACAAAGTTGGGTATAGGGGCGGGGCCGGGCCGCCGAGCGGCTGCAACCCGCTCCGGCAGAGAAAAGCCTAAAACAGCATGAAACTTATAAAATACTCACGATACCTGCTGAAAACTAAAACCAGAGAGGAAATCAGGCGGAGAGGAACTGGGTAGTGCAACGCTAGAGCACCCTTTGAACTCCCGGCTCACACAGCGACCCCTGAGGCCTCAACCACGTTGCGCGCCGTGGGTCCCGCTCATGTAAGTAAGGCGCGGGGGACCTAGTCCGGCCCCGCTCCCCCCCCCACCCGGCTGGGGGGGGGTGATCTCGGCCCAAAGTCGGAACTTCGGGGGCTGGAGGAGGCACGCCCTGTTCACGACGCTCCGGTACACGGAGCTACAATGGCCGATGGATACACAGTACCCACACAGGATCACGGGGCGACTCACATACACACAGCAGAAACCCCGCGCTGAGATACCAGGACGGCGGAACTCTCGACTGGACTCCCCCGGGTGGTGGACGAGTCGATGGAGAGCTAGTCCTGAACCCCGGATTTGGTGGTGGTCCAGGAGAAAACAGCCCCCAACTCTGTGAGCCTGGTGGAGCTGAGAAGCGCAGGCCTGCCGGCAGACCAGTGGCCGGAGGGCACGCGCCGGCAACATGTAAGTGGCCGGAGGAGGATGTGGCAAGACAGGACTGGGGCCCCAGGGAGGCCCTGCTGAAGCTGGGGAGGTGCAGGAGGCGGGAGCCCAGTGTACTCTAAGGTGGGGAGGCCGCTGGACAGCTCCAGTCTCCGAGTGCCCACAGCGGGGTGGTGCCCCCTAAAGACATGGAAACACACCTTGGGGTAGGAAAGGGAGGGGACTGTCACACCCGGAGAGACTCAGGGGGGGTACAGCTGACCCACCATGTGCAGTATCATTCAGAGGAAGCCATGGGGAGGTCATACCAGAGGGAATAAAAGCTACGAAGAAGGCTGCCAATTTCACATCAGATGGCTTCATCACGCCGGGCACCATTACGCCCCCTCCAGCGAAGTGACTTATATGTTAAAAGTTCAAATCTGTTTTGCTAGGGCTAACCATGCTAATGTTTCCTTTTGCATAAGCCCTTGTACATAAGATATACTCTTTAATATTTGTACATCTATTTCACAGCATGCCTGTTGTGCAGTTGATAGGGCAATGTCACAATGCTAATAGCTTCATTAACACCGCGTTACTTATTACCGCTTATTTAATGGCAAGAAACATATGACATAATTTATTAACTACAAATAGGGCCATCAGCTACGTGCATCTTAATGTTTAATTGTTAAATGCCATGTTTTATGCACCGATGTACCGTGCGTTTGGTGCTCTAACCAGATAGGACAAGCATATACGACCCATGCAGAAAATAAAATGTTTCTTATTACGCCCATGAGATTAGATAGTGAATACATATAGGGTACACACAAAATGGGCATCGCTGATAGCTTGAATGGCTGCAAAAATAAACTGCTACATGAGGATACGTTAATCATATGCTTGGTGAACATTTTAGACTCTGCTATACCTATGTAGTCAGACCGTTATGTTACTGTTCTAACTTTGCAGGGAATTACCGATTGCTTAGCACCCGACTTCACAATGATGACGTACACCTATGCTTCTTATAGCTATTACAGGCTTTAATTATTAACATAATATTTTAA
>OW240914.1:360168712-360193918 GCA_933207985.1 Pelobates cultripes
GTTGACTGGGCAGTTAACAACATCCGCATCATTCAGTCATGGTGAGGAGCAGTCGATTCCAGCTCGACCAACGTTGGGTTCCGTTATACCGTTGTCTCCATAGGAGAAAAATGTGTAGACCATTCAAAAACACTGTCATAAAATTTCAGTGACTTTTCATGTAGTAGTAATTTCTCCTCGAGCAAGCCTCCTCTAAACCCCTGGTCAGGCTCTCCATCCAGATCTTTATATCTGTCAACAGAAACAGCCAGGGGATGAATTACAAAGACAACTCTACTTATTATGGGACAGTTCACAGAGAATAGTCAGATGTAGAGTTTCAATTTATTAGATGAGATCTCTCAAAAAAAACCTCTAAAATACAAACATTTAAAGAAAAAAAGGAAAATAACCTTTCCCACCAAAAAAGAAAAACAAAAAAAAACGTACTTGTGGGAAATTCGCCAGAATCCCAGAGTATTTAGGAGCATCAAAGAAGCCAAAAGGAAGAAAAAATGTTCTAGATGACCGGCAGCCAATACTGCTGGATACCAACCACCTGAAAAACACAGAGTTACAGAAACGATGACTATACGATGCAACGGAACCCCAATAAACTGGATTTCTGTGACTTCAAATCATGTTAAACTGCTTTAACTGTACGTTCTGTGCTCTCTGAATTCATGTATGTAGTGTTAATAAGAAGACAGATACAACAGGAGTGAAGGAAGTCAATTCATGAAATATGGGATCAATAGCATATGTTACAGGGGGCAGCAGTAAAGTTTTGGATGAAGGAGCTAAAATAAACAGTTGGGATAATTTCTCAGATTAAAAACATAAAAACATCCTCTGCTTTCCTGAAAAGTGTTTCATGTCAAAATTGCTTGATGTAATCAGCAATTCACAGCAACAGGTGGGGTAATCTCACCTGTTGCTGTGAATTCAGATAATCTCACTAATCCCTTCCCAGCAATCTTCCTAATCCCCAATCTCTCTATAGCCTGCCGTTTAAACTCATTAATCCCTTCCCAGCATGCCTCCTAACCCCCCAATCTCTCTATAGCCGCCGTATAATCTCACTGTGCATGTGGTTGGTCAAAAAGAGACTTCCAGGAATTTTTGGATATGTTGTTCACCCCAGATCATGGCTATCAGGGGATGTGACATTTGTGGGGATATGTTGTCTTTTGTGGTGTTTTCTAGACTTTTTATAAATGTGTGGTTTTTCTGTCTGGGGATAATAGTACTTCGTGAAAGTACTGCTCAGATCCCAGCATAAATAACCGAACTCCGCACGAAACACACTTTATTATACATTCTCATTAAAAGTACCGAATACATATTAGGGAACAAATTACCGAAGGACCAGTGCTCCTGAACGGTCTGGAAGTCCAGCGGTGTTCGCGCCGTCGAGTAGCCGATTTTAGTTCCAGGAGTTTGACGACCAAACACGGCTGGGCTAACAAAGGATCCAAGATGGCCGACCGCCGCGTGGTCGGTAGCTGAACGACGCCCACCCAGGAAAGCACTTAACTACCGATTGCTACAATGTTGCAATCGGTTAATGGGAGCCACACGACCATCTGTGTGTGGGCTCCCATCCAGTACTTTATTTGTTTCACGAACAGTGTCTAAAGTCACTGTTCATGAAACTACCATATGAATGCTAGCGGCTTTTGGCCGTTAGCATATGTAACGGCTACCCAGGTAGTAGGAGGGTATCAGCTGTTGGAGACGTCCTTTTCTTCCCGGCAAGTCGCTTTGTAGTAGTGGAGTTGCTTATTCAAATCCACTGGATCCAAGGCAGGAGTCAGGCAGAGCTCTTAAAAGAGCTAAGTGATTAAGCTGCGTATCCCCTTTCAAGAACGAGACAAGGCTAAGTTTTGAAGGGTCAAGAAGAACTGAATTTTAATGGCAGGCACTCTCCTTTTATGTGATGCTGCCCATGCAAGGGAGAAACCCACATAATTAACACAACAACCAATACAACATAAGGTACATCCCACACATCTCCTCCCCTCAGATAAGCCTGTAACCCAATTAACACAGTTACATTTTTCCCCAATACAGCTTTTTTCCCCAATACAGGTGTCCCCAGATAGCCCTATTCTAGGGGACCAACATATTTAAAAATCATCTCATTCGGTTCAGGAGATATAGTACTTTAAAGTTTTAACCGACAGCACAGGCAAAATAGCCCCAAAAAGTTCCATGAGTTTTGGCCTTGCAGTCGATCCTTGTTCGTGAGTTAAAAGTCCCAAAAGACTTGCCATCCATGTGTAACTTGATGTTTGCCAGAATCCCCATAGGCTACTGAGTCTTTCTACCGAACGGCAGAGTGTTCGGTAGTTTTGGCACGGATTTCTGGTACTATGGAGGTCTCAGCGGTGTTCGACTACTCGAGTGTCCGATTTTAGTTCCAGACACTCAACGGCAAAACACTGCTGTTCAGGAGTTAAGATGGCCCCGGACACATGTAAAAGTCACGAAATAGCGGCCACCCAGGAACTTAAACAAAGCGTTCGTGTGTTTCCCATGAAGACTGTATTCGCCGATCAGGGAGGTAAATGACAGGGTAGTCCGGTGTTCGGTAGTTTGCATTCGTATGATGAATGAAGCGTCCCTACTGTCTGGGTCTCACAATTGAGCGAATGCTTTAAAAATCCTTAACTGCTTTATAGAAAAATCCCCACGAAAGCCACCAGCTTGATGTATTTTTCTGAATAAACGATACATCCTTATAATCCAAGCTTTCTGTTCCTGTGTATGTGCCCGGCTAGCTCTTAAAGGGTTGGTAATATCAAGTGTTTCCAGGCACAGGGTAGAGTTTTGTTACAGCATATGAATACTCTTTATTGCAAATACACATGAATATATCCTTACATACAATAAAAGCAGACAACCTTCTGATGTTATACAGTAAGCCTTAAAGTGGCTAGGTTTGCCACAATGCTACCCCAGAACCAAGCCGGCATACACAGTCTGATCCGATACGGTCAATGACTGCTCCAATATGTTGCAGGTGGTCGGACCAGGTCTGGCAGTATATGGCAATATCATCCAGGTATGCACATGCATACTCCTGGAACCCGTCCAGTAGCCGATCTACCATCCGTTGAAAGGTAGCCAGAGCATTTCTCATCCCGAATGGCATGACTTGAAACTGGTACAGGCCAAACGGGGTGACAAATGCCGACTTGGGGATGGCATCCTCGTCTAGTGGAATCTGCCAGTACCCTTTGCATAAATCTATTGTAGTGAGGTACTGACCTCGTGCCATCTTGTCTAGCAGCTCATCTACCCAGGGCATCGGGTAGGTATCAGACACTGTTTTGTCATTTAGCCTCCGGTAGTCTACACAGAATCGTGTTGTGCCATCCTTCTTGGGTACCAGCACTATCGGCGCTGCCCAGGGGCTATTGGAATGTTCAATAACCCTAGCTGCAATGTTTCCTCAATCTCCTTCCTCATATGTTCCCTGACCGCTTCAGGGATACGATATGGGGTATGCCGCATAGGTAGCTGTCCTGGGGTATCGACTCGGTGAGTAGCTAGCGGGGTGTACTCTGGTAAATTGGAGAAATTAACTCCTGTACCTGGGCAAGCTCCTGGGGGCTTAGCCGCTCCCACAGCTGAACACCTGTGGAGGGCTCTGCCTGATCTTCCCGCTCTAATAAGTCAGGTAGCGGAAGATTCTCCTGATCCTCAGAGGCTGAGGCGCATATAGTCGCCACGTCCTCTATCCTCTCATGGTAGGGTTTGAGCATATTCACGTGGAGCATGCATCTCTTCCCTGTCCCTGAGCAGGGGCCAATCACATAGGTGGTGTCACATCTCTGTTCCACCACCTGGTATGGGCCTTGCCAGACGGCCTGCAGCTTGTCATTGCGAACAGGTTTTAAAATCAAAACTTTCTGTCCCATTTGAAAGCTGCGGTCCCTGGCTCCCCTATCATACCATAGGCGCTGGTGTTGTTGAGCCGCCTGGAGGTTGGCCTGTACGGTCTGTGTTAGTGCCTCCAAGCAGTCCCTGAACTCCAGCACATATGGTACAATGGGTGTGCCATCTGTACTACTTTCCCCCTCCCAGTGCTCCCTAATTAAATCTAAAGGCCCTCGCACCCTTCTCCTAAACAGTAGTTTAAAGGGAGAAAATCCCATGGACTCTTGGGGTACCTCTCTGTATGTGAATAGCAGATGGGGTAGGAATCACTCCCAGTCTTTATGGGCCTCTCCAAAGGTACGGAGCATCTGCTTTAAAGTTCCATGAAACCTTTCACTTAACCCATTAGACTGAGGGTGGTACGCAGAGTTCATGATAGGCTTAATGCCACATATTCTCCATAGTTGGTGGGTTACTTCGGCCGTGAATTGCATACCCCTATCCGATATGATTTCCTGGGGGAACCCTACCCGTGAGAAGACTTTCATTAAGTCCTCGGCCACTGTCTCGGTGTGGATATTGGAGAGGGCCACTGCTTCGGGGTACCGGGTGGCGTAGTCTACTATGGTCAAGATATATCTCTTGCCGGAGGGACTGGGTTTTGGTAAGGGTCCTACTATATCTACGGCCACTCTACTAAAAGGTTCTTCAATGATGGGCAGTGGGCATAATTTGGCCTTGTGGCGGTCACCCCTCTTGCCTACTCGCTGACAGATGTTGCATGTCTGGCAGTACTGCCGCACATCCTTGGATATACCTGGCCATAAAAAGGCATGGGTTAGGCAGTATTGGGTGCGAGTCATCCCCAGATGCCCAGACAAGGGGATGTCGTGTGCGATTCGAAGAAGTTCCTGTTGATATGTCTGGGGTACTACTAGCTGTCTAGTAGTCACATTTACAGACCCTCCCACTACCATTTCAGCAATACGGTACAATAACCCCTTTTCCCAGGTATACTGTTCCCCCTCTAATCCGGCCTGGTCGGAGATGACCCTATCCTTGTACACTTTTAATGTAGGGTCTATCTTAACCTCTGCCTCAAATTCATTTGGGGTATCCCAGGTAACACGTGTCGTAGGAGTGTCAATGTCTCTTACCTGAGCCTCAGAGTGCGCAGATGGAGCCGTGGTGCGAGCCTGTTGCCTTGTGGTTACTGGTTGGGCCTCTTGGAGTGGAGCTTGAGGTATAAAAGCGGAAGTCATTAGGCCCAGGTCGTTCCCCAATACGACATCTGCCGGCAGCTTTTGCATCAGGCCCACCTCTACCATCCCGTCCCCAACAGCCCAATTCAAATGTACTTTTGCGGTTGGTACTCTGTATACCACTCCCCCTGCTACTCGCACTGCTACGGATCCGCCCGTGTGTGTTGAGCCCGGAACCAAATGAGGTGCTACCAGAGTCAGAGTGGCCCCCGAATCCCGGAGCCCTTGGACCTCTTTCCCTTCCAGGGTTACTAGCTGGCGATGGTGTTGCCTGTTGTCTGTGGCTTGTACAGACTTCACATCGTGCAGTATTCCCAGGGGCTCTTCTGTCTGATTAAATAATATCTCCTGGGTTGCTGGCTCCGCTTGGTAGTGGTGGGTGGCTGTTCTTGGTGCTGGGTTCGGCCGTACTTGGCTCCATGCTTGACGGCTCCGGTTCTGAGTACACTCTCTCGCCATGTGGCCCCATTGCTTGCATGTATGGCACTGGATATTAGCCCTGCCATTATATCTGGATGGTGGAGTGTGCCCCCCCGGGGTTGGTCGGAATGGGGTTGCTGTGGGTGCAGTAGAGGTAGCTGTAGGAGGTTGAGCAGTGGGTCGAGGGTACCCTCGGTTGAGGTTACCATGATGCCTCCTGGCATCATAGTGCTGGTCTGCTAGTCGTGCAGCTTCTGTTAGGGTGAGGGGTTCTCTCTCTCTCACTCATTCCTGGGCCTCTGGGGACAGGCCATTGAAAAATTGTTCCAACAACAGCAATTGCCGTAACTCCTCCATGGTGGTCACTTGACTGGCTTGTATCCACTCCTGGGAGGCTTGGTTCAGTTTGTGTGCCCACTCTGCGTGGGAGTCTCTCTGGTTTGCGCAATCCTCGAAACTTGCCCCGGTATGCCTCCGGGTAACGGCATATCTTTCTAGTATAGCCTGTTTCAGAGAAACTGCTATGTTTCACTGAGGGTTAATCCAGCCTCTAGTGGCTGTCTCATTGACAGCCGCAAGAGAAGCTTCTGCGATTCTCACTGCGAAAATCACTGTGAGAAGACGCTGAACTTCCATAGGAAAGCATTGAGTAATGCTTTCCTATGGGCGGTTTGAATGTGCGCGCGGCTCTTGCCACGCATGCGCATTCAAAGCTGAGAGGCGGATCGGGGCGGAGAGATCCCCAGCGCCAAGGGAGTCCGGCGCTGGAGAAAGGCAAGTGCTTAAGACACACACACTCTCATGAACAGACGCATACTCACTAGCTAACAGACACACACATTTACTGACAGACACACACTCAGTGACAGACATACATACACACTCACTAACAGATGCACACAGACACACACTAACACACTAACAGACACACACACACACTAACACTAACACACACTCTAACTCACACACACACTCTCCCCTGAGTGCTCCCTCTTCAGCTCCCTCTTCAGCTCCCTCACGCGTGCGCGCGCGTACTGATGCCGGAGCCGGAAGATGACGTCATCTTCCGGCTCCGGTATCAGTGCGGTGCGCGAGGGAGCTGAAGAGGAAGCACTCAGCTAGGGAGAGTGCTCCCTCGCGCGCCCGCCAGCCGGGTGACACCAGAGCCAGCCACGGGGGGCCCAGAGGTGGCCGGCTCCTGGGCCCCCCAGGAGAAGAGGCTGGCCACAGTGGCATACATACCAGGTCACAGAGCAGCCGGGCCCCCTGGTGGGCCGGGCCCGGTCGCAGCCGCGACCCCTGTGATGTACGCCATTGCCCACAGATTGACACCCCCACTCCTCCCACACACAGACTGACCCCTGACACCCACACAGACTGACGCATACACACAGACTAAACACCCCCCTTACACACAGAGACTGAACCACACACACACAGACTGACCCCCAAACACTGCCACACTCACACAGACTGACCCATAAACACATACTGAATCCCCCACTTCCACACACAGACTGAACGTAGAAACATAGAAACATAGAATGTGACGGCAGATAAGAACCATTCAGCCCATCTAGTCTGCCCAATTTTCTAAATACTTTCATTACTCCCTAGTCTTATCTTATAGTTAGGATAGCCTTATGCCTATCCCACGCATGCTTTAAACGCATGTTGAACCTCCCAACAAACACAGACTGACCTCCACCCCCACACACAGACTGACCCACACACACAGACTGAGCCTCCCACACACAGAGACTGGCCCACACACACACACAGACTGACCCCCACATCCACACACAGACAGACCCACACACACACACACACACACACACACACAGACTGACCCATACACAGACTGAACCCCACCCACATACACAAACTGAAAACTGACCCCCCCACACACACACACAGACTGAACCCCCACATACACAAACTGAAAACTGACCCCCACACACACAGACTGACCCATACACACAGACTGAACCCCTCACACATACACAAACTAAGAACTGAGCCCCCCCCACACACACAGACTAGCTGTCTAGTAGTCACATTTACAGACCCTCCCACTACCATTTCAGCAATACGGTACAATAACCCCTTTTATTGATCCTATTCTTCTTAAATTACATTTTGGTTGAATTACCCCCCACACAGAATGACCCCCATGCCCACAGACTGGCACCTACACACACACACAGACTGACCTATACACACAGACTGAACCCCCAACTCCCACACAGACTGAATCCCCCCACACAGACTGACCCCATACACACACACAGACAGACTGAACCCCCCCACACACACAGACTGACCCATACACACACAAACTGATCCATACACACAGACTGAACCTCCACACCCACACAGACTGATCCTGTAACGGACCGTTTCAGCACACAAGGGGTTAAAATCATTTAAGCGATCGTCCCCTTTCAGAGATGCAGGCACAGCTACTGTAGAACACCAAACTCACGAACCGCCTGTAAGGGAATGCTCCAAACTCCCGAACGGCATACAATATAGCACTCCAAACTCACGAACTGGAACCATACGAATCGCTGCTAGCAGCTGAACAGGAAAAGCACCCAAGCGGCTTACACTCCTAGCAATCAGTCTCTATCAGCATTCAGTAAATTCCCCCCAAAGACGAGACAGAGCTTTGTGTTGTAGGTCAAGCAGTGGTCTGTTTAATGAGGGCTACCTGCCCAGTATTTATGCAGGTCTCCCACCTGGTGGACACTCCCCTAGGGGACCAAATGGGAGACTGTGACAAAGGACAGACAATCAGCAATCTAGGACACACAGTCACATTATATTCCCACAATGCATCCTGGCTTCCTCCTCTCTGCCCTGGAGATAATTGAGAAGTAATTCAATTATCTCCCAGGACAAAGGCAAATCGCCATTATGCACGTGGGAATACTAAAACAAGAATTACTATTAAAATACACTATGACAAAAGTTACAATAAAACTATACATTTAACATATCCCCAGATAGCTCAGGTCTGAACACACATTATTAAGCAAATGGCGCTCAGACCATACGAATACAGTTTAATTGCCATGGAGCCAAAGTCTTTACAAAGTCAGTTCTCATACGAATGAGCTCCATGGGATTCCTATCTGGGGTATAGTGCAGTCAGGTACAACTACCGAACACTGGGCCGTTCGTGCACTTTCACCAAACAAGAAGGGAGGTCGGTGGATTCAGCGGTGTTCGCGCCAAACGGTGTCCGTTTTTAGTTCCATGAGTTAGGCGTTGAACACCGCGGTGCGTTCGCATGTTTAAAATGGCCGTGACCTCGTGTTCGTTATACAAATGGTGGCCACCCAGTATTCGTCAATTAAGCTGCGGTTAACCGCAGCTTCTGGGAGGCTAATTGCCGGCACACTCCAGCTCCCAGGTTGTCTAGTCATTCGTGCGGTTGTTCGGTAGATTGAATCTACCGAACACCTGGCAGAAAAGCGCGAATAAGTCTTTTCTGCAGGGGAAAAGAGGTCTTTTAACATGGGGCCATAATCCAAAGGCAGCAGGCGAGCAACCAGGCTTCTCCACTGCAATGTGGCGAGATTGCTCTCGTCACAGACCCATACACACAGTCGGTAGTTGCTTTCTCCCAAACACCATTCTCCTAACTTGTCTAGAAGTTGAAGGGCAGCGGTATAGTTTTCCCCGGCGTTTGCGGGATTACGTAGCCGGCATAGAGTTCCACGTATTCAAATTTGGGAGACAAAATAGCTGCCATTCACTAGAGCACTTGCTCTAATATATACGAATGGCGGCCACCCAAGGAAAGCACTTGAGCTAATTGCTCGTTTGCTTTTAACAAGCCAGGGGTGGTCAGTGTTCGAGGGATATTAAAGGGGGACCACACATCTTTCATTCGGGGAACGAACAGACAGATGAACAACGTACAGACAGGGGAATACATTTTGTATTGCGAACCCGTTGCGCTACAGTGACTCCAAATATTTTCATGCAAATCAATATTCCAAAGAGCACAAGTGACAACAATATTCTCAATATTAACTAGGTAACATTAATTGATTAATAAAAAAAAAGAAGAAGAAAAAAAAAAAAGGCAATTACAAAAAAGGGAGATTGTCTCAATCACAAAAATAATTTAATGTACAGGTTCATCTGAGAGGGACATTTTTTTCAAGATCATAAAAAGTTGTGCAAATCAAATTCTATATTAAGGCAGAGGGAGGGGAGGGGCAATGTATCTAAATAAAAAGCCCATTTCATTTCTTCCTGTCCATTTTTGTTTTGTAATCCCTACAAAATTCCAAACCCCTTAAGATCCCTTAAGGCCTTAATATAGAATTTGATTTGCACAACTTTTAATGATCTTGCAAAAAGTGCCCATCTCAGATGAACCTGTACATTAAATTAATTATTTTTTGATTGAGACAATCTCCCTTTTTTAAATTGCCTTTTTTATTTAATATATGTTGATTTAGACAATACGCCCCTTTTTAGATTTTTTTTTTGGGGGGGGTTAATTCCACTTTTTTAATTCCTATATGATCCTATTCTTCTTAAATTACATTTTGGTTGAATTATCTTGATTTAGAATTTCTTGCCTCTTTGAATTTTAGTTTCAACAATCTGCCCCTTTTTTCCTTTTTTTATTAGAGTTGTAATATTTTAACCCCTATAGGATATTTTGACTCTTAAATTGTTTTATTTTCTTCTTAATATAATGCTATTAGACCTTGTTTTTTTATTTCTACATTGCTTTTATAGACTCTTGCATATATACATATAGTGCATTCTTGGACTGATGGAATGTATATTGTAATATAAATTCATTAACCATTCTTTCCTTTATTCTCATTTTTATTTTTACGTTCACATAATGGAATGTAGATATCCTTATACATGTTTGTTGCTATACTTAAGGATTTTAATATTTATAATATGGTATTTGCCTTTCTTTAGAAATGGAGATGGACTTTTTTAGGGAATAAGAGACAGCTGTGTAATAAATTGACTGGATGCTATATAAATCTGAAATACGTGGGAGGACTCACCATGCTGGAGAAAGCCCCAGGAAGCGGGGTGAAACATGTTGCCAGCCGAAAACTAAGTGAGACGCCAAAACGAAGGAGAGAAAGGAACCGGTTAAAAACTGGGACTATATCCTCGTCAAAGTGGTGTCTTCCATCCAGGAGCTTGCCCTTGCTGATTATATGGTTTATAAAATTTGTGGAATTAAATAAACATTGAAAGCAAGATCTTTTCAGCTGTGGGTGAGTCTGTACAGCTGGCAATCTTGGATCCCACGTACTCAAGGGACTGATCCTCCCTGGGTACTATAGTTTGGACTGGTACTGTAACCCTCTGTACCCGTGAGTTTAACCATTTGGATTTTAACTTTCTTTTTGCTTTAATTTACAATGTTGCACTAGGATGGTTTTTATGTTTTTTATCCTTAGATACTTTTGATTCAACAGAAGGATATGTTGCAAGTATATATCATCTGTTTGTGCTTTTATGAAAATCATTTTACACCTTTGTGGTGATTTCAGTATAAATTGATGTTTTAACTAATCAATCAATTAATGTTACCTAGTTGGTATTGAGAATATTGTTGTCACTTTGGAATATCGATTTGCATGAAAATATTTGGAGTCACATTTTTACAAAGCTTTGTGGAATATCACATTTTTAATTGTAAAATGTATTTGCCCACCCATTTATCTATATTTAACTCGTAAATGAGAAATTCGGATGCAATTCTATGCATGTTGTCAGAACTAGGGTTCTGATACACTCCATATTAATCCAAAACATTGGAATCTTACCATCTGAGCTTAAAAACACAACTTCAACCATCAAAGCTCCTGTGAAACAGCCCACTGCATTGAAAAGTGTCAGGAAGTTCATCGAGATGCCTCGAATTCGACTTGGAGCAAGTCTGAATGTTATGACAGAGCCTGAAACATATTTAATGACGTTTTACTGGGTTTGTTTATATTTGTTTATATGGTTTGACAGTATAGTCTACATGCAGCGAGTAGTAATAGCTGGTGAAAGTCTACTGATGGATTTTTTTTTTTGGCTACCAGCTCTACCTATAGAGCTTTGCAGATGATGGCCATCAGTCTAACCAGTCACACCAATTGCTTCACCCATATCTGGACTTTGAGTTATCCAGTGAGGTTCACATCAAGATAATCTAGACATCAATTATGTATTGTCATTATTAGATTATTATTAGGGAACATTAGAAAGCATATTAAAGTTATTGATTGAGATTGTCCACTCTCCATCAGTTGTATTTAGGGGAATTTTCCATTTTCCCACTGATTCTGACTTTGTGTTAACGGATTGCTAGGAATCTACATGCAAATTTTCTGGCTCAATTAGGACATTAAGGAGAAAAAGCTACAAATACTTAACTTACTAATATAGACATGCTACCTTCATTGTGCTGATGCAATACTAGCCTGAGGATCCCCATAACACTTACAGGAAGGAATGACCATGACTTCAGCCAAGCCCAGCAGAGCATACTGAGGGGCCAGGTGAAAGGCAGACATTGTGGAAACCTGGAGAACCCTGCCAGAAAGAGTCTGTTCCACCAGTGGGAAGTTCTTTCTGTAGATTTCATAGACCCCTGCGACCAGTAATGATAGAGATGCACAGAGGTGACCATAAACTGGAAAATAAATAAACAAAGTGATTGGGTTTGTCTGGGGTCTATCTTCAAAATATGAGCCAGTGTGTTTTACTTTGTGCATCACGCAAGTGACCCTGTGTAACACACACTGACCAGCCACAACATTAAACCCACTAACAGGTTAGGGGAATAACATTAATTACATTGTTACAATGGCATCTGTCAAAGGGTGGGATGTATTAGGCAGCAAGTGAACAGTCAGTTCTCGTGTTGGAAGCAAAAAAAAAAAAGAAAATTGACAAGTGTCCTGTTATGCAGTGTTTAGTACCAACCAAAAGTAGTGTAATGAAGGACAACCGGTGAACTGGCACCAAGGTCATGGGCGCTCAATGCTCATTGATGCACGAAGGCTAGCCCATTTGGTAGGATCACACAGAAGAGCTACTGTAACTCCAATTGCTGAAAAAGTGAATGCAGGTCATGATAGAAAGGTCTCAGAACACACAGTGCATCAAAGTTTTCTGTATATGGGGCTGTGTAGCTGCAGACCTGTCAGAGAGGCCATGATGCCGATTGTCCACCGCCAATAGCACGTTAAATGGGGAACTGAGCATCAGAACTGGACTATGGAGCAATGGCAGATAAGTCAATTTTTATTTTAGATTGCATGAGCATTGTTTATCTAGGGAAGAGATGGCATCAGGATTCAGTATGAGAAGAGGGCAGGCCAGCGGAGACAGTGTTATTCTCTGGGCAATGTTCTGCTGGAAAACCTTGGATTCTGGCATACATGTGGATGTTACTTTGGCATGTACGACCAACCTAGAGATTGTTGAAGACCATGTAAATCCCTTCATGGCAATGGTGTACCCGGATAGCACTGACCTCCTTCAGCAAGATAATGCACCCTGCCACTCTGCAAAAATTGTTCAGGGTTATTTTGAGGAACATGACAGAGTTGAAGGTGGGCGCCAAATCCCCCAGATCAAATTGAGTATCTGTGGAATCAGTTGTTGCAACAAATCCGATAAATGGAGGCCCCGCCTCGTAACTAGCAGGTCTTAAAGGATCTGCTACTAATGTCTTGGTGCCAGATACCACAGGAAACATTCAGAGGTCTTGTGATATTAGACACGTGGTTTTAATGTTGTGGCTAATCATTGTACCTTGTGTGCATACCCCAAGGTACATTTGATATTGGCTATTGGTATATGGGATACAGTGGAAAATGAAAGAATCCCTATATCACTTAATTTTCTCACTAAAATTAACTTTAAATCCAACATATGCCACAGTGCTTTACAATATTGAAAAGAGAAATTACGTAGCGAGTAATTGACAGAAATATAAGATGTCAGAGGTGACGGCTTCAAAATCAACATTTTAATTTGAGAGAAACACAGAAAACTTACCGATTGATGCAGATGGTGACAATCCATGCCCAGTTTTAGCAAACAAGTATCCGTGAACACATTCAAAACAAGGAGCGATAATTAACAACGGAACAATACTAATTATTTTCATAATGGCAATTGGAAAGAGAAATCCATTTAAATTTAGATTTGAATTCATGGTTTGAATGAAATATCCAGATGAAACCTGGACAAAAAGAAAGTAATACAAATTCTAGAAACAGAATATTTAATATTAGAATACACCAATAACTAATTAAAATCCCCATTAAAGGGTTAATAAAAGCACCATGACCATTGAGCGATTTCAAGTGGTCATGTTGCTTGAAGTCTATACATGTAGCGTTTCCCTATGAAGTGAGATATTTTACATTGATTTCAGAAATGTAGCTCCACCTCTGGCCACATTATTAGTACCATCATTCAGGGTGGAACTAATGTCAATTATTTGTATATTCCAGCCAACCAATGTCCACCTGCCTTCAGGGGAGACTTTATGACCAACGAGGAACCAGGTAATTATTACAAAATGGTTTTCCCCATTACCATGGAATGGCGCCAGGGTGCTCCTAACTTCATAACCGCTATAGAGTAACCATTCTTTACTGCATCTCTCGGAAATTTATCTAAGGAAAGGACAATATTCTTCACATATTACATGACAAATATTGGAAGAAAGGTTCAGGTTTTTAGCAAGATGTCATTATAGAGAATAGACTCCATAATGAAAGCTTTCCTTTAGTTCTGTGAGTCATTTAATTTTCTGGGGAAAAGAGGTAAAAGCATTCTGTAAATGCTTTAATTTGGAGATTAACCAGTCCAGTTTAAATTTTTTGAATTTAGATTCACCAGGAGGCTACAGCTTGTGGAACTGAAATTAAATACATTTGTCTTTTCATTTTCGATCTTCCTATGTTTCATATTACAGATTCATTATGAAAACATATAATTTTATCTACATCATTCGTTGTGCACTGTGGAAAAAATGTGGTTCGTACAAATTGATTTGCCATTGCGTGTTATGGTTCAAATAAATTTTGTCCATTTGGTCATTTTGGCAACATAGTTTGGACAAACCAAAAAAAATACACATTCTATGTGTACCTTCTATCAGTGCCCACACCGTGACTTTCTATGTGTACCTATTAGTGCCCACACTGACGTTCTATGTGTACCTTCTGTCAGTGCCCACACTGTGATGTTCTATGTGTACCTTCTATCAGTGCCCACACGTGACTTTCTATGTGTACCTATTAGTGCCCACACCGTGATATTCTATGTGTACCTTCTATCAGTCCCCACACTGATGTTCTATGTGTACCTTCTGTCAGTGCCCACACTGTGATGTTCTATGTGTACCTTCTGTCAGTGCCCACACTGTGACGTTCTATGTGTACCTTCTTTCAGTCCCCACACTGATGTTCTATGTGTACCTTCTATCAGTGCCCACACAGCGACCTTCTATCAGTGCCCACACTGTGGCTTTCTATGTGTACCTTCTATCAGTGCCCATACTGTGACGTTCTATGTGTACCTTCTATCAGTGCCCATACTGTAACGTTCTATGTGTACCTTCTATCAGTCCCCACACTGTGACGTTCTATGTGTAACTTCTATCAGTGCCCACACTAACGTTCTATGTGTACCTTCTATCAGTGCCCACACTAACGTTCTATGTGTACCTTCTATCAGTGCCCACACTGTGATGTTCTATGTGTACCTTTTGTCAGTACCCACACAGTGACTTCTATGTGTACCTTCTATCAGTGACCACACTGACGTTCTATGTGTACCTTCTATCAGTCCCCACACTGTGACGTTCTATGTGTACCTTCTATCAGTGCCCATACTGTGACGTTCTATGTGTACCTTCTATCAGTCCCCACACTGTGACGTTCTATGTGTACCTTCTATCAGTCCCCACACTGTGACGTTCTATGTGTACCTTCTATCAGTGCCCACACTGACGTTCTATGTGTACCTTCTATCAGTCCCCACACAGTGACTTTCTATGTGTACCTTCTATCAGTACCAACACTGACGTTCTATGTGTACGTTCTATCAGTGTAATGATATTGATGTTACAAAGTTTTGGAGTCCAGTAGCCAGATCAGCAATGTTTTCTGCCAGAGGTAGCCACTCGTTACCCAGGTGGTTGAGCCCCTGAGCCTTGAGTGGCCTTCTGGTCTTAAGCAGAGATGGGAGACTGAACAGAAAGATGATAATCGTAGTGAGGCAAGCCGAGGTCAGTGGGAAGGAGAAGCAGCAAAGTCAAAACAGTCCAAATTCAGCAACAGGAAGGAGAAACAGGAACACGCTTGATTAGAGAGCACGGGAACCACAATAATCTGGCAAAGGTACAGAGACAGGAAGTGGCTTTTATAGGCCAAGAACCAGACACCTGACCAGACACAGCTGAAGAGAGTTGTCACTGATAACCTTGACTCTACAAGCAATGGTATCAGATCTTAGGTAAATTTGCAAAAGGCAGGCTGGTGTACTGGTAAGGAAGAGGTTTAGCACCATGTAAACCAGGGTTCGAAACCCAGCAGAGTCAGTTCCTCACAATCAGTGCCCACACTGTTATTATTATTGCCATTTATATAGCGCCAACAGATTCCGTAGCGCTTTACCATATTATGAGAGGGGGATTTAACTATAAATAGGACAATTACAAATAAACTTACGGGAACAATAGGTTGAAGAGGACCCTGCTCAATCGAGCTTACATTCTATAGAAGGTGGGGTGTAAAACACATTAGGACAGGAATTAGCAGTCAAATAAGGTGGGCTGCCCTTTGGAGAGAGCAATAGACAGGTATGTGAGATAGAGGTTAGTCTGGGAGGCCATAAGCTTTCTTAAAGAGATGGGTTTTAAGGCACTTCTTAAAAGATGCAAGACCAAGGGAGAATCTGATGGCAGTAGGCAGGCTATTCCATAGGAAGGGAGCCGCCCGCGAGAAGTCCTGCAAGCGCGAGTTGGCCGTACGGGTGCGGACAACGGACAGGAGGTGGTCACGGGCAGAGCGGAGAGACCGAGAAGGGACATACCTAAGGATCTGTGAGGAGATATAAGGGGGGCTAGAGTTGTTTAGTGCTTTATAGGTGTGAATTAGTACCTTGAATTGACTCCTATAGCACACAGGAAGCCAATGTAAGGACTGGCAGAGGGGTGGGGTGTGAGAGAAACGACTAGAGAGGAAAATCAGTCTGGCAGCAGCATTAATTACGGACTGTAGCGGTGCAGTACAGCTTTTGGGAAGACCAATCAGGAGAGGGTTGCAATAATCCATGCGGGAAATTACTAGAGCATGGACAAGCTCCTTGGTAGTATCTGGTGCAAGAAATGGGTGGATGCGGGCTATGTTTTTAAGATGGAATCTACAGGATTTGGCAACATGCTGGATGTGAGGCTCAAAGGTGAGGCCAGAATCAAGTGTGACAACAAGACAGCGAGCTTGCAAGGATGGACTGATGTGGGTACAACAAAATTGAAGGGAGAGTGAAAGAGGAGGATCAGTATTAGGAGGAGGAAAGACAAGGAGCTCAGTTTTAGAGAGATTGGGTTTCAGAAAGCAGGAGGACATCCAGTCAGAGATGGAAGAAAGGCAAGCAGTGACATGTTGCTGGACGGCAGGGGAGAGGTCCGGGGAGGAGAGATATAACTGGGTGCAGTGGAAACCAAAAGAGGTAATAAGTTTGCCAAGAGAGGCACTAAAGAGAAAAATAGAAGGGGACCAAGGACAGAGCCTTGGGGAACTCCAACTGAGACAGGATGAGGGGAGGAGGTATCATGAGAAAAAGAGACACTGAATGAGCGATGGGAGAGATAAGAGCAAAAAACCTCGAGAGGACAGAGTCACAGAGACCAAGCGATTGAAAAGTTTGAAGAAGGAGAGCATTATCAACGGTGTCAAAGGCCGCTGAGAGGTCAAGAAGAATTAGTATGGAGTAGTGGCCTTTGGATTTAGCTGCGATTAGGTCGTTAGTAACTTTGATAAGCGCAGTCTCAGTAGAGTGGAGAGGGCGGAAGCCAGATTGAAGAGGGTCAAGGAGAGAGATGGAAATGAGGAAAATAGACACACGAGTAAAGACAAGTCTTTCCAGAAGCTTTGAACAAAAAAGGGAGCAGGGATATAGGACGATAGTTAGAGGGGGTGGACGGGTCGAGGGATTGTTTTTTTAGTATAGGTACTACAGTGGCATGTTTAAGGTCAGCAGGGACATTCTATGTGTACCTTCTATCAGTGCCAACACTAATGTTCTATGTGTACCTTCTGTCAGTGCCCACACTGTGACGTTCTATGTGTACCTTCAATCAGTGCCAACACTGAGTTTCTATGTGTACTTTGTATCAGTGCCAACACTGACGTTCTATGTGTACCTTCTGTCATTGCCCATACTGTGACGTTCTATGTGTACCTTCTATCAGTGCCGACACAGACGTTCTATGTGCACCTTCTATCAGTGCCCACACTATAACTGTAACAAAACTCTATCCTGTGCCTAGAAACACTGGCTATTACCGACCCTTTAAGAGATAGCCAGGCACATACACAGGGACAGAATCCTCGAATTATAAGGATGTACCGTTTGTTCAGAAAAGGACATCAAGCTGACTTTTAAAGCATTCATCATACAAATGCAAACTACCGAACACCGGACCACCCTGCTACCTAATTATGTGTAATTTACCTCCCTGATCGGCGAATACAGTCTTCATGGGAAACACACGAACACTTTGTTGAAGTGCCTGGGTGGCCGATATTTTGGGACTTTTACACGTAGTCGCGGCCATCTTACTCCTGAACAGCAGTGTTTTGCCGCCGAGTGTCTGGAACTAAAATCGGACACTCGAGTAGGCGAACACCGCTGAGACCTCCATAGCACTGGAAATTCATGCCAAAAATACCGGATGGCAAGCCTTTCAGGACTTTTAACGTGCGAACAAAGACCGACTGCAAGGCCAAAACTCATGGAACTATTTTCGGCTACTTTGCCTGTGCAGTCGGTCAAAACGTTAAAGTCCCAAATCTCCAGAACCACTGAACCGAATGAGCTGATTTTTTAATATGTTGTTCCCCCAGAATGGGGCTATCTGCATGTACCCCAGGTATTTGGGGTACATCCAAAACTTGGGGAAAAATGTATTTGTTAATTGTGTTACAGGCTTATCTGAGGGAAGGAGATGTGTGGGATGTACCTTATGTTTTTATTGGTTGGTGTTAATTATGTGGGTGTCTCCCTTGCATGGGCAGAATCACATAAAAGGAGAGTACCTGCCATTAAAATTCAGTTCTTCTTGACCCTTCAAAACTTAGCCTTGTCTCTTTATTGAAAGGGGATATGCAGCTTAATCACTTAGCTCTTTCAAGAGCTCTGCCTGACTCCTGCCTTGGATCCAGTGGATGGGAATAAGCAACTCCACTAATACACAGCGACTTGCCAGGAAGAAAAGGACGTCTCCAACGGCTGATACCCTCCTACTACCTGGGTAGCCGTTACAGTGACGTTCTATGTGTACATTCTATCAGTGCCCACACTGATGTTCTATGTGTACCTTCTGCCAGTGCCCACACTGTGACGTTCTATGCGTACCTTCTATCAGTGCCCACACTGTGACGTTCTATGTGTACCTTCTGTCAGAGCTTGTTGGGTGCTCGTCCTGAGTGAACCTACCTAAAGATTTCCAAAATTCTCAATGAGGATTAATCCAGCTCATTAAGAAGTCCATTATTGGACAGTAGTGCACAAGGCTTCTGTCAGGTTTCAAAACGAACATGTAAGACTTTTTCGTTTATTACTGGCCCTTCAAGTGAACTTAATGATTTTCTCTTCTAGTGGCCTCCCTAGCCACTAATCTATTCACTCACCTTAATGACCTCACCTGGATTAACTAATTAGGAGGCTTGATAAGTCTACTCCCAGCACACAAGAGTGCCTTGACATTGAAGTCTTTTCTCTGATAAAGAATCTCTGTTCCTTGTAATATCCTGTATTTTATCTACATTATTTCATTCTGTAGAGAACTTACCTGCAGTGCCTCATCCTGTACTCCTCTGCATTTCCTCATACTGAAAGGCACTAACCTGCATTACTTCATCCTGAACTTGCCTGAATTACATCTTACCGAAAGACTTTCCTTATCGGCTTCCAAGAATCCTGATTTGTGGCGTATTGCCGTCATTGAAGAATCTTAACTGCTTCAATTGCTGCATCTCTGCATGATCTCGTAAGCAACCTGCATTATATTATTTGGGAATATACCTACCTTTTGTATACAAAAGACTTTAATCATTTACTTTCTAAAGATCTTGTTTGTGGCATATCGCCTAAACCCTGTTTTTTTCTCACAAAGTATCCTGTTTATGGCAGACTGCCCTTTATTCTTTATTTTCAGTAAATTTGTAATGTCTAATACGACAAATAAAGTTTTAACCAATAACCCTTCTCAGTGCAAAGCTTCTGATTCTTGTCTGTGCTAAGGAAGAAGGGGCGGGGGGGGTTGCAGTAGTTGACTATATCTGCAGCAACTGCAAGCTATGATTTTATATAAGACCAAATAAAATATGCAAAAATAATTACAATCATTTTTTTTTCTGTGGGGATTCTCATATATGTACATATATAGTGGAGTATTATTTTAATTAATACATCCTCAGTAGCAACTTTGTTATAAAGATATGACCCGTTAAGTAAATCCCAGGCCTTCATGGTAGAGTTAAGTTGTGATATAATGTTACAGAGATCCCCTCTGTCGGATACATACAGCTACTTTTGTTTCACTCTGATACTTTGTTTTATGCGAACACATTCTACAAGTCATTTGTATGTACGAATGACAGACCTCCCGGCCATTGGCGTGTGCCGCTAGTTAACCCCATTGACCTCGAAACCACCGAAAGAACGGATGAACAGCAGACCACCTTACACCAGGAGTGTGTTGACAATTAACCTCCCGGGAACTGTGGTTTGTGGTTAACCGCAGCCTAATTGACTGGCATCAAGGTGGTCACCATTCAGATACAAAGCACCGAACCACAGCACGAAAGAACTGTCGAACGACGACCACCTAGATACTGGCGTGTGTCCTCAATTAAGTTGTGGTTTTTGGGGTTAACCGCACTCTAAGTACCTATTCCAAGGTGGTCGCTGTTCGTATGTCGAACACGAGGCGGCGGCCATGTTTGTGTCATCGAATGCCCAGCGGGACCTAGTGTTAAAACTCCTGGAACTATAAGCAGCTAATAATTTATACGAACCCCGCTGAGGTGCCGGTTATCCCATCCATTCATATAAAAACCATACTAACAGACTTTACTTTCGTGACTCTTGCACATCATTCGGGAGATCTGAGCGCACAAAATTTACGAATGGCGCTCAGATCGACCGAATGATGTGCAAGAGTCACGAAAGTAAAGTCTGTTCGTATGGTTTTTATATGAATGGATGGGATAACCGGCACCTCAGCGGGGTTCGTATAGCTATCCAGAGAATGGTCGAATGGGATATTTTAGTGTTTAAATGTAGAAGTTCTATATTTTTATGTGTTTTTCATGTGTATAATAAAAAGTGGTATTTTTCATGTACTTGGAGATAATTAGATTAGTGTAACCGTTGGTATCAATTATCTCCAAGACAGGGGAGAGTGTTTCAAAAGATGCATTTTGCTCTTATTGATTGGGACATTGCATTGTCCAGTGTTCCATCAGGTCCAGAGGGGGCTGTCCTCTGGCCTGGTAACTTGTATAAATTTCCATGCATGAGTGCCATTAAACACAGTTCGTTTTACCCTCCACTCGCAGCCTCGACTCGTGTTGTAGGGAAAGGTGTATCCTAGCTGTGCTATAGCTAGTGGGATGTTCTACATTTACTGGAATTACTACTGTATGCTGATTTGAGCGGCTCTCCCTCTCTCCAAGTTCAGGAACCAGGATATCCAAGCGGTCCAACTTCCAGCCAGCGTGGAGGCAACCGTAACATATAACTCTTAATTAAATTAATTCCAAGGAATATCACAACCCAAAACATTTAAAGATCACTAAGGGGCACGCAGATCACTAAATCTCCATGCGTTGTGACACAATCCTGTGTCTCAATGAAACAGTCTGGGTGCAGAAGCCCTGTAGTTTTAACCTTGCAATGTACAACATTGGTGTTTAGTAGAAACCGCAATCTTTACACAGCCACTACAGGTGCTTCCGCTGTGAGATGGATTTGGTTTTCAATAAAAGGCTACTCCCAGCACAGCCTTTGATAGGTGCAGATCGGTGATTTGCTTGACATGCATTCTGGCTTGCCTATAAGGGAGAATTGGATTGGCTGAGCTCATCAATGTTGATAATCTCAGCAAGGGATCGGCAGAGTGGCCGTGGAAAGACAAGCGCAGCGAGGGCATAAAGTTTATAAAACCTCACCTGTCAAACACTCAAGAGGGGGGGAAAGGAAGGCTTTAAAAGGTGAGATTTTCTTACATTAAACTAGGTAGATTAAATGTATAGCGTTATGAATACGTTTGTATTTCTAGTGCTATATCATAACCCATTCAACATTCTGCATGAGTGGCAAGAAAAGTATCGGACATATGGAGCTCAAAATAAAATCATAGCAAAGGTGATCTACAAGCTCTGGAGCAGTGTGAAAGGGATCCACAGTCCCTTAAAATTCTACAACGTCACAATCCACAGGCTTCCGTGTGGTGCAAAATGTGACGATCATATGAACAAAATCATTATATGATCATTATAAATGATCACTTCTTGCAGCACACTGTGAAGCCGTTGGATTCTAGCATACTGATCTATTAGAACCTCTTGTGATCTGATAGAACCTGTTCTATCCTACTGACTGTATTCAGGGCAGGAACCTCAGTGTTCTCCTGCCACCCACCAATCCAATCCTGACTTAGGTTTCATGTTGTTGGATAAGCTTTTCAAATGATTTGCTATTTCTTTTGTATTTAATTTTCTTTTATTGGTTTTATATTGCAAATAAATAAATAAAAATGGTTACAGAAGAGAAGCAGTGGGTTTTCCAAAAAGTACTGCGTTTTAAGTTGATTGTACAATACAAGGTTTTACACAGTTTTCAGTTGGGTACGACAAGTGAATGGATTCACAGAATTTTCAATTTGCACATTCACATTTGCATCTTTACACATTTACTCTGTGCGTTGTTTCTTATGTGCCGATCTTAACCCATTGTTTCGTCTTATAACTTAAGTGGTGGTGTAACCACTTCTTTTAGTCTTCTCATTGTGCTAGACATGAATATAAACTTGGGGGGAAGATAACTTAGGGTAGTTTGGGGTAAGGGGGGGGGAGATAACTTACAGTAGTTTGCGGTAATGGGGAAAGATATTTTGTCTTCATATGCCGTGAAGTTGTGTGGTGAGGTGTGCTTAGTTATATATGTGCCCTAGAAAGTGGGTGTTCTGTGGGGGGGGAGGGTGGGGGTTTGTTTCCCCTCTGTTAATTAGGCTTGATTCCAAGAGCCTCCAGGCTTCTCTCCAGAATGGTTTGGGGGGGGTCTAGTTAGTCTAGCCATAATTTCGTATGTCAAAACATGAGACCCATATCCCTGCTAAATACGGACACAAAACTCCTAGCAAAAATTTACGCAAATAGAGTATCACGCATGCTCCTCTTCCTGATACACGAAGATCAGGTGGGGTTTGTCATGGGCAGGCAGGGAGCAGACGGCACAAGGAAGCTACTCAATCTCCTGTATAGCGCGCGGCGAGGGGGGAGGCCCAGTGCATTTCTGTCACATGATGCTGAAAAAGCTTTTGATAGACTGCACTGGAGCTTCCTCGCGGCTGTCCTCGCAAAATTTAATTTTCCCCCCAAGATTTAGGTCTCTAGTATCAGCATTGTATTCCGCTCCGAGTGCCAGGGTAGCAAACAGTGGTTTTCAATCCACAGAGTTCCCAATCACAAATGGAACAAGACAGGGCTGCCACTTATCCCCCCTCCTTTATGTTTTGGCCCTAGAGCCTTTGGCACACCTCATACGGAATGACCCACATGTACAGGGAATTAAAGTAGGCAAAAGCGAACACAAGATCACGATGTTTGCAGATGACATAATGTTATCATTTACAAACCCACACACATCATTGCCACATGTCACAACCCATGTAACTGAGCTCCTTGTACTCTGACTGAGTACCCTCCGTTGACGGATGCTCCTAGCGCTTCCTGAGGACTCCAAGCAGTGCAGCAGACACCACAACCACCGCAGACTCCGCAACCGCTGTATCTTGACTGGAGTCTCACCGTCTTCCTTCCACCCTGGATCAGCTTCTGTCCTCCAGGACTGTGTGGGAAAGACCTCTTCCTTCCACCCTGTATGAACCTCCAGCATCCAGGACTGTGTGGTGAAGACCCCTCCTCCAAGGAGAGCGTGTCAGGAACAAGCTCTTAAAAGAGCTAAGTGATTCAAGCTCAGGGGAGCATGCAGATCATAGCAATCCCCAGTGTGATTATATCCGCACCCTCCAATAACGAAACAAGGCTACGTTTAGAGGGATCAAGAAGAACTGTCTAAACCTTTATTTTACTTGGGACTAACCCATATGGTCATTACATTAACAATGTGGTGAAAACTCAATAAAATTACAAACAGCCAAATGATAGCAGGAAACATACAGTGACTTATTATAACACAATGGCACATTTTTAAAGGGGTGGGGGAGACAATATTTAACAGTAAATATCTCAATATGCAAATCTACCCGAATATGCAAATGAACCAGTCTTGCAATTCAGGTAGTGCATATTGCTGTTGCTACCAACAGAGGGCACTAGACAAGCTCCATAGCCAAACCCACCTAGTTGGTAGCACGTCAGCAGTACAGGAGAGCAGGCAATACATTTCACAGTACACACACACACACACACACTATAAACAATTACATTACACAAACCCTGCACCTATAATTGGTACAAGTTGACTAAAACATAAGATAAATAAAGCAGCCTATATAAATAGTCTGTCTGAAGGTAGACTAGGGGCTTTAAAGCCAAATACATGAAAGAGTCATAGTCACAGGGGAGGAGGCTGGCAAGCAGGCCTCTCCAGGAACAAGTGGCGAAGGGCACTTCGTCACAACCCACTTATTAGCATACAGCGCCAGCTCATATTATAAACTGAACATAACCAAGACAAAAGCAATGCACCTCTTCCTGACAGACAAGACACTCTGCACTTTAAAAACTACATACGCGTACCAATAGGACAACAATAGTCTCACATTTCTAGGTATAGACTTCCCAACCAATCCTCAACAAATCTTCCAAGCCAATTATGATGTGATGGCCAAGGAAATCCAACAGCAGTTATCTACCTGGAAAGGAAAGTATATATCCTGGCTAGGTCGCATAGCGGCCATAAAAATGATTCTCCTTCCCAAATTACAGTATTTGTTCCGCACTTTACCCATCGCACTTCCACCAATTTATCTGAAAAATATACAAAAGACATTTAATGACTACATTTGGAACTAAAAAAACCTAGAGTGGCAGCTACAATTCTCCACAGATCATTCAAAGATGGAGGTTTAGGTGTACCCAACATAGCCAAATACTACATAGCGTTGCAACTA
>OW240914.1:360226078-360238108 GCA_933207985.1 Pelobates cultripes
GTACAACAGGTAGTGCAATCATGTTTGATATGTGCACAAATAAATCCCAGACCTAAAGGACAAAAACCGCCTATACAACGTATAGCACCTGCAAATGGTCCTTGGACTACTTTACAAATTGATTTTATTGGGCCATTACCAACAGGTAAGAATGGATTAAAATATGCCTTAGTAGTTGTGGATGTATTCTCTAAATGGTTAGAAGTAATTCCTCTGACTAAAGATGATTCACAAAAAACAGCTGAAGCATTATGGACACACATTTTCTCAAGATGGGGATTTCCTAGACTTCTAGAGTCAGACAGAGGTACCCATTTCACAGGGAAAATCATGCAAGCACTGTGTGCTATTCTAGGCATAGAGCAGAGATTTCATGTACCATATCATCCTCAATCTGCTGGGATTGTGGAACGTATGAATCGAACATTGAAATCTAGACTTTCAAAAATGTTACTTGAGAAAGGCAACACATGGGTACAGGCACTTCCTGCTGTACTTATGGGTATTAGAGGCACCATGTCTTCAGCTACACAATACACTCCATTTGAATTGATGACAGGTAGGAAAATGCAGTTAAATTTTCCTAATGAACCATATTTGTCTACTCCCCAGAAAGATGCAATTGCTAAAAATAAATGGTTGCAAATGCTGCAGGAAAATTTGGAGCAAATTCTGCCACATGCAGCTACTCGTATGTGCAAAATGGCACCTCCTGATTTTTCAAAGTTTTTAAAGGGGGGTATGGTCATGATAAAAACTTTTAGGAAAACTGGACCTTGGGAGGCAAATTGGGAAGGTCCTTATAACATAACAGATACAATGGGTCAAACAATGGTACAAGTGCAAAGACCTCTTGATGGTTCACGGAATAAACGGAGGCAAAATTGTTTTTGGGTTCATGCAGATCAATGCAAATTGTATAAACCTACAACATAATTTGGTAATATATTGATACTGCTTTGTTTTTCTTAGTTTATTTTAGATAATTTGTAAGCAGACCTACAGACGAAAGTTGGCCGGTGACAGACGATGTGTTCGCAAAGACAACCGTGTAGCAGAAAGAAGGTGTTCGTCAGCATCCTGCTAACATTGATGACTACAGTTCTTGTAATAGTTATTTTTAAGATGAACAAAACGACTTTCAATCAGGAATTAAAGAATGACTTATTTGGAAATATTAGAAAAAAGAGAGACAATGAACAAGTATTAAAAGGTCATGTTTGTTTCGGGACAAAAGATGGTTATCTACAAGTATGCAATGTGCGAATTAATTTCACTGGAGATAGTGTTATTAATTTAAACATTACAATAGGTCCTAATGATTTATTTAGTTGGACCAAAGGTTCATTTGTACAAGACAATGTAAAAACGGGATCATGGGAACTTAACATATTACAAAATGCATATATCATGATTGTAGTTAATGGAGAGGAAATGGTAAATTGGTCAGGTGACATGTATGTGAACGTTGCACAAACTTCAGTAACAACGCGAGGACGAGGTGGTGAGGTACTTTATACAATTCAATACTGGCTTATACATTTAGAGCCAGAATTCCTCTTAAAAAACAATACTCCAGGTATACCTTGGATATGGGAAATACGAGCATCTAGGGAATCATTGACAGTAAGAGTTAACATGATGTTTCTGGTAACTGATTATGTTATGCGAGATATTATAATGAAGCCTAGTCTTGTAGATATCCAGGAAGGAAAGGAAAGACTTAGATTAACATGTAGTACACATATAAGTTTACCCCCTGAGTCTGTAATCACATGGAAAAGGGAAGGAATGTTTTTGGGTAGTATGTCACATACAACGCCAAAGGTTATTCACAGAGGTGTACTAGGAAAGGTGGATTGGTCGGAAGAAATGTTTGTTTTCTATTTAGACAATCCTACCTACAGTGATAGTGGAAACTATCAATGTTGTTTAATGTTAAGAAATCATCATGAGAGATGTGGTGATGTTAAGGTAAATGTATTCTCTCCCAGAATGGTAGAATGCAAAAATAAGGTTTTTAAGTTATCAAGTCCCTTTCAATTGAATCATTTTCAATCAAAGCCTTTGTTATTAGATGGGAAATTTGCAACAATAGTTTGGCATTTCAATGTTTCACAGTGGAAAATCTCAAGTAAATTTCCACAATGTAAGGAACATTTATTAAATATGGAACGAGGCTTAGAACATTGGTTTGGAGGAAGTAAAGTATCAAACAGGAAAAAAAGAGATATAGTAGAAGGAATTATGGCTGGATTTGGTACTATAGGAAGTATCACCAATTCTATGGATATTCAAACATTAAAGAATGATTTGGGAACTGTAGGGTTAATAGGGGGAAAAGGATTGCATATTCAAAGAGGTTTAAATCAAATATTGAAAAATATGGTTATGAACACAGCCTCTGTTATTGCACCCTCTGTTCAACATTTACAGGAAACTACTTTGGCATTAATGAGAAATGCAGATTCATCCCAGGTAGCCAAAGCTTGTTTAGAGATACAGGTTGAATATTCTACAGATTTTAAGGTGATGGCACAAGCATTACAAGGTGGTGCTACTCCTATAGAACTCAAACGTAGTTTACCTGAGGAGTTTGCGTTCGCTAAAAATCATACAGATTTATGGGTTAACAAATGGTTGGGATGTAACAATGATATATGTATAAGTTCTTCTTTAATACCAATTTCTGGTATTGAAAAAACACTATTTTCAATGTCGGTATTAGGAATTCCTATTAGTAACACACAATTATTATTCTATAAATTACAATATCCTGATTTTGTATCTTATAATAACATTACTGAACTTGAGCAGGTAGATCTTTCTAGTTGTCTACATTTTGCATCCAAAATAATAATATGTTTAAATAACCAAGTTGAAACCATTTATCATTCATGTTTTCATAACCAAAGTTCATGTTCCGGTAAAATTAAAACAGTTAAAAATCCTCATGAAATTGTAACTCCCATAGAAAAAGATAAAGTATGTGTACAGGTTATGTCAAATAATGAGTTAGTAAGAGCTACATTTTCAGAATGTACACATTCAGAACATTACAGAAAGGGTTATATTGTATCAATGGGGGTCAACTAATAATACATATTCAAGGAACTCAAGTTAACATATCGAATAGTCCTATACAAGATATAGATATCATGCCTATTCAATTAAATGTTTCACAAACAAATGAGTTTCCATGGAGAAAGTGGGCAGATGAGATTAGGAAAGACAAGATATTATTATATTCGTTACAAAAACAGTTGAGAGAAACAGAAATTCAATTTGAACATGAACAGGGTAAATTAAAGGAGATAGAACATGAATGGTCAATTGTTTCTAGTTCCTCTTGGTGGAATGACATAATTAAAAGTACAAACACACTTGCTAAATCATCTGTGGGATCAGCAATTGTAAATATTTTATTTCATCCATTTATCATTGTTGTATGTGTATCTATAATATGTATTGTTTTACAAGTAATTATTCAATGTAGAATTAGAAAACTGTATATACTCATAAATGAAAAGGTAAAACAGAAGGAGAATACACTAAAGGAAACTGTAAACAGGGTAATACACAATACTTTCAAGGAATCTCAGATACCAGGTAGCTATGAACACATCTCTTCTTATACCCAACGAATGTGATATGAAATGTGATACGAATGATGTATGAATGGACAGGTAAATAACATTATTATGGTTTATAAATAAACCATAAACAGAGGGAAATGTAGAATATTGCATATTCTGTATGTTCCTATTCAAATACATATTAAGGTGTGGCTGTCTAATGGGTTAAACAGAACAGATGGTGTTTGCTACTCTGTAATATGAGGTCTCTGGAATTTCCTGTATAAGAGATTTGAGGCGGTCTTTATATAGGGAACTTCCTTATATGGCAGGGTCTAAACTAAACATTATGACGTAATTTGGGGTATATAGAGTCAAGGACAAAGGATTACACTCTCTCTTCCTGCTACGATCCGTTTGCTCTCCTCTCTGATGTCAAGACGACTCTCTGTAACATCCTTAAGAATTACCATCTGTTAAGTATATATAACTGTTTCCTGTTGAATGTAGAATAAATACTCATTTTTTATAAAGAACGTCAGATTGCGTATTACTAATTTTCAATAATATAGACATATATTATTGTGGCGAGCATTTGGCCCAAGACGTATATATATCAATCAACTGAAGACAAGAAGAAATATCTATATATATATATACACAGGGCCGGATTAACATAGGGGCTGATGGAGCTGCAGCTCCAGGCCCAGGCCTATGGAATAGGCCCATTGATTTATAAAAAAAAAAAAAAAAATTATTTTTATTTTTTTATTTTTATTTTTTACATTTTTTTTTTCACACACTACTCTTAGGGATTCCACCTGGCTTTTATTTTATTGGCACAGCCAGTATTTGAGGCTGCCTGGCTGGTGTCAATATTACAGTGATACTGGCAATACAAATGCTGGTATTTTTATCAGTATAAACAAGAGATTACTATGCAATACCAGCACTGGCCAGTAGGGGTCGCTGTATGTGGAGACAGGCAGGGATAGGAAGTTCCAGCATATCCCTCCCTGCCTATCTCTACTCACTGATCTGCAGGGGTGCATCTACAGAGAGTCCAGACAGCAACTTCCACCCTGCAGAGACAGCCTACAGCTCATGGAAGTAAGGGATGGGGGGAAATGCTGCAAGGAGACATGGGGACACTGAGACACTAAGGGACATTGGGAGACATTATGACACAGACACATGGTGACACAGTGTCCCCATGTCTCCCAGCCAGCGTCCCTGGTGTCTCAGTGCCCCCTAGTCTCCCAGTGCCCCCAGTCTGCCAATGTCTCACTGTCCCCATGTCTCCTAGTGCCTCCATGTCTCCCAGTGCCTCAAGTGTCTCAATGTCCCCATGTCTCCAAGCTAGTGTCCCTAGTGTCTGTGGCCCTGGTGTCTCCTTGTCCCCATATCTCCCAGTGCCCCCATGTCTCAATGTCCCCATGTCCCCCAGCCAGTGTCTCTAGTGTCTGTGTCCCTGGTGTGTCCCCAGTCGTGTCCCTGTGTCCCCCAGTCGTGTCCCCAGGTCTTCCAGTGATCCTATGTATCACAGTGTCTCAATGCCCCATGTCTCCCTGTGTCCCCATGTCTTCAAGTGTCCCCTATTTTCCCAGTGTCCCCATGCGTCCCAGCCAGAGTCCCCTAGTCTCCCAGTGTCACTGGTGTCTCCGTGTCCCTAGGTCTCCCCGTGTCCCCAGGTCTTCCCGTCTTCCTAGTGACATGGGGACCCTGGCATACATGGGGACACAGGGAGACATGGGGCATTGAGACACTGTGATACATAGGATCACTGGAAGACCTGGGGACACGACAGTAGGGGACACTGGGAGACGTGGGGCACTGAGACACTGATACATAGGGACACTGAGACCTGGAGTAATCGACACATGGGGCACTGGGAGACATGGGGCCACTGGGAGGAATCCATCCATACAGCAGAATCAAACTAAGTATTTTTTTGGTGATTTTACAGCATTTTCTCTTATGTCACTCCTTGTGATTTACATCATGTGATGTCACCCATACATATTTAATTATGCAAATTAGCAAGGCTGGCATGTTTTTCCAAGAAAGGTGGCAACCCTAACTACTTTTCACATACTCTTACTTAAGTATGGAAACTTAAGAGGGATGTATGGGAACAAAACTTGTGTGGACTGGCTGACAATGAATATAGTTAAAGGGACACTAGAGTCACCAGAACAACTACAGCTTATTGAATTTGTTCTGGTGAGTAGAATCATTACCGTCAGGCTTTTTGCTGTAAACACTGTCTTTTCAGAGAAAATGCAGTCTTTACATTACAGCCTAGTGATAACTTCACTGGCCACTCAGATGGCTGTTAGAGATCCTTCCTGGGTCCTGGCTGCCTACAATGCATCCAAACATTCAGTGTCTCCTCCCTCTGCATGCAGACACTGAATTTTCCTCATAGAGATTCATTGATTCAATTCATCTCTATGAGGAGATGCTGATTGGCCAGGGCTGTGTTTGAATCATGTTGGCTCTGCACCTGATCTGCCTCATTGTCAGTCTCAGCCAATCCTATGGGGAAGCACTGTGATTGGATTAGGCCACCACTTCTAATGATGTCAGCAAACTGCTTGTTTTTCTGAGTCTAACAGAATGCAGAGTTACAGCTTTCAGGCTTGAATACAGTAAGATTGTGCTATATTTATGGAGGCATGAGGGGCCCAGGGGGACTAGATGGTGGTGTTAACACTATAGGGTCATGAATTCATGTTTGTGTTCCTGACCCTATAGTGATCCTTTAAAGTAATGCTGACTTTGGTCCCTCTAACACTGTGGCATGTTCCCTTTCTTCTACACTCACTACATACAGCTTTTCTCTGTCCCAGACTATATACCAGGAGCTTCTGCCTGCTAGTAAGAAGGTAAGGAGGCAAGTGGACCAGCGAGTGCTAGGGGACAGTCCTTAGAAAACGTTGAGCGAGCGCATCATTAGATGCATTTATGATTTGTGTCAGTAGCACACCCTTTTACCATGCCCATTGACTTCCTGCTTGACTGGACACTGCTGTTAGGGGTTATGGATTTACTTGAAAGATGAAAACATAAATTAGAGAGAGATTAGCCTTTTCTTATAGCTGCTGTTTTCTTTCTCTCCAGCACCATATCCATCAGATACATGACGCTTGGGAGTGTTTTACTGTTTTTGGTCGATATGCATTTTAAATATCAGATTAACACAAAGGCCCTCTTTGATACATTGCTAAATAATATTGATTGTTGTATGGAGACATTTGTTGTTATATGTACATTGTTATCATTGTCCTTTCTCCTTTCTTGTATTTTGTTACTATGCTACTGATATATTTATCTTTTGATATGCCCTGAGTATGGTTGTGGAGGAAATGGACTACAAAGAAATAGGTGTTACTTCAATTAAATGAGATCGAGGTGCCATTGCACCATGGGACATGTAGTACCCGAAACCGGAAGTGACGCGACAGCATTTTGCCCGCGAAAACCGGAAGTGACGTCAATCAACACAAAGCATGATGGAACCTGTAGTACAGACGGGCGGAAATGACGTGACGCCATTCTGAGGACACCAGACGCAACTAATACAAACGAGGAGAGGAAATTTTAGGCGGGAATTTCGAACATTTAAAAGGGGACTCAACCCATGACACCATCAGGAGCTGACTGAGGAAGCCGTTTTTTCGGTGAAACGCGTTTTGGCTAACCAGGTGGACCTGTTATCAGACCACTCAATACATTTGTATTATATTTACTTGTTTTTATTATTTTCTAGAAGTATATATACATTTTTAATAGTTTCTTAAATAAACATATATTTTTTATCCACCATTGAATTACACTCTGCGCAAGTGATTCCAGGAAGGGGAAGTGTCACCCCTACTAACTGACACTAGGCTAAAAATACTTAGAGCCAGTTACCACAGGCTCTAAAGAAGGTGAGCAATTTTGTATTTTATTTACATTGATTTATATCGGTATCTAAAATAATACATTTAGATTGGGGATATCTGTGTCTTTTTTCTATGCAACGTGGAGAGGAAATTACGCTCTTTTTTTCACCATGAGAGACGGGTCGTGTGATCTACCCTAAAAAGACACAGACACCTGGAAGTTTAGAGCCTTATAACTGTAAAAGGCTCTAAAAAATGTGAGTTTATTTCAATTCATCATTCACAACTAAAGGACTTTTTTTGGATATTTATTTAACATACTACACTATTATTTGTACTCTTTCTGTGTTTTCTATTTTTTATATATCACTAAGAAAACTAAAGCACAATATATAGGGTAAGCGCGTGTGTTAGCACTGTCCTTTCACTGAAAATTTCACTATATATTTAGCGCTACACTCATGAGGAACTGAAGATCTGGGAGATATAAATATCCACCTAGATCCAAAGTTTTCTCTGTTCTTTTTGGTGTTTAATTATGTATGGTGGGTTATAAGGAGTACCCACGGAGTGTATATAGCAGCTAAAACCACAATTCACTAATTATATAGCGCCACTATTCCACATCTTTTTGTGTTCAAATTCTCGATATGATTCTGTAATTAGGCCCATCATAATTGTCAGCACCAGGCCCACTGGGCTCTTAATCTGGCCCTGTATATACATACAAGACTTATTCAACTATAGAAAAACACAGCCAGTTATTACACACACCAAATAAAAGTGCATACATTTTCACAATCTCCCAGGGGCCATAGTCATGCGGGAGGAGGCTGGCAAGTAGGCTTCTCCACAACCCAGGGAAGCAGGGCAATTTGCCATTTAAAGGGCCCGTTACAAATAGCAGTTTGTAACAAGGTGTCAATCCATATCTGCCAAGTGACCCGATGTAGGGGGACCAGTCCCTATTCTGCTCTGTGTCAGTGTGTACCAGGGAACCTTAGGACAGGTGTCAATCCATATCTGCCAAGTGACCCGATGTAGGGGGAACAGTCCCTATTTTGCTCTGTGTCAGTGTGTATCAGGGATCCTTAGGACAGGTGTCAATCCATATCTGCCAAGTGACCCTATGTAGGGGGACCAGTCTCTATTCTGCTCTGTGTCCGTGTGCATCAGGGGCTCTGAGGACAGGTGTCAATCCATATGTCAAGGTGTCAATATGTCATATGTCAGGTGTCAATCCATATTCATTGTGATTTAGGAATGTTAGGTGATTTCTGCCCTTTATGGATTAAAACCAGACTCTGTATCAACTGTGTAATTTTCCATGGGAGTTTTGCCATGGATCCCCCTCCGGCATGCCACAGTCCAGGTGTTAGTCCCCTTGAAACAACTTTTCCATCCCTATTGTGGCCAGAAAGAGTCCCTGTGTGTTTTAAAATTCGCCTCCCCATTGAAGTCAATGGCGTTTCGGGCGGTTCGCCGGTTCGCGAACATTTGCGGAAGTTCGCGTTCGCCGTTCGCGAACCGAAAATTTCGGGTTCGCGACATCACTATTTATAATGTGCACAATAAAATAAAAAAAGCAGCGCTCCACAACACTTCATTCAGCCAATTCCCCAAAAACTACTTTAACAATATGACCCTAGTATTAGTAAACGTCTACTGCGTCTACTAATCTGCAAGTAAATAGTGTCTGATTGCTGTGACAAAGACAAACAACTGGGCCTATCTCCCACTCCCTGGTAATAGGGGGCTCTATTAAAATTAAAGGACCACTATAGGGCCAATAAAACAAACTCGTTTTCCTGGCACTATAGGGTCTTTGGGTCCCCCCCACCCTCAGGGTCCCACTCTCGCTGGGCTGAAGGGGTTAATCACTTACCTTAATCCAGTGCCAGGCTCCTTCGGCGCTGGGGACTCTCCGACTTCATCCGCCGAATTCGCATTAATCAATGCTTTCCTATGGACGTCAACGTCATCTCACTGTGAAAATCACAGTGAGAAGCGCGGAAGCACCTCTAGCGGCTGTCAATGAGACAGCCACTAGAGGCTGGATTAACGCTCAGTGTAAACTGCTATGTTTTCAGCTGCTATGTTTCCCTTGAGGGACCTGGCACCCAGACCACTTCATTGAGCTGAAGTGGTCTGGGTGCCTATAGTGGTCCTTTAAGTTATTGTTAATAATAAAAAAAAAAATAATGTACTATCAAATGTGTTTTCTTCTTAAAGCTTCTTCTCTTCAACAACAAAAAAAAAGACAAGCAAAAAACAAACCCCAAAACATGAACACCTTCCAACATACACAACTAATAACATTACACAGGAGCCCAACATACATGCTCACATTGCACGCACAGTGGAACCCCAACATACATACTGACATTGCACGCCCACAAAAATTAAAGGATCCCGGTGTAATCCCTGATCTGCATATGAAGGATCCAGGCGTAATTCCTAAAGTGTATGTGAAGGATCCCGGCATAATTCCTGATGTGGATTTGAAGGTTCCCGGCGTAATTCCTGATGTGGATGTGAAGGATCCTGGCGTAATCCCTCATCTGGATTTGATCCAGGCGTAATCCCTGGTCTAAATAGGAAGGATGCAAGCGTAATTCCTATTGTGGATATGAAGGTTCCTAGTGTAATTCCTGATGTGGATGTGAAGGATCCCAGCGTAATTCCTATTGTGGATATGAAGGATCCAGGCGTGATTCCTGAAGTAAATATATAGGATCCCGGTATAATCCCTGATGTTCATATGAAGGATCCTGGCGTTATTCCTGATGTGAATATAAGGGATCCCGGCGTAATTCCTGATGTGGATATGAAGGATCCCAGCGTAAACCCTGATGTGTATATGAAGGATTCCGGCGTAAACCCTGATGTGTATATGAAGGATTCCGGCATAATCCCTGATGTGGATATGAAGGATCTGGCGTAATCCTTGATGTGGATATGAAGGATCCCGGCGTAATCCCTGATGTGGATATGAAGGATCCTGGTGTTGCGGCGTTATTCCTGATGTGGATATAAAGGATCCCGGCGTAATTCCTGATGTGGATATGAAGCATCCCGACGTAATTCCTGATGTGGATATGAAGGATCCCAGCATAATTCCTGCTGTGGATATGAAGGATCTTGGTGTAATTCCTGATGTGGATATGAAGGATCCTGGCGTAATCCCTGATGTGTATATGAAGGATTCCGGCGTAATTCCTGATCTGTATATGAAGGATCCCGGTGTGATCGCTGATCTGGATATACAGGATCCTGCTGTAATCCCCGATCTGCAGAGAACTAATAACATTGTGGCGAAACCAACCTCGCCACTGTGAACTGGAGAAGCCTGGCTGCCCGCCTCCTACCTGCTGACTATGGCCCCTTGTGAATTTGTACTTTGGAAAGCAATATTTGGGCATGTGGTATTTTATATTGCTGCTACTGGCCCTTTAAGAGCCATCCGTGGACATATGACTTTTTAGGAACAATATCCCTTTAAGACTTTGTAGCAGATTACAGTAAGGATGTCTTTTATATTATGTATGTTCCTGTGTGTTCGGCTAGATTGTATATGTATATGCAGCATTCCCCTGATTGTTCGGTAGAATCACTCCATTTATTATATTGAGTGAAACTACCGAACAACCAGACCACCCAGGAATAAGTGTGCCTCCAATTACTGTTTGCAAATGGGTAATTGGAAATCGATGTAATGTGTTCTTTTGTCCTCTGGGTGGCCGCCATTCGGGAAACGAACACGGGGCGGCGGCCATCTTAAACTCCCGAACAGCGGTGTTTTGCCGTCGAGTGTCTGGAACTAAAATCGGACACTCGACTAGGCAAACACCGCCCAGACCCTTTCAGACTTCCATGAATTCGTGTGGAAACTACCGAATGACCCGCCGTTCGGTAGAAAGAATCCCATGAACAAGGGAATTCGGTTAAACCCTCTCCAGGCTCTGTAACACAGGCAATTTGTGTGTTTCATTCCCTTTTCTGTGACCGACTGCAGGGCCAAAATACATGGAACTATTTTCGGATACTTTTGCCATGCAGTCGGTCAAAACTTTAACCCTCCATAATTCTCGAACCCCTGGTCCGATCTGGGTGATTTTTGGATACGTGTCTCACCCAGATCAGGGCTACCAGGGGATGTAAAAGGGGTATCTCTATGTTTAGGGGTACATCCAGTATCCCAGGGAATTTGTGTCTGGACTAATGGGATTATGCGACACACTAAGGGGAGGAGATGTGTGGGTGGTAACTGGCACACTATTGGTTGGGGTACTAATTGTTGTGGATCCCTCCCTTGCATGGGAGAATGTCTTAAAAGGAGGTTGTGTGAATAAATCTGCAGATTCTGCTTAACCCTCAAAACGAAGTGTCGTCTCTTTATTGGGGGAATTGGATTGTATGCTGACTGCCAGGAGTGTAACCCTGTCGGATGGTTTTCCTGTTCGGATATTTCCAGTGTTAATGTGTTTCCAGTTCGGGAGATCGGTGCTTACAGTAGCTGTCGGTGTAGCTGAGAAAGGGGAATATCGCCTAAATGGTTTTTAACC
>OW240914.1:360247217-360288953 GCA_933207985.1 Pelobates cultripes
AGTAACAAGGGAGGAGGGGAGAAGAGAGTGACAAGGGAGGGGGGGGAGATTGACATCCATCACACACACACACACAATCACACACAATGCACCCCTTACACACAAAGACAATGAACCCCTTGCACACAGAAAAACACACAATGCATTACACACACAATGCATTACACACACACACACAATGCAACCCTTACACACAATGCATCCCTTACACACAGAAACACACAATGCATTCCTTACACACACTCAATGCACCCCTTAAACACACTCAAAGCACCCCTTACAGACTCACACACTTCATCCCTTACATACACAGAAACACACCTTGCAGCCCTTACACATACAAACACAGATTCACACAATATATTCCTTACACACAAATCAGGACATCCCCTACACACTGCACCCCCTGTGAACAAACTCATTGGTGGAACATGAAGGTAGACCCTGGGACCCAGACCTTGAGCTGTGTAAAGGGCCCCCAAAAATGGAGCTGCTTCTCGTTCTCCCAGAACATTGATTTTTGTGACCACAGTTACAAACAGCCTCCAGAGATCCTGTTATACACCAGACCAGTGGAGCCAGACTGCAGCTAGAGCCATCATCATCCTCATCTGCTTGTAAGTAGGTAATCTAGTATATTATTCGTGGCACTAATCTCTAATTTACCTCACATTAAAGAAACACTATAGTCCCTAGAACCACTGCACCTTAATGTAGTGGTCCTGGTGTCTATAGCCTGTCCCTGCAGGCCTTTTAATGTAAACACAGCGGCACTGCAGCACTGCAGCACTAGCGTTAGTTAACATGGCAGGTCATATGGGTGGGGCATTGTGATGTCACGGGGGGGAGGGGGGGGGCGGCAAACTTTACTTTTGCCTAGGGCGGCAAAAATCCTTGCACCGGCCCTGACTGGCCACTGCATCCAACTATTTGGACATGTAAGCTACAGGTCTTTGCCATGATCCCAAATATTGAGTTAATACTCCCACAGCCATTCTTCTTTGCTCGTGTACATACAGATAGAAAGGACGTGTATGATCAGGTAGACCTAGGGCTGGGGCACTCATTAGTGCTTTCTTGATATCCTCAAATGCCTTCTGCTGTTCAGTAGTCCATAGAAAGGGGTCATATTCTGTGCCTTTTATAGCTCCATATAAGGGTTTCGCCAATATCGCGTAATTAGGAATCCATATCCTGCAGAATCCTGCTGCTCCTAAGAATTCTCGCACCTGTCTTCTATTCTTAGGTATCGGTATCCGACACACTGCTTCTTTTCTTTCAGGTCCCATCATTCTTTGACCTTCGGATATATGGAATCCTAAATATTTAACAGTTGACTGACACAATTGTGCTTTCTTCCTTGATACCTTGTATCCTGCTTTCCATAGAATATGAAGCAAATCATAAGTGGCTTGTTGGCATATCTCTTTAGTAACAGCTGCTATCAATAAATCATCCACATATTGAAGTAGTACACATTTGTTACAAAAGTCTGGAAATAACTGTTACTGTTTGCTAATCAATGGATACTGTTTGTCCCTGTATAAGTTTAAAACGAAAGACGCACGAATGGATTACCCGAACCCTTATAAAGACTCCATTCGTGGTACGAACAGGGGACCCCCCAGAACTTGGCGTGTGCCGCCACTTAACCCCGTCACCCCACAAACTAGCGAACGCTCGACCACCCGGCCAGCGGCGTGTGGCAGCCATTAACTACCCAGGCGGCTGCGGTTTGCGGTTAACCACAACTTAATTTATAGGCCTGGGGCATCGACGTTCGCATCAAAAATACCGAACGGGATCTACCGAACTACCAACCGAATGATGACCCCCTACAGCGGGCCGCGTGGCGATCATTAACTTGTGGTTTCTGCGGTTAACCGCAGGTCAAGTACCCGGCTACCAGGTGGTCCTCGTTCACGTACCGAACGAGTTCCACTACCAGACAGACAGCGGGACTTCGCATGAACTGATACCGAGTTTAGTTTCACGAGTTAGAAGCGAGGTCCCGCTGCCCGCTGAACCGTCTAAAAACATGGCCGCCAACAGAGACTTACAATCCCAAAATGCCAAACGGACATTATACGGCAGCAATGGCTCATTCTGTTCGTGGGATTGAAGCGCCATTCGCATGTTTAATATATACGAACGCGAGCCTTTAGATGAATGGTAGAATGAGCTATTTCCTGTTATTAATGTGAAAGTTATGTATTTTTATACAGTTTTTGGGGACAGAATAAAACATGGTCTTTTGTGCGCTTGGAGATAATTAGATTGTATAACCGTTGGCCTCATTATCTCCAAGCTGGGCGGGTACTAATTCAAAGGATACACTGTACTGTGATTGGTTACCTGTTTGTACTGTACCTGTATTCCATCAGGTCCACAGGGGGCTGTCCTTGGACCTGAGGAATCACATAAATTGCCATGCTATGTGCCAGTAAAGCCAGTTCGTTTTGACCCTCAACTTGCAGCCTCGACTCATGTTGTAGGGATCCGGGATATTGGTGCTTATATCATGCTTGGGGATATTCTACATTTGCAGCTTACCACCGAAAGACCTCCGTTCGACTCTCTGCAGCTGGATCCAGGACCTCCAAGCGATCAACCCACCTGCTAGACCGGGGGCAATCGTAACAACATTCTCCTGGGATGGACTTGAAATCTTGCAAATCCTGACTTAATGCAGATCCAAATAGGGTAGGTGAATTCTTGAACCCTTGAGGTAGTCTAGTCCAGGTCATCTGACGCTTTGAACCTGTAACAGCATCTTCCCATTGGAAAGCAAAGATATGTTGACTCTCAGCAGCAATTCGAAGACAAAAGAAAGCATCCTTAAGATCTAACACTGTGAAGTAGGTTGCCCCACCTGGTATCAAGGCAAGCAGATTGTAAGGATTAGGTACAACTGGGTGTATATTAACTACTGCATCATTAACTGCTCTCAAATCCTGTACAGGACGATATTCGTCCGATCCTGGTTTTTGAACAGGTAATAATGGAGTGTTCCAGGAGGAAGTACAGAATTTTAGGATGCCATACCTTACGAACTTAACCAAGTAGGTTTGTATGTTTTCCTTAGCCTTTTGGGGTATGTGATATTGACGTAGGCTCACAGGATAGGCCCCAAGCTTTCGTTCAATATGTATGGGTGGGATATTACGAGCAAGTCCTGGTGGATTATTCTCTGCCCATACTCCTGGAATGTCAAATAAGGATTCATCACTCTTAGGGTTAACACGTGTCACTAGGGAATAGAAGCGCCATTCTTCTTCCCTTGGCACCGATATCGCCATTATGCCCGATGATCCCTTAAACTTCAGAGATGTTGATCCATTAGGTAAAAAGGTTATCTAGGCTTGAAGCTTTGATAATAAATCTCGTCCTAAAAGTTAGATTGGACACTCAGGCATATATAGAAATTGGTGCTTCACCAAATGGCCTCCCAGAATGCAAGTGCGACTCTTAAGAACCGGTCTAGCAGTGCTCTTCCCAGTAGCTCCTATCACAGTTATAGTCTTCCCCGAAGGTGTCGATCTTAGTCACCACAGAATGTTCAGCACCTGTGTCGATCATGAAAGGACTTCTCTTTCCCCCTATTGCTACATCGACCATAGGCTCCGCTTGACCAAGGTGAATGGAGCCCGGTCGGTATCCATAGTCTTCCATGATAGTGTCAGCCAGACCCACAAAATCTCTATCATCTCTTTCTCTAGGTCTCTGTGTGGGTGGATAGTATCTGTCTCCTTGAACACTTCCTCTACTATTCCCACCATTCCCTCTAAAACTTCCTCTTCCTCTATAACTACCACTATAACCTCCTAGTACCTGTGACAAGACCAATCTCGCCACATTGCATTGGAGAAGCCTGGTTGCTCCCCTGCTGCCTTTGGACTATGGCCCCCATGTTAAAAGACTTTGTTTCGCCTGCATAAAAGCTGTATGTTACGGTACCTCCAGTAATAAATGTGCAAACCGCCGTTTAGCGAATGCTCCCCGTTCGCAATAATGTAGTCTGGTAGCGTATGCAGTATAATCATGCGAACCGCCAGCTAGGGAACACTCCAAACTCCTGAACGGTACCTGTATGGCTCTTTCCCTTCACGAACTCCAAATCCACGAACTGACAATATTAGCCGAACGCCAATATCTTCCAAGCGGCAAATAATCCAAATAAACAGTCTCTAGTCGCCAGTAATAAAATCCCCCCAATAACGAGACCAAGCTCCGCTTTGAGGGTAAAACATGAACTGATTTACTGTGGGCTACCTGCTCGGTATTTATGCAGGTCTCCCACTAGGTGGACACTCCCCTAGGGGACCAAATGGGAGACTGGAATTACTGAAAGACATGGGGACATTTTGGACATACATCCCCACAATATTCCCAGCATGCATCACAGTTCCCTCCCCTCTGCTCGGGGGATAATTGGGAAGTAATTCAATTATCTCCCCGAGCAGAGGCAAATCGCCATTTTAAGTACAAGTCACAAAACACATAAAAATCTATAACTTTATAACTACCGAACATATTGCATTCGTGTAACACATCCCCAGATAGCCTGGATCTGAGTGCATATTATTGTCGAATAGCGCTCAGATCCCATACGCATAGTTCAATCGCCATGGAGTCAAAGTCTATTACAGCTCTTCGGTATGCGATTGACTCCATGGGAAGGCTATCTGGGTTAAGTCCATTCGTGTTGTTGAATCTCCCGAATGGCCGGCATTCGTATGCTTTTGTCGATTGAGAAGGGGAGGTCGACGGCTTCAGCGGTGTTCGGTTGAAAAAGTGTCCGTTTTCAGATCCATGAAATAATCGTTGAACACCGCTGGTCTTTCGCATGGTTAAAATGGCCGCCGTCTCGTGGTCGACATACGAACGATGACCACCCGGCATTCGGTTTTAATTGAGAAGTGTCTGTGGTTAACCGCAACGTTCTAATTGGGATCAATAGGTTAACCAGCAGCACACTTCTCTTCTGGGTGGCCGTCCGTTCGGTAGTTCCATTCGACAAAACCAGACATTCCCTAAAACAAAGCATACGAATGGGAGAATTCATGCAAACGGCAAAACAGGCGAACACAGTACTTTTAGTCCAGACAGATGGGTCTGTCACACTATATTTGTGCTTTTCTGCCGGTTGTGCGGTAGATTCAATCTACTGAACAACCGCACGAATGAATAGACCACCTGGGAGCTGGAGTGTGCCGGCAATTAACCTCCCTGAAGCTGCGGTTAACCGCAGCTTAATTGACAATTACTGGGTGGTCGCGGTTACACCTAGCCGCCACACGATGGCTGTGTTATGGAAGCACCCCGGGTAGCCAGCGCTTGTTCTACCCAGTGGCAGGACACCAAAAGCAGACACTTTTGTCTTTCAAGCCCCGCTGAGGCTGGAAGTCTGCAAACCCGTTCGGGAACCGAACAACGGAGCATTCGGGACTTTTAGTGCTGCAATTGTATTCGGTGTGCAAGTACCCAGATAGCCTGCCATGGAGCCTGTTCGTGGAATTAAAGACTTTGGCTCCATGGCGATTAAACTGTATTCGTGTGGTCTGAGCGCCATTCGCTTAATAATGTGAGCTCAGACCTGAGCTATCTGGGGATATGTTAAATGTATAGTTTTAATGTAATGTGTCTTACCTGGTGTATTTTAACAGTAATGCTTGTTTTAGTATCCCCACGTGCATAATGGAGATTTGCCTTTGTCTTGGGAGATAATTGAATTACTTCTCAATTATCTCCCAGGGCAGAGGGGAGGAAGCCAGGATGCATTGTGGGAATATACTGTGACTGTGTGTCCTATTTGTCTGCTTGTCTGTCCCTTGTCACAGTCTCCCATTTGGTCCCTTAGGGGAGTGTCCACCAGGTGGGAGACCTGCATAAATACTGGGCAGGTAGCCCTCATTAAACAGACCACTGCTTGACCCACAACACGGAGCCTTGTCTCGTCTTTGGGAGGGATTTACTGAATGCTGATAGAGACTGATTGCTAGGAGTGTAAGCCGCTTGGATGCTTTTCCTATTCGTCTGCTAGCAGCAATTCGTATGGTTCCTGTTCGTCTGTTTGGAGTGCTATATTGGATGCCGTTCTGGAGTTTGGAGCATTCACTTATTGGCGGTTCGTGTGTTTGGTGTTCTGCAGTAGCTGTGCCTGCATCTCTGGAAAGGGGGCCGATCGCCTAAACGTTTTTTACCCCTTTTGTGCAAAACGGTCCGTTACAGTACCCTTCTTTCTCCTTGTCTATCACCTTCATATTGCTCTCTCTGTGGACACTCACTCTTCCAATGTCCCTCCTTTCTACAATACGCACATTGATTCCTACTTAAAGATCCCTTACTCAGTGTGGCAAACCCTGCCACTGGAACTGATCATTCTGTGTGAATGAGGGACTTTCACCAAGGGAATAACTAACCGAATGGACTTTCCTGTTATATTGCTGTTTTTAGGCGAATGACCGAAACTACCGAACGGGAGACCACCCCGGGGTGGTCGTGTGTTTCCAATTAGCTGAACGATACAATGTTGCGAGGGAATTAAGTGCCTGTATGTGTGGCCGCCATTTCGCATACCGAACATGTGGCGGCGGCCATCTTACGCACGAACAGCGGTACTTGGTTGTTGAACGCCTGGAACTCAAACCGGGCATTCGACTAACCAAGTACTGTTGAGACCTCCAGCATGCTCCGACAGCACGAATCAAACACACGAAGCCCCGGCGTTCGGTAGATAGATTCCCCTAAACGAGGGGATTCATGCGAAGGCTTGCAATCGCATGGATGGCTAGGTTATTCGGTATTTTTAATTCACTGAAATAGACAGACTGCAGAATTCATGGAACTGTTTTCGGCTACTGAGTCCCTGCGGTCGGTCAAAACTTTAACTGTTTGTAACTCCCGAACCCCTGGTCCGATCTGGGTGAACTTCGAGTATGTTGCTCACCCAGATCAGGTCTACCAGGTGACCCCTTATTACCCTGTACCCCCTATATTTAGGGGACATCTAGAAAGTGGGGAAAACTCTGTCCCCACTAATCTGTTTAAGGGCTAATCTAAGGGGAGGAGAGGGAGGGGAGGTGACCAGGTTACAATTGGCTACTGTAATAATTATGAAAGTTACCTCCCTTGCATGGGAGAAATGCATAAAAGCAGACTTGTGATTAAAGCTATCAGTTGACTCCCAGACTATGTGTCGTCTAGTCCTTGGGGAGGTGGATTATGCTGTGTTCCTGTGATTTTGTATGCTGAATCTTTGTTCCCAGCAGAGAGCCATTGGATTAACCCCTGCTCCTCCGCTACACTCAGCCTATTCTCGACTCCTTTATTCACTTCCCTTCCCTGTCTTTCTACACTTGTGATAGCTACCGCTAGCATATCTGCCTTCTTCCTCATTTTACGTTCCTCCTCATGCTGTCTCAGTTTCCCTATTCATATACACCTTATTTGCAAGCTCCATTAGCTGTGATATGGATATCCCTGCAAATCCCTCTAATTTCTGTAATTTCCTTTTAATATCACCTTGGGCCTGGCTGACAAATGCTAAATTAATCATCCTAGAATTCTCAGGAGCCTCTGGATTAAAAGGAGTATACAACCTATATGACTCCAATAATCTCTCATAAAAGGTACTAGGTGACTCATCAACCTTTTGCAACACCTCAACCGTCTTTGACATATTAATTGCCTTCTTCCCTCCTTCCTTCATGCCAACAATTATGGCTTCCTGATAAGCCCTTAGTTGGGGCATGTCAGTGCCATTTACGTTCCAAAGGTCAGTAATAATTTCTGACAATCAGCCCAGGTGGGATTGTGTGTTTGTATAATAGAGGTAACCAGATCTGTCATGACTTGAGGTTTGTCGGTATACGAAGAGTTATGAGTCTTCCAATTGAATAGATCAGTTGTGGTGAAGGGGACATAGACAAACACTGGATCTGCCCATTGTATTTGGCCATTTCCATCAATGTGTGTTGGGCCCGGTGTAAGTCGGAGAGGCATCTGGCAATGTCGGGATGGAAGTTGCCAGTCAATTGTCGGGTTAGTATGGGGCTTCGGCAAGGCTGCTCAGTAATAGGTTCCAGTCTGAGAGTAGTAAGATAGGTTGAAGGGGGTGAGCTAATTTTACTAGTCAGTTTCTGGTACAGAAATACAATAGTTTGAAACAAAAGAACAGATAGGTATGTGGGTAGGCGGGGACAATAGAGCAGGTGGAGTGCAAATACCAGCTATACCAGTTTTAGATTGGGAGGAAGAGTAGGGGGAAGGGCTACTCTGGCTCTGGAGGATGAATAAGGGGGTTGGTAATCAGATGCAAGGGGGGAGGTGTCCAAAGCAGTTATAATTAAGGCCTTAGTGGACAAACAGGTTCTGGCTACCATGGACTCCATTGTTCCTCTTAGCACAGCTTGTTCCATTTAGCAGTGTTTCAACAATCTGTATACAGAAACTACTCGTATAGCCCCAGCATATTATTTATAACAATGTAAACCTGCTGCTGTATTAAATCTGGGTCAAGGATCCACAGGAACACTGGTTACCAGAACAGGCCGTCCTCTGCTACACAGAGTATTTTAATCTTTTGGGGGACAGTGTTACAACATATTCCTTAGAAAAGTTTTTTTTTGACACATACAAGACAAAGAACTGTTTGTGAATCAGAAGCACCCATGATTTCAACAGAGCGTCTGATTCAAAGCAGTACAAATATACAAACCGTTTCAACAGTCACACCAGTTACCTTAGCAACAGCACCACATGGTACAGTTACTAGGCCAAACACACACCAAAAACACGAGGAGAATTCTCATACACACACAGCGCTAACACGACGTCTTCACACACGAAAATTCACCAAACACTAGATACTCATCATGTTATGGACAGATGAATTAAAATAAAATGGCTATTTACTAATGTCTATTTATTCTGTGTTCACTATGTTAAAACTGGCTGCTAGAGTAAATATTCCCTTCGCCCCCTACAATGTGTTCAGTTGCTGTTTACTATGTAAATTCTTCATCCTGATAAGCATCCCCCTTCAAATCAAGCAAACCTTGTGTAAACAAAATTCCTGTGTTAACAGCTCCCTTTACTAACTCCTCCCCCACTACCTTTGTGCCAGTTAACAGCTATATGCCACGTATAGCTGAATGGAGGATCATTGGTTTAGAACTGATAGATACCACTCACTCCCCCTCCCATCGTGTATCCAAAAGTCTGTAATGATGACACTACATTCTGTAGGGAGGTTTAAACAAGAGCCTTTGGGAGAATTCATGCAAACGGAATTGGTCTGCACTCTGGGCCTTCACTCGGCTTCCTGTGGTTAACGTCAGACAGGTATATAGTATGCCTAAGTGTCCCCTTTTACATAGAACCTGTCACTTGTCTATCTACAGCCTGAGTCCTGAGTGTGAGTTTTATGTGTGAAAGTGTCTGTTTGAGAATCTGTTTTACTTTCTTGTGATTATTTAATTCAGGGTGCAAATATACCTGGAGTTTTTAGGCCAGATTATATTTATTAATATTTTAATATTAATTCTTGGCGTTTCTTTTGTTGTTTTTCATTTAAATTCAGGTGTGCAGAATAGCCCCTGGTGGTTTAGTTTTTTGTCCGATTAAAAATAGATCGTGGCGTTTCCTTTGTTGTTTTTCATTTAAATTCAGGTGTGCAGAATAGCCCCTGGTGGTTTAGTTTTTTGTCCGATTTAAAAATAGATCGTGGCGTTTCCTTTGTTGTTTTTCATTTAAATTCAGGTGTGCAGAATAGCCCCTGGTGGTTTAGTTTTTGTCCGATTTAAAAATAGATCGTGGCGTTTCCTTTGTTGTTTTTCCTTTAAGTTCAGATGTGCAGAATAGCCCCTGGAGGTTTAGTTTTTTGTCCGATTCATATTAAAAATAGATCGTGGCGATTCTTTTGTTGTTTTAATAAAAAACAACGAACAAAGAGTGAAGTTGTTGTATATGTGCTTGAGTGTTTCTGTGTGTGATTTGATTTATTATAAGCCGGCATTTATTTTAAGAACTTTGTGATTTAATTACATCTGTATTTTGTGCTTTTGTCTGTGTATGTCTTGTTAGGTACCATATATGTTAATTGTAATCTATACAATTTGTATCGTTACTCTCCTATTCTATCTTTTGTCCTAAGGAGAGCTGTGCTTAGGCAATCACATGGTTAAAAAACTTTGTGCTTGCAAGTCTTCCTCCCTCCTCCCCCCCTCCTTCTTTGTTGCTTTGGTGAATGGGTGAAATGCTTGTAAACTCAGTGAGGAATGTGAGGGAAACAAGGTATATTTGCTGGACGAATAACCTAGTTAGGAACTTTGTGTAATCTTGTATATGTTGTTAAGTAAGAGGTTATTGGCATGTTGGAATAAGGAAAGTTAGATTTTGTTGGAACAAATGAATTGTGGAATTTATAAATGATATTGCAGAGAAAAGTAAATTGCAGTTTGCATATAATAGCAGCTATTCAGATGCTGTATTGTGGCAATCTTTATACACACAATGTGAAATTGCCAATAGTGAAATTGACAAGAAATTGTTTGTTAATAAGAAAAAACAAAAGATCAGAAATGTTATGAAACTAGTCTGTACTTACAGTGCATTGATTTGTAAACGTAATGCAGGTCAAGACAATTTAGAATCATCAGAAAAAGAAGTAGATTTGAATGGGTTAACAGAAGACAAATCAGATTTAAATGAACAGTGTAACAATGTAACAGAGAGCACATGCTGTAAACAGTCAGAAACAGTCTGTGAATTAGAGGATAGAGTTGAACTAAGAAATGATCTTATTTGCCAGCTTAGAAATGAAGTTAAGCAAGTGTGTGTTAATACAAGAAAAATACAGACACAGAATCTAATCCCAGAACCAATAGATACTGAAAATGTATCCTCACAGAGTGATTTGCAGAAATATAAATTTCAAGACAGAGCTGCAAAACTTAATTTGAAAATACATGAACAATTAATGAAAATTGTGAAATGTATTCCAGTTTATGACACGTCAGTGGATGCATTTACTAATGCTGGAATGTTTGAGTCAAATGTGGACAAATACAGCCTAAATGACGAACAAAGGAATAGATTGTTTAAAATATGGCTGTAGACTGACCACGCTTGTAAAATTTCAGGACAATGATAAAATAATATATGGAAATTAGGAGACAGACAAGCAATGCAGCGTAACACAGAAAGTTATAAGAATCAGATAACTTCAAGAGATATGATCAGTTTAGGGAATGAGCATGGATATGTCTGCCAACAGATGTACACAGGCTGATTCCAGAATTAAGAACAGCACAAGAATAGAGATCTATGTTAGTTTGTTGTTTTAAATGAATTGTTAGTCTGTACTGTCTTTCATTGTTTTTATATGTGTTATAAGAAAGTATTAGGTTAATTAAAATAAAAATTTAAATCAAGTTTGCACATATGGCAGAATGAAATACACTAATGTAGCAGTGAGGAACATGCAATGTTATATTGGGTGTATGCAATTATATAGTAACTCCAATCATTTTACAGAAGAAAAAACAATAGATTTATTCTTTGTTGCTTCTGAGGTTGATTTAAAATCTTTGATTTAATTCATGAGAATGAGATTTTAATATCATGACTGATAATGGATTACTGTATATTGCAACGCCTGGACATACACATGGTTTGGATATACTGAAGACAAAAGGAATAATATATGGGAATGGATAAGGCTGATTTCCCCCTATCCACAGCCACGCCTACTCCTAAAGTAACATCGCGTACATCCTTACTATGCCCTTTTACTGTAGAATTTCCCGAATCCTAATGACCAATTCCACTACATGGTGTGACTTGTTTAAGCCTAAGATAAATTGGCTGATCAGGCTACCTGTATTAACAATGTCATCAACGATGAGTTAGCATCTGTGGAGAAGTATCACTTCAGGTTGTCCCAAATTTTCTTTTAACCTAAGTTTTAGTACATAGTAAGGCCCATGCCCAACAACTATATGCAGCCTTGTATAGCAGGCCACATGACATCTATTTGTACCAAGCAAGGCCTGCCTGACTCCTCATTCCTGTCTAACATTGTTGTCTCCTGCATAAGTGTAGATGGCTCTCCTTGGAGTAGCCTGTTAACTAAGCCTTGCTTTGTGGTTACTTTCACCTGTCCAATTAATCTGCTAGGTGCAGATGTCCTTCCCCCACTTGCAGGCCCCTATCACCTTATTATTTATTTTGTTCCACACAGTGAAACCTGACCAAGAGGCAAGGGTCCTAGCTAGTTCCCCCAATACCTTTACCTGAATTATACAGGCCCCAAAGCCTGTCCAAACTCTTACTATTCCCTAACAGGTTAAGGCTCTGGTGTCGAATGTTGCCCTGGTTACCTGAGACTTTCCATGCAATATCCCACCTCTCCTTGTGATGGACGAATTCTGTACAGGATAATGTCACCCTGCAGGGATGATACTCTATTTACCTGGCCACTCTTCTGCCACTTCCCAAGGGGGGAAATGATAAGACACTGACTATTTTTTTTTTTTTTTTTTGCCTTTTTCTTATGATCTGTTCCGGATTTGCTGTCACTACAGTGGACCAAGTATTTCACCTCAACAATGTCTGCACAAGAAGCTGAGCTATAGGCTCCCATCACAGCATGCAAGATCTCTGAAGGAAGACTGATCTCAGAGAAAGCATGTGGCAACTCTCTGGCTGACTAAGTTGTTCAATAAGTTGTAAGTGCACTAAGGGAAGTGGACAGAAAAGTGTCTGCTGAAGAAACTCCCATATTCACCATGTAAGATCCTACCCACAGACATCAAGCTCCCGAAGGAATAACGAGCAAGCTACTGACCCTGGAAAGAAAGAAAAAACAAACAAACCACAAGCTGGAAACAGAAAGGGACAACTCTTAAAGACAGGCTGTACTTCAACAATCTCAAGTTTTACTTGCCCAAGAACATATACTCAGCAGTGGTCCAGTGGGCCTACGGAGCATCTGTCCAGAACCCTCATGAACTCTTTTGATCAATAAATACTCTGAAGTACCAGGAATTGCCTCTCTGACCAACACTTACTGTAAATCTTGTGCCATTTGTGCCAAGGGCAACTCAAGAAGAATGGAGGAAAGCCCTAAGCATCTAGCCAAACCTCATTATCTCTTCCAGAGGAGTCAAGTCGCCAGAATGCCAAAGAATGGCTGATTCAAATATGCACTAATTATAGCAGACATGTTTTCAGGATGGCCAGAGGCCTATCCAGCCACCAAAGTGATAACCAAGACCACATGCTGAGTAGTGCACCGTGAAAGTTACAGAGATCACCCCGTGGGTTCATCATTCCAGAATCAAGCCTACCTCTGCATCATGTGAAGTAACATTTGTTGATCTTGACAACCCTTTTTGAAACTCCATTCTTAGAGAACAAAGATACTTGTTGAAAATAAATAAATAAATAAATATCAACAAGTGGGTGTTTTGATGGCCATAATAATGCCTGACCACCTGCCATCGATGGAAAGTCGAATACCCCAAAAGGGGACCTCGTGAAACTAAAGAGAAACAAACATACTCCTTACCCTGCCGCCCTCACGTCTGAGGTACCATACGCACAGTCAAAGCTTCTTCAGGATCATCTGCTTATCTTGAGTTTGTGGTGATATTAATATTGAATGTTTAAATTATCTGAATCTGTCAGTACTAGGGTAGCATGAGACAAGATTTCTAAGAATAAGTAAATGTGCCCTAGCCTAGGTTATTATGTCCAACACATGACAATCCCCAAGGTACTCTTGACACACCTCATTCATGCTTCAGGACAAAAAAGGAGTACCCCTATAAAGGGTGGTTTTACCCACACATATATATATATATATATATATATATATGTATATTAATGCCATAGGGGTGTCAAGGGGGGTACCAAATGATTTTAAGGTAAGAAACTAAGTTTGAATCTATTCTTCCAAGCATTACGGCTAATAAAATCTGAATTGGAAGGGAAGAGGTTTATACAATAAACAGGAGACCTTTTTCTTACAGGACATGTATGACTCAGCTGAATGGGTAGGTGCCACGCATATGACTGTTAATCCCCTCAAACCACACATTAGGACTTTAAAAGACATGGTAGTCATCCCATATTTGAGGATAACAGGGCTGTAGAGACAGGTTTCTCTGACACTAACTTGTGACTTGAATGGATGATAGACATAACAAGTCTAACTGCTATGTCTGCAGAGGAGCGAGGCCTCACCCAGGTACAGTATCCCTGAACCTTCCTCCGGATATGAAGTATGCGTTTTAAGTCTCTACACTGTATTTAAACCTAAGCGGTCAGCATGCGAGTCATGGAAACTTAATACCCAATCATTACTAAAAATATTATGCCCAAACGAAGGCATTACTATATATCCTGGGAACTATACTTGTTATGGGATATATGGTGGGATAGGGCGGTTACAAGCTACCTCTCAGATGACCTTCCAGAATAGAATAAGCTTAAAAATGATTTTGGCAGAAAAAGGGAGAGTATGTAAAATACTCCCAGACACCATAACATGCTGTACCTATATTCCAGATAATACAGGCCCTAATGGTAAGGTAACGTTGGCAATAGAAAAGTTAAAGAGTTTGTCCAATGAGATGAAACGAAATTCTGGGGCCGCAGATCCATGGGAAAGATGGTTTGGATGGATGTCTGGATGGCAAGGTGCTCTGGCCCAAATAGGTGTTGCCATTTTAATAACGATAATCATCCTCGCTCTTCTTGTTTGTTGTGTGTTACCCTGTCTTAAGAAATGCCTACAAAAGACAGTTGATCAGACAATCGACCAGACCACCCCGACCTTCCTTCACCAAGAGATTGACGATATCGACCGTGATACACCACATACACCCTTACAGTCCCACCGCACTAAATCAACAGCTACTTCCTCTTAAGGACATTTAGGGATAGCGTCTGTCTCTACGGGCAGAAGTAGTGGACAAGCTGCTATGGGGTACCCGCGCAGTGAAGTGTTCGAGGCCTGTTCAGACAGATGTGCAAGATAGCTGTGGCAAAACCGACCTCGCCACGTGTCCTTGGAGGGGGCTGCTTGCCCGCCTCTTGCCTTTGGACTATGGCCCTGCAGGTTAAACTGTTTATTTTCCCTGCAGAAAGGCTTATTCGTGTGATCTGAGTGCCATTCATCTAATAATGTGCAGTCAGATCCAAGCTATCTGGGGATATGTAGAAATGTGTGTTTTATGTACTAAATGTGTCAGTATGTAATTTTATGTCTTTTACTGTCTTTTTGTCTGCCATGTGGGTAATGGAGTTTGGCTCTGTCTTTGGAGATAATTAGATTCCTTCTCCAATTATCTCCAGGGCAGAAGGGAGGAAGCCAGGATGCATTGTGGGGATGTTTTACTTTTATTGTTTGAGCCAGGGGGAACAAAAGATACTTTTACTAACTTTTGAACCCCTGGTCTGATTCATGCCATTTTTTAATATGTTGTTCCCCTGAATGGATTGATTGTGAATATGTATTTTTATGCGAATGTGATGTATATTTTGGGAGTTATGAATGTTGTGTAAAAACTGTATTTTCCCTACCTATGATAATTGTATTTCCCTGTGTGTACAGATAATTAGTTTACAGGTAGAGGGGAGGGCTATGTGTGGGATGTAACTATTGTGTGATTGGTTAATGTACGTTACTGTGTGTGTCCCTCCCCTTCATGGGAGCACCTAATAAAATGGGCTGCAAGCTAGCAGCCAGAGAGTTCTATTTTTACCCTCAACTTGAGTCCTGTCTCTTATTGGGGGAATCTGCTACAAGGGATTGCTATGCTAGGCATATTCCCTTGCTATAATCACTGAGCTCTTGTAAGAGCTTGTTCCTGCTTCGTTCTGAAGGGAGATAGCTGCAGCCTGCGGTGCTTATGGTGTCTGGTGGAGTGCTTGGAGTCCTCTGGAAGCGCTAGGAGCATCTTTCAACGGAGGTACCCAGTCGGGGTGCCAGGTGATCCGTTACATTGGTGGCAAGCGGCGGGATGGCATCCTAGTGCTAGGAGAAGCAGCTCGGAGACACCGGTAACGTGTGGAGTTGTGCAGCGTCCTTATCTTCAGCAACATAATGGAACCAGCAGTGGCTACAGCAAGCATGGCGTATAGCTACTCCGTACTAGAGTTTGGCACGATGGTAGGGTTGCACCTGAAGTTTTACGGACCCAATCCAGAGGAGAAATACGTGCGGTTCGTGTGGGACATGGTGACCCGGAACCTACAACACAGGGCGCTGAGGGAAGGCCAGTGGGCACGTTGGGAGAAACTCCAGCCACAGGTAGAGTGGGACGAGGAAGAAACCGAGGTGGCCGGTGGAGATGGGACCGAGGTCTCTCTACCGGCCCTACAGGGATGCTGGGCACCCGGCCCAGATCCCCAGCGGCAGTATGTTTTACAGGGAGGGGAGACAGTCGGTCTCACTCCCCAGCGGCAGAATGTGTTATTGGAGGAAGAGACAACCGGTCTCCCTCCCCAACAGCAACCAGAGGTACCCGAGGTAGAGGACCTCATAGACTGGTCCTGGGAGGACCCCCTGCAGGCAGGTGGAGATGGGACCGAGATCTCTCCACCGGCCCTACAGGGATGCTGGGCAACCGGCCCAGATCCCCAACTAGAGCTGGAGTTACAGAAAGTGGAGAGCATCGACCTCCACCCCCAGCAGCAGCCGGAGTACCAGGGGGAGGTAAGTGATATTTCTCCTCCCCAGCCAACTCCTTTGTTCCCTGACCCCCCAGCAGAAGAGCTGGCAACTGGGCAGAGCGCCGCTGGCCTCTGTCCTCCTTTGTTTCCTTCCCCTGAGCCTGACTTTCTACAGGCTGCCCCAGCGGAAGGTGCCGTCCTTCCTCCCCAGCGGCAGTGCGTACCCCAGGGAGCTGATGGTGTCGTCCGCCCTCCCCAGCAGCAGTGTGTAACCCAGGGAGCCGAAGGTGTCGTCCTTCCTCCCCAGCGGCAGTGTGTACCCCAGGGAGCTGAAGGTGTCGTCCTTCCTCCCCAGCGGCAGTGTGTCCTGCAGGGAGCAGAGACCGTCAGTCTCACACCCCAGCAGCAGGACAAAATAATGAAAGGGGAGACAGCTGGTCCGCCTCTCCACCAGCAGAGAGAGTGTCAGGGAGAGGAGCCTGTTAACCCCTCTCCCCAGCGGCAGTTGACAGTCCAGAGAGAGGAGCTTGTTACACCCTCTCTCCAGCGGCAGCCTAACCCACCAAGGGGAGATGTTGAGCCCCGCAACTGTGCAGATGGGACCGTAGTCTCTGCGCTTACAGCCCAAGGGGTAGAGACGGTCGGTCCTGTTCCCCAGCCCCAGAGCTGTGTACCCAGAGGGGAGACGGTCGGTCTCCCCCTCCCACAACCAGGCTCCAATCAGGCTACTTCGGTGGTAGCACTGGCACCAGGGCAGAGTACCGCTGGTCTCTGCCCACTCAGCAACCCACCAAGGCAGTCTACCAGCTCCCCACACAGCCGTGGTGAGGCACCTGGACATGGACAAGTTGCTACTTTATCCAGGTGGAGTAAACATTTATTGTGGGTGGGCTGTACTGCTGTTTGTGCTTCGTGGGTGGGTTGCTGGACTAACCAGGGCACTGACCGGCAGGAGGTCAGATACCCTGTTAGTCTGGGGGGCAAAGGGGAGAGGTGTGGCAAAACCGACCTCGCCACGTGTCCTTGGAGGGGGCTGCTTGCCCGCCTCTTGCCTTTGGACTATGGCCCTGCAGGTTAAACTGTTTATTTTTCCTGCAGAAAGGCTTATTCGTGTGATCTGAGTGCCATTCATCTAATAATGTGCAGTCAGATCCAAGCTATCTGGGGATATGTAGAAATGTGTGTTTTATGTACTAAATGTGTCAGTATGTAATTTTATGTCTTTTACTGTCTTTTTGTCTGCCATGTGGGTAATGGAGTTTGGCTCTGTCTTTGGAGATAATTAGATTCCTTCTCCAATTATCTCCAGGGCAGAAGGGAGGAAGCCAGGATGCATTGTGGGGATGTTTTACTTTTACTGTTTGAGCCAGGGGGAACAAAAGATACTTTTACTAACTTTTGAACCCCTGGTCTGATTCATGCCATTTTTTAATATGTTGTTCCCCTGAATGGATTGATTGTGAATATGTATTTTTATGCGAATGTGATGTATATTTTGGGAGTTATGAATGTTGTGTAAAAACTGTATTTTCCCTACCTATGATAATTGTATTTCCCTGTGTGTACAGATAATTAGTTTACAGGTAGAGGGGAGGGCTATGTGTGGGATGTAACTATTGTGTGATTGGTTAATGTACGTTACTGTGTGTGTCCCTCCCCTTCATGGGAGCACCTAATAAAAAGGGCTGCAAGCTAGCAGCCAGAGAGTTCCTGTTTTTACCCTCAACTTGAGTCCTGTCTCTTATTGTCTCTGCTACAAGGGATTGCTATGCTAGGCATATTCCCTTGCTATAATCACTGAGCTCTTGTAAGAGCTTGTTCCTGCTTCGTTCTGAAGGGAGATAGCTGCAGCCTGCGGTGCTTATGGTGTCTGGTGGAGTGCTTGGAGTCCTCTGGAAGCGCTAGGAGCATCTTTCAACGGAGGTACCCAGTCGGGGTGCCAGGTGATCCGTTACAATAGCCTTTTGTTATTTTTCTATAGGGACAGTATTAGAATGAGAGATAGTAGTTTTAGTAAAAATTGCCATTTTAAGGGGGGACTGTTATGGACAGATGAATTAAAATAAAATGGCTATTTACTAATGTCTATTTATTCTGTGTTCACTATGTTAAAACTGGCTGCTAGAGTAAATATTCCCTCCCCCCTACAATGTGTTCAGTTGCTGTTTACTATGTAAATTCTTCATCCTGATAAGCATCCCCCTTCAAATCAAGCAAACCTTGTGTAAACAAAATTCCTGTGTTAACAGCTCCCTTTACTAACTCCTCCCCCACTACCTTTGTGCCAGTTAACAGCTATATGCCACGTATAGCTGAATGGAGGATCATTGGTTTAGAACTGATAGATACCACTCACTCCCCCTCCCATCGTGTATCCAAAAGTCTGTAATGATGACACTACATTCTGTAGGGAGGTTTAAACAAGAGGCCCCTTTCTCTGTTAACCAATTGGTGAATGTATACTGTATGTTTAAACTGTGACGTATTTTTGCTTTAAGAAGGAGCCCCCACTCCGGGGAATAAAGGATTCCTGAGTTTTTCACTGATCAGAAACTTTGTCTCCGGTGTGAATTACTTCTAGGGAAAGCGTGCACGCATTAATCAATCAATTTGGAAGGTGTAGATAGACAAATTATCAAAGTTTTCTTTGATCCAAATCAATCACTGTAACTATAAATCAAACCCTGCAACCATCCATGCAGTAAATCAACTCTCAATTACCAGACTATAACACACTCCAGTAACATCGTCTTTACAATCAGTAGTTATAGTACGGTTAGCAAGTGGTTATGGTACAGTTTTAGAATCACAGGTCGATTAGTAACAGTTATGGTGTTACACATATAACATCAAACAACAGATTGTTAGTAGTTATATACAATACACAATGTCTGTAATTATAATACATGTTAGTGGTTATGGTACCGTGCACTATTGTGACGAGACCAATCTCGCCACATTGCATTGGAGAAGCCTGGTTGCTCGCCTGCTGCCTTTGGACTATGGCCCCCTTTTAAAAGACTTTATTTTTGCCTGCAGAAAAGCTGTATTCGTGCTTTTCTGCCTGGGGTTCGGTAGATTTGTTTGAATGTGTTATACCCCAGATAGGAATCCCATGGAGCCCATTCGTATGAAACTGACTGCAAAGACTTTAGCTCCATGGCGATTAAACTGTATTCGTGTGGTCTGAGCGCCATTCACTTAATAATGTGCGCTCGGACCTGAGCTATCTGGGGATATGTTACATGTCTGTGTTTTATGTAATAAATGTGACTTTATGTATTTTAAAGTGTTTTGTGTCTTTTTGCAACCATGTGCTTAATGGAGTCTTGTGTCTGTCCTGGGAGATAATTGAATTACTTATCTCCAGGATAGAAGACTCTGAAACTGGTTTGGGCCGGAAAGCCATGCTTCATTTAGTCACAAAGGACTTTTTACTAACTTTTGAACCCCTGGTCTGATTCAGGCCATTTTTTAATATGTTGTTCCCCTGAATGGATTGATTGTGAATGTGTAATTTTATGTGAATGTGATGTATGGTTTTAGAGTTATGAGAGTTGGGTAGAAAGTATGTTTTAACTGTATGTATAATTGAGTTTCCTCTCAGGATAAGGGGAGGGAATATGTGGGATGTAACTGTGATGTGATTGGTTGTTTTATACCTCCCTGTGGGCGGTCCTGTATTTGCAAGACTGTAATAAAAACCAGGCTGGGTGTGCCAGCACCTCAGACCACTGCTTGACCCTCAACACAGAGCCTTGTCTCGTTCTTGGGGGGATTCACTGTATGCTGTTGGAGACTGATTGCCAGGAGTGTAAGCCGCTTGGGAGCTTTTCCTGTTCGTCTGCTTGGCAGCTATTCGTGAGGTTCCAGTTCGGGAGTTGGAGTGCTATTTTGTATCCAGTTTGGGAGTTTGGTGTTCTGCAGTAGCTGTGCCTGTATCTCTGGAAAGGGGGCTGATCGCCTAAACGGTTTTTACCCCTTGTGTGCAAAACGGTCCGTTACAACTATTATACAGTTATACACACAATTTACACTCCCGCTAGACGGCAGAGCTCAAGCTTTCTAGCAGGACATACAATTTAACCAATTCACCAACTACAATATATTTAACAAAATTTACAATAATCCCAACTATTCTAACTGGCCAGCACCTCGAGAGCTTTCGATCTATTTGTACACCAGAGATTCGATAAGTTCTTCGCTGCCCAGACACCACTGCATAGTGAAATAGAGGGCAGAATTTACACCAATACCCTTTTAGTCTATTACACTATCAATAATCTAGTGGCTGGATTTACAACAGAGCACACTTAGTTAAGATAGGGTGAAATCTAGCAAACTATAATATACAACAGAGTCTGCTTAATTTCGCCGATCTCCCCGACCTAGCAACCAAAATTTACACCTAGCATGCTAGTCAAGGCAGGACATCGGTGTCCGACATGAGCTATTTACACCAGAATTCAGTCTGACAATACCACCTATATTAGACGGGCTGACTACAGAGCGTCTAATGTCCAGATAATAGTTGCGCCTTCGCTTCTTCCTTCCAGAGGGAAGGGGCCAATTCAAATAACCGGTTCCAAATATAAAACCCCTTGTGGGTCTACCGCCCTAACGGTATTAGTCTTACCTGTTAGTTCCTGGACCTGGGTTCACACTCATCAACGGAACACCCTGGTACTCACTGCGCAGAAGCCGATGATCTCCTGGACAAAAGGCCAGTGGCGCCGAGACGAAAGGAGGTCCACGCAGAAGTCCAGGGGTGCTGCCGTGGAGAACGTTGGTAAAGATCTACCGTCTCACGTCTCTGTCTCAGCTACCGTGATGATGAGCTTCCCGGCCAATGCACCAGAGATGTAACCGTGTAAGCGTGCAGAAGCCGAACACAGAGAGATGGACACAGGTATTCAGGAAGTAAGAGGCCTTTATTCACATTACCGATCGGGTCTCAGATGAACTCCTGTTCCAAAATTCTGAGCACTGAATACATAGAGTACATTCCTTATATAGCACTGTAGCTCCTCCCATAATTAGCTACGCCCACGCATACCCTTAACCTAATCAATGAACAGAGTCTAAACTCATCCATCCGGTCTAACCACGTGGCTCATCTGAAACAAAGGAGAGGGACGCGTAATTCCAGTTCCTGCATTCCTGCACATGCTCAGTACATTGATGACAGTATCTTAGCTACGTGTAACTAATTAACTGATACTACAAACACATGTACCTACATATGCCTTGTGGCAATCTTGGCCTGCTAAACTTTTATTTTACTGGAATTCCATCACAACGTTAATTGCAGAATTAATACAGAGCAACGGAACCAGCAATACAGAGATGGAGCACAAGGAAGAAACCGCAATGTAAAAGGATATCAGATGGATGCTCAGTGTATTGGGACCCAATCCATCAACAGAGGCGGTTCTGCAGGTCATGGCACAAGCTAGGCAATCGCAAAAAGAGCGAGATGATCGAGACAGACCGTTACAGGGGAATTTGCTACACTCCCTGGGAAGTACAAATGACCTACCAAAGAAGGTAAACTATGCAGCGTTTAAAACTTTTAATGACAATGACATGGAAATTGACAGTTATTTACAAGACTTTGAACGGTAATGTGCGCTGGAGGGATTAGACTCCACAAAATGGGCTGCAGTACTTAGCAGCAAGCTATCAGGAAGAGCAGCAGAGGTGTAGAGAGCAGTGCATGATGGGGACATACACAATTATGACAAGGTAAAAGACATTTTGTTGGCCAGATACTTTGTAACCCCAGAGGCATACAGGAAGAAGTTTAGGGAAATGCAGAAAACAGGGAAAGATTCGCACACTGAATGGGCTTTCCGGCTACACAGGGCAGCCTGGAATTGGATGCAGGGCTGCCAAGCAACTACCCTGGAGGATGCCTTACAGCTCATACTATTGGAGCAGTTTTTTAACCACACAGCGGACGATATAAAAGACTGGGTAATGGACAGAAAATCCAAAACTGTGGAGGAAGCCGCCAGACTAGCGGATGAGTACCGTGAGAACAGGGGGTGAGCAGACCAACTTTTAAACACCACTACCCCGTTCCAGCAACATTGGCACAACCCTCCACAAGGCCCAGTAGCAACACCTAGACCCCCTGCAGTGTGTTATTACTGTAAGCAATCAGGACATTACAAAAACCAGTGCCCTCGTTTGAACCGGCGTAGCTGGGAAAAGCAACCACCACAACAGCCCAGTGCAGCCGCCCATTGTGTCCAGCAGGAAAGTGCTACCTACATCACTAACCAAGAAGAGCAGTGGAGTGTTTTACATGAGGTCAATCCAGTGCAAGCTGGAGGCGACAACCGGGACCACCACTGTCAATGGATTACAGTAGATGGCGTGGGGGCCCGAGCTATGAGAGACTCTGAGGCCACTCTAACTGTAGTACAACCACACACGGTCAAGGCCCAAACTCGCACCAGCTGCACAGTAGCCGTAAGGGTGGCTGGGGGTGCCATACACAAGCTACCTACAGCCAGCGTCCTTGTCGACTGGGGTTCTGGATTTAAACAGTTGGAGGTTGGTGTTATGCAGGAACTGCTGGCAGAGGTCTTATTGGGAAATGATGTAGGATGTTTAACCTCTCAACTATCACAGGACACCACTTCAGAAGCCTACCCGGTTACCACCCGAGCCCAAGCCAGACTGGAAGCACCGCTGCACTCTGAGGAAAACCAGGTAGGAGTTGAAATACCCCCTTTGCCCGACCCCCCCTTCCACTTTCTGGGATACTCCACAGGGTTTTGACCAGGAACAGAGAACAGACCCCACACTAGAAGGGTATAGAAAGGCAGTAGAGGTTACCCGGGGGGTTTGAGTGGTATAAGGGATTATTGTATCGAGTGACAGGAGGGGTGGGACACTGGGCCACCAAAGTCACTAAAAGACAGCTAGTAGTACCCCGTAAGTTTCGTGCTGAGTTATTAAAACTCAGTCATGACATTCCCCTAGCAGGACATCTAGGGGTTAAGAAGATGAGGGACCGGTTGACCCAAATATTTTTCTGGCCTAGGATCACGCAAGATCTTAAATATCATTGTGGAAGGTGTGACATATGTCAAAATATAGCGAAAAGAGGTGATCACCAAAAAGCCAAACTCCAGCCTTTACCCATTATAGAAGAGCTGTTTCACAGAGTAGCGGTGGACTTAATAGGACCTCTCAGCCGACCCAGTCAGTCTGGCAAAAAGTTCATCCTAACTGTAGTGGACTACGCCACTAGATACCCGGAAACAGTAGCCCTCTCGAACATAGAGGCAGAGACCGTGGCTGAGGCCCTAGTTAAAATTTTCTCCCGGGTAGGTTTTCCCCAGGAGATCCTGTCCGATAGGGGGACTCAATTCACGGCAATCCTGGCAGAGCTGTGGAGTAAAACCCCTATTCAGCGCCCCCTGTGAACGTTTTAACTGCACACTCAAGCAAATGCTAAAGACCTTCAGAGTCCTGAAGGAATTGGGAGCAATATCTACCCCACCTTCTGTTTGCCTACCGCGAAGTGCCCCAGGCATCCACCGGGTTTTCCCCCTTCGAACTCCTGTTCGGGAGAAAATTTCGGGGCCCACTGCATCTCGTACGGGAGCACTGGGAGGGCAACACAGATCAGGGGGGAGTTCCCATCGTCCAGTATGTTCTGGAGTTCCGGGACCGACTACGGGCTCTGACCAAATCTGTTCAGGAGAACCTGCGGGCGGCCCAGGAATTCCAGAAGAAGTGGTACGATACGGGTGCCAGAGATAGGGTACTATAAATAGGGCAGAAAGTGTTGGCCCTGAGGCCAGTTAAGGACAAGCTGCAGGCAGCCTGGCAGGGACCCTTTAAGGTAGTAGAGCGAATAAGCGATACCACCTATATTGTGAGCAAGTGTTCAGATGAATTTCATGGAACTAATTTCGGTACGGCAAACATGCGAACGCCCGGTCACCACGGAAGTCCTGGATGAATACGTTCCCCTACACGAATTCAACTGGTGTTCGGTAGATAGAATCTACCGAGGGGGGCATGGCTTGGACGCTGTACGAAATGGCGGCGTGAACCATGAGCTCCCGGCCGGCTCAGCTCCCATACCCGCCTAAACAGCTCCACTACCGCAACAATGGGCAAAACTAACAAGCCCCAACAGGCTGCATCGGTCGCCAACACGCCGAGAGGGTCTCAATCAACTGGCATGCGCCAGTACCTCCCAACTCAGGCCGACCATGCTTCTCAGGCCTCCGGTGACTATGAAGACTTGGGCCCGGGCCGCCCGGCCTCTCCCAGAGACGGACACCACGATCAGGTACAAAATCCACCTGACAACCCCCTACCCCAGCTGGACTGGGTAACACTGATAAATAACCTACCTACAAAAAATGACCTGAAGGAGGCCAATGCCGCCCTCCATAAATCCATCACTGGGGAGCTCCAGGCCCTGAGGGAAGACATGCAAGGGATTCACCACAAATTGGCCCAGCTGGAGGCAGATTGCGACCACGTGACGTCGGCGCAGAACGCCACCTCTGGCACCATAAAGCGGCAAGAATCACAATTGCGTCAAATGGCCCTCCATTTAGAGGACCTAGACAACCGGTGGAGACGTCAAAACATCAGAGTCCGGGGGCTACCTGAAGAATGTGACCAGACTACCCCAATACGGGACACACTCACGGAAATTTTTAATGCCCTCCTACAAAGGCCGAACACAGTGCCCATTGAATTTGTTAGGGCGCACAGAGCTCTCAGACCCAGGGGCCCACCTGACTCCCCTCCTAGAGACGTAATATGCTGTCTAACACACTTCCAAGTGAAGGAAGATATTCTGAAAAGTGCCAGGGATAAAAGACAAATCATTCACAATGGCGCTGAAATCCAACTGTATCCAGACCTATACCCTGCTACGCTGGCGTACCAATGAGCCCTGCGCCCACTCACGCGAACACTGCAGACTAATAAGATCAGATACAGGTGGAATTTCCCCACCGGAATACAAGTCACCACAAGTAATGGCCCCTTCACGGTGAAGAATGAGGGAGACCTGATGGACCTAACGAGAGAAATACAACTCCCAACGATACAAATGACTTGTACGCCTTCTCTCCATGGCCTTCTACGCCTTCTCTCCAGAGGTACAGCGCCAGACACAACAAACCCCCAGACCCAGAAGAACGAGACAGCAGACGACGCGCCCTACGGGCACCAACATGTAAAAGACCGCGCACTACCTGCCCACCCTCCCAGGTACCCACATGACCCAGCAATGAACTGGATAGACACTGTTTGTCCCTAACCGAAGAGACCAGAATCCCAGAATCAACAGCGCTGAAAGCCTCAAAACCGCAAGTATACGTCCCAAGGGGCGACACACTCAACAAGGTCTTACACAGACATAAAGGTTAAGAGACATAAAGTGATACACCGAACCTTGTGACCCAAGCGGCTGGATCGGCACAGATGCTTGGCCCTGCAGAGCCCCTAGGCCTGCCGGGCTACCCCTGGACTAAACGCACTTACACTAGGGGTGGGGGGGGAGGTATCAGGGATCCAAACTCTTAGTTCCAACACAGCAATAAGAGGGATCGGGGAGGGGGTGCTCGCGCCCCGGCCGGGCCTAGCCATGCTGTGACGAACCCCGGGGAGCAGGTGGGGGGCTCCGCCGGCGGGGCACACCCGGGGTGCGGGCAACGGCCCCGCACCCAGGATAGATGGGAAGCGACAAAACCGAGAAGACCAAATCATAATCACCTACCGAACAGTCACACACCTCTGGAACAGGGGGAGGGAAGCACAACACACCAGGGAACACTACGAAGGGTGCACCCCATAAAGCCACAGAGGCAGAGAAAAAGGATACACCAGTTAGACCCACACCCATGGGAATGACCTTCACTCTTTAACCCCTACCAGGGACACCCACACATCTCAAGTAAACTAGAGAACAAGACGCAAAGACACAAGGGACACAAGAATACACTAGATAGGTGGGCAGGTGGGAACCTGGGACGCAGGGAAGCAGAGATAAACTGTGCTCGAACTTGAAATAAGAGCTGTCAGAATCTTGTTTTGTTTTCACCTGTTGTGATTTTAAACCAAAATGTTAATAATACTGTTAATGTCTATGTCTTGCAACTCAACCACAAACAGACCGCGTGCATAGACACTTATCCACACAAGCCCGAGAAACACCACACACCGAGGCGGGGAAAAACACGCACACTCCTATGGAGTAATCACTAAGGAGCTGCATAGGGAAGCCACGAGATAGGACACACCACTAGGACACTGTCCCAGACGCCTGGACGCCCAACCACTGCCCAGCAGGTGAGGCGTCACCCAGAAGGTGAGCATCCCACGAGCACCACTGGTGGTGCCGTGAACTGACGCTCTCCGACGCCAATATCTAGTCGTCACGAACTGTGTTGCAAACCCCGGAGGTCTCTGGGAACCTCCCAGACTACTCCATTACCTCAACCCTCTAATCCTTACCTAAACCCCAACACCTGACTCCCCAACCCGACACAGACAGCAGAACGTGAGACCTCCTGAAACTACACACACCATAGGAACATAAGACAAAGACACTTCCATAACACCCGTCGACAACAACCTGACTCGACGAAATGACACTGACCCCAGACCACTTACACATCCTTACTATCAATGCTAAAGGCCTAAATAAACCAGAGAAGAGATCAGGAGCATTGAGACACTTCCACAAACAGAGGGCCTCTATAGTCATGATACAGGAAACCCACTTCAAAAAAGGTACCAGACCCAAATTGACTAATCGGCTCTACACCCAAGGATACTACAGTGACTATCAAGGGGGTAAGGCTAGGGGGACAGCAATACTTCTCCACAGGAGGGTGCCGTTCCAGGAGGGGGGATGCAAATCAGACGATGAAGGAAGATACTTATTCCTTAAAGGGAAGATCGCAGACCACCAGTACACATTCGCAAATATCTACGCCCCAAACAATCAACACTACCGCTTCCTCAAACAGACACTCCGCAAACTCCAAGAATTCGCAGAAGGGACTCTCATACTGGGGGGCGACTTTAACATAACTCTCGACCCATCATGGGACAACTCATCGGGCATCTCCCACGTCCCCACACAACAACTTCAAACTATTAAATCCCTACTTCGGAGCCAACGACTTGTGGACTGCTGGAGAGCAACCCTAATAGGTGAAAAAATCAAGGACTACCTGACAACTAACACGGCAGAGCAAACTTCCCTGACGATTTGATGGGAAGCACACAAAAGCGTGATAAGAGGCCACTACATACAACAGGGGGCAATACTAAAGAAACAGGCTGAAGCTCGGCTGCAGGAACTGCTGACCAACATACACGAGACAGACAACCAAAACAAACCCCGAACCACACACACCAAACTCGACTCCTACAACTGAGACGGGAACTAGCCACACTATTGCACTCTAAAAATCACAGGGACGCGACTAGGCACAAAGCCTTTTTAACAGTACATGGGAACAAAAGCGGCAAACTCCAAGCAGCGATGCTAAAGAAGCAGAGGCAACACACATACATTGACAAAATTAGAGACAAACAGGGGACCCTACACCGACTCCCGACAGCCATTATGAAAACGATCCGCACATACTACACAGATCTCTACACGCTCCCCCAACCGAAGACCAATGCGGCGACGACACGCCTCAGAGACTCTATCCGAGACTACTTGACAAAATACCCAACACCGACACTCGACGCGGAGATAGCGGAGGTAATAGACGAACCCATCACAATAGAGGAACTAGCACTGGCGGTTAAACAAACCAAACCGGGCAAAAGCCCTGGACCAGACGGCTTACTGACTAAATATTATAAGACATACGCTGAAGACTTATACCCACCCATGGTAGAAGCGTTCAACTCGATAAGAGACGGAAACCACATCCCCAGACAAACCCTAACAGCCCACATCACTATTATTCCCAAGGACGGCAAAGACAGAGAACAATGCGGAAACTACAGAGCGATCTCACTTATAAATAGCGATATAAACTACTGGCCAAAATTCCGGCGACCCGACTCACACAACACATCCCATCACTGATCCACCCAGACCAGGTGGGATTCGTGACAGGTCGAGAGGCTCGGGACAACACCATCAGGGCGCTCACCCTCATGCACAGGAAAGAGGGTACTAAAGGGGGCTTTCTCCTGCTGTCAACAGACGCAGAGAAGGCCTTCGATTGAGTCGGCTGGACATATCTCTTCAAAACACTTGCCCACGTAGGAATAGGACCACACATGCGATGCTGGATAGAGGCACTGTACCGAGAACCAACGGCCCAGGTGCTGGTCAATGGGGCGTTAACTGACGCCTTCACAATACATAATGGCATGAGACAAGGATGCCCCCTCTCCCCACTCCTGGTCGTCCTTGCCCTGGAACCGTTCCTTACACACATCCGACACAACACAGACATAACCGGACTGATGACAGGCAATACAAACCACAAAGTGGCCGCTTACGCAGACGACCTACTCTTTATGGTAACGAATCCCGAAATCACCCTCCCGAACATACAGAGGGACCTACAGCTATATGGGGAAATTTCCAACTTGAAAATTAACTAAGGTAAATCCTTCATTCTTAACGTAAACGTCCCCACCGCGCGGGCGAACCGCCTCCAACAAAGTTTCCCCTTCCAATGGGCCGAACACAAAATTAGATATTTGGGAGTCTGGCTGACCAAACGAAGTGAGGACATGTTCAAGGAAAATTTCACAGATACACTCCACACGTTCCAAAAAGACATGCGGGAATGGTTGTACCCCCACATCTCATGGTTAGGGAGAGTACAGGTTATAAAAATGAACTTCCTTCCATGCCTCCTATACCTCCTCCAAGCCATCCCCATCGAGATCCCGGGCCCCTTTTTTAACACTCTTAGAACAGAAATAACCAGATATGTATGGAACGGGAGGAGACCTAGGGTGAAATTCTCCACCCTGACGCGACCTAAGGAGGATTAGCCCTCCCAGACTTCCACCTATACTACGTGGCCACACATCTACAGAGAATTGTGGAGTGGTCAAAAGACGGAGTGCACAAATTATGGAAGACAGTGGAAGAGACAGAGGCGGGCAGACCACTCTCGGGACTACCCTGGGGCCGAGATACGGCAAAATGGGGCGAAATGTCCATCTACACAAAACACACCATGAAAGTATGGAGGAGGGCAATGAGGAAAGGGACCATGTCACCATACCCCTCCCCCCTCTTACCCCTGACCCACAATGACGACTTCCCCCCGGGACTAGACCCAAGAGCCTTCAAAGACATCCTCCCAGACCCACACCCATGCTTACACCATGCCCTGCAGGGAGGGAAATGCAAAAAACTGACAGACATGACGATAGGGACACACCCAACCTTCATGCAGCACTTTAGATATACTCAACTAATCAACTTCGTCCATACCTTACCACAGGGCTCAGCGCTCACTAGACAACATACCACACTAGAAGTGGTCTGTATGCACCCAGACCCGCTCCCGCATGGAGTGTCCTTCCTATACACCATGCTACAAACTGACATTCCCCTATTTATGAGGAAATGGGAGGATGCCCTCGGATACACACTGACAAATAAGGAGTGGGAGTCCATATGTTATCTCACACACCACTTCTCTATACATAGCAAAACGCAAGAGACAGCATACAAACTACTGATACAATGGTACAGGACACCTCACTTCCTTCACCAGATAGACCCAGACTAACCCGGGCCTATGCTGGAGATGCCAACAAGAGGAAGGCAGCATAACACACATATGGTGGGACTGCGCAAAGATCAAACCATATTGGCGAAATATACACAAAATGCTAGAGAAATTCACAGACAAACCACCCCCCCCTGGAACTGGCAGCAATGCTCCTGCATCACACTCCTATTCCCCACTCCAAATACAAAAATTCTATGACCATTCGAATACTCAATGTAGCCAAACGAGTGCTCCCCCAATTCTGGAAACAGAACATAACACCTCCACTTAAGACCTGGTTCAGCCAAATGGAGGAACTAAGGACAATAGAGGAACTGACCCTGACGACCAATGCTACCTCGACGACCTACATGGACATATGGACATATTGGATCCTAGAGATGGCGAAGGGAGGATTCCAAATGCAACTAGATCCGACAAATGCCACACCACAGACAGAAAGGACTTAGGGATCACACACTGGACGACAGACGATGACAGATAACTGACTATCCTAACACCCCCCTCACCCCAACCCTGACTTTCCTCCCCCCTCCTAAGGACCCACATGGGGCAACAACCCCAATCCGAGCAGACACACATGCCAATAAGAGGAGACACCTGAGATCTGAACGTAAAACTCATACGGATTCGGGTCTCTGTCCCGACCAGCAAGAGATACCACCCCCGTAACACACATAACGAACAGTCATGATAATCATTGGACAGCCAGAGAGCTACACCAAAATACTACAAAATACGCCCTCCCGAAAATATGAAACACAAACCCACAACACGGACGCACCTTCACACACACACACACAAGACACTGAGAGGAGGGACGCACGAATCCACTCAGGACACAATACACAACTCAGGTCGAAGAGACCAGCGAGTCTCCTAACGACAGAGGTTGGACAAGAGGCTTGCGAGCCTCAGCATATTCTGTACACAAACTACAACTGCTGTAAACGAAATGTATAAATCATAAACATACGACCTGCTCACTAGGCCAAGTTGCAGTAGGAAATGTAATTGAGAAATACTCGTGAAATATGATAAAAGGGACTTGCAAGTCCATCAACATTGTGGGCCTGCGAGCCCAACTAAAAATCAATGTTTTCTTATGTTCTCTTACCTTCTGATAACTCACCTTGGAGACCTGCGAGTCTCTGAATCTTGACTAACCCATACAAATAAAAATTATATTCACAAAAAAAAAAATCTACCGAATAAGGGGAACATTCACAGGTAACCAGCTGCACCATACGAACGGTGGTTTTCGTGCAGTTAGATACGAACGGAGACCGGCTCTTGCTACTGATTCTCTGGAACTCAAAATCGGATACCTCCACATGGCGAGCCGGGCAAAATTCCACACGATGCGACACGGAAACTACCGCACGGAAATTCGGGAGATTTGGATATATGACTACCAGTATCCTCAGCTACCCAGTGAAATTATGTTTGTATGTGGCATAAAAAGTACTTTTCTAAAATTGTTAAAAACTGTAATATTTTTGGCCAGCAGATAATTGAGCTTTGTGTATTGTAGAAACTCAATTATCTAGCCTGGCCCAGAGGAGGAGTTTTGTGTTGCATAAATTGTGAGTTCTGTGTGCCAGTAAATCAGTCTTGTTCCAGCATTAAGCTTTGGCTCATGTGTGGATTATTCGGCGATTCCAGGGATATTTCTACTCGTGGAATATTGGGTGTTTTCTTTTATGGGAAGAAGGGAATGCTTGACGGTGATACCCTATACTACCATCACAACTGGTTGGCAGCGGCGGGATTTTCCCTTCTACTTTCCTTTACACCAGGATTCCAAGCAAACACTGGGAACAGTGAATGGAAGGCTGGTACACCCTCCTTAAGAGAAATACACTGAAAGAACTACTGGAAGCTCGTGGAAGGATTGCTAGCAACAAAACCAAGCGGGTCATTATAGCAGAATTAATGGAGCAATGCCAGCAGTACAAGAGATGGAGACACCAGTGATTCAGGAGGAGGATTCACCAGCCAACAAAGAATTGAGAGAGAAGCTAGCATGGTTCGGTCCGAACCCAACGGCTGACGTTGTGCTGAAAGTAATGAACCTGTTAGCGGAGGAGGCTAAACAAATAAGAGACGCAGATCTACAGTTGAAACTGGCAGCGGTCCAGCAGGCAGCAGCACACTCCCCAAACAGTGAGTACAACACAGCAGATACAAGAAAAATTCCGTTCAGCGCTTTTAAAGCTTTTGACGAGAAAGACTGTGAAATTGATAAGTATCTGGCAGATTTTGAGCGACAGTGTAACCTGCACCGAATAGCTAAAGTTGAGTGGGTTTCAATATTGTCAGGCAAACTGTCAGGCAAAGCTTCTGATGCTTTCCGGACAGAGCCAGAACAGGAGATCCATAGCTACGCCAGGGCTAAAGAAGTGCTCCTGGCTCGTTATGCAGTAACCCCAGAGTCCTACCGACAGAAGTTCAGGGACTCACGCAAAACCACGAAAGACTCTTACGTGGAATGGGCATGCCAGTTAGCCCTGTCGGCCTCTAACTGGGTTAACAGCAGCCAGGCCACCACCGCAGAGGACATTTTGCAGCTAATGCAATTTTACAATCACATCCAGACGGATGTCAAAGACTGGGTGAGAGATCGCAGGCCCCTGTCTCTACCAGAGGCCGCCAAGTTGGCGGATGAGTATGCGGATACTCGCAAGACGAACCAGGTCACACCACGGGTACAACCTCCACGACCAACAGTGCTATCACACCCACCAGTAGCTAGATACCAACCTCCTAACAGACCGGTGACTTCTAACCCTCGCTATCCACGCCAGGAGGACAACGAGCTACGCTGCTTCCGGTGCAAACAGCTGGGTCACATCAGGCAGAAGTGCCCCATGGACAACGCCCCTTTGCTACGCTAGAGCTTGGCTTTACAGCCCTATGATTTTACTATTCATTATCGCCCAGGCAAGCAAAACGGGAATGCCGATGGACTGTCACGCCAAACGGACTTGACCTCGGACTAAAAACTTTGAAAACCCGTCAACCCTACTGGACCAGGAAAGGTCCAACCGAGTTGCCGGAGCAGGGAGAAAAAGGGGGGCCATTGTAACGGATCACAATTGTTGTGGATCAGAAATGTTGATCTTTGTTATATTCAGAGGAAGCCCAAATTGTTGTTACAAGTGCACTTGGAGAAGCGAGAATTAGACACCAGACACCTGTCGGTATTCAAAATAAGCCTCTGACGTTTTATTCATCAGCTGGGTTTTATACATTAAAAAGTAAGTGCTTACGTGCAAATACTCTTAGAACAGTAATAGGAAGAGTGTACAGATAAGACATAGGTATGAGTGTCATGTACACATAACAAATAAGTTTCAAGGTAAGAGAGAACAAAATGATTAGAGCCGAGACATCTTAGGTGGGGGCTCTCTGCTCCCGGAACTTGGACATATATGGTCTTAAGTGTTGTTTAAGCATCAAGCATTTCCTGAGTCCAAGTTAGCCAATTTTAATATTGGATATCATTATATGACACCTATAAGCTTGAGCCTTGGAATCAAGATAAATTCTATCACAATCCCCTCTTTTGATCCAACCTACAAATGTCCAATCCCAATCCCCAAAGAATCCAGTATCCTGTTTGATATCATGTACTAAGTCATGTAAATCTTTTATATGTTTATGGATCATAGTGCCATGGTCAGATAGGTTAAAACAGCACATACCTTCAATAGCTTCACAGCCCAAGTCATGTTTCATCAGTAAGTAGTCAATGGCTGCTCTATTCTCAAGGATTGCCTTCTTATTTGCCTGGCTGTCCATAAGTAGCTCTTCTAGGGCCTGTGAAGTGGCATTTAAACCTTTTGCAAGGGAACAGGCTACAGCATTTACTACTCGGGTATTATACAATGCTAAACCTGGGACTCCTACCAAGGTGTACGCTAGGGCAGAGTATTCGGCTTTAGATAAGAGAGTGATTTCAGGGTTACAATCTGCATTAAGGGTGTTTTTAACATCTCTCCTGTCTCTCAGCAGTTTGTGTAGCTGGGTGGTTTTAGTGATCAGGCCAGATTTGGAAAACATGGTCATGGTTAGGCGAGAGATTGCACAGGGACCTCCTGGGACATAAGCATAAGTAATATTTCCACAGGAGAAAGTCCATAAGCATAAGTAATATTTCCACAGGAGAAAGTCCATCCTTTAGGAAGATAGACATTGTAGTGGTAACTCATAACTTGGTGAGGTTTGGTACAATTCATAGTGGTGCTTAGGGCTCTACAATTCGTGGTATTTTTCCACCATGTGGGGCAAAACAGGGATTCAGTATTAGGGTCTCTTGAACAATTACATGAAAAAGACCAACATAGTTCAGCGCCTGTCACATTAATTGTCTTCAGGGCTAGAGGAGGCTTGCCTACGAGTGGGTTGAAGGCATAAGAATATAGTTGTAGAGATTTATGGGGTCTATGGGTATGTAGGTACTTCCTTAACAGTGAGATGGGGGTAGGGACAGCTATAAGACAAGATTCTATGGCGTTTTCAGTACTGAGGAGAGGGTTGAGGCAAAAGGAGGTTAAATTAAAAACCTTTGCTATCTGCAACCATATATTTTCCTGCCATGCATTATTATTTTCTGGTCTCAAGTGAGAGTAGCATATCCGAACACAGCATAAACTGGTAAAGGATAAGAACAGCTTCATGGGAGGGGGCGTGGCCTGACTCTACATGTGAACGGTCGCATCTCTGCGAAGCTCCCGTTCCTCCGGGTTTATCTTAGCCGCCAAGCGACAGAATAAAGCAAGATGGGCAACAAGAAAAAACAACAGACCTCCCAAGAGACCCCGGGTCCCGGTACCGGCAAGAAAAGCGGGGATCTCGACAGATTTTTCCGAGACAAAGTGAGAGCGCTGGCAGAGGCTGACACAGAGGATCCGCCATCTTTGCCTCCCCGCCGGAGAGCCCAGCAAGCTCCGATTCTCTCTACCCACCTGGGAATGCGACATTGCAGGAGATGCTGCAAAACCTACCCTCAAAAGAGGACATGGCCTCCATGCTGGCAAAGCTTGAGGCATCCATGCAGGAACGATTGTCCTCCCTCACAACAGAGGTACGCCAGATAGGGCTCCGGGTGGGAGGCCTAGAGGGGGACAGAGACAACATGCAACTCAGGCTACACAATATGGAGCAGAGGCAGGATGCCCATGAATCCAAACTAGTATAGATTTTACGCCACACAGAGGACCTCGACAACCGAGGCAGGAGGAATAACCTCCGGGTCAGAGGGGTACCAGAGGCACAAGGGGAACTGGAAAATACCAAGGACGTTCTCCAGGCCCTCTTCAATAACATACTGAAGCGTGCCCCAGACACCCCGATGTTAATGGACAGGGCGCATAGGGCGGCAAGACCCAGGGGATTACCACAAGAGACTCCCAGGGACATAATATGTAGAATCCACTACTATACCCTAAAAGAGGACATACTAAAGCAGGCGAGGAATTCACCGGCCTTAACCATGTTTGCTACACAGATCCAGATATTACCAGACTTGGCGTGGCAAACGCTCCAGGGGAGGAGGGCCCTGAGGCCTCTCATCCAAGCCTTGCAAGCCAAAGAAATCCGCTACCGCTGGGGCTACCCCTTTGCCCTGATCGCCTCGCATCAAGGAGTACAGCATAGCATTGCAACGATACAAGATCTACCAGATTTCTTAAAGGCGTTTGACCTACCACACATGGAGATCCAGGACTGGTATGACCCCTGGTCCCAAGCAGCCATACAAGCGCTACCGCAAAGATCCCGGTGGAGAAATGCAGCGGAGAGGAAACGGACACCTGGGAAACGGCTTCCCTTCACGCCAACTTCAAGATCAAGGGCAGCGGGACGAGACACTGGAATTGGACTCTCTACACCCTGAAATTATGGACTACCTCTTACCCATCCACCTAACCACCCACCACAGGAGAGACTTGTTTCACCTCGGTGACCTTTTCAGTCCCCGGGTGTGGTGTCCCTGGATCGGGACAGAGACTCACTACAACTGGATACTACTCCTAACGGAACGACGACGACTGGCGTTGCTACCTTAAGACGCAAGTATTGTAACCTACACCAGCTGTTGTAATGTGGGATATAGGCACACATAGTCTACCACACATTAACACCGGGAGACTGTTATGGGACTGAGGCTTCCAGATAAGGGGGGAGTCAGGACCAACTGGCGGGACGAGCTATATTATATCTATCTCAAAAAGGAAAAAAAAAAAAAAAACATATAGATATTAAATATTGGTTATTATTAATCTTAACCACATTGATTTAGATTCAAAGTTTGGTCCGGCCCAGGGAGGCCCCACCGGGACACGCCTACGCACTGAGGGTGGTTGCTACGCCCGATAGGGGTAAAGGGGAGAAAGCATTTACACCTCTCAATAGTATAGCACATTAGACGTAATGATCTCTCGCTGTACATACTATGCGCACTGCTCACTCAGGTTGTTTTGCCGAAAAAACAAACAAAAAAAAAACAAAAAAAAATAAAAACATCCCAACCTGTACATAGCGGTGCTCAAAAGTCATGTTTTGCAAGGATAATCAAAAAGAAACCCAAGCACTTCATTTACGGCGCTTGGCGGCGCTATAACATAAGTGTAATTGTGAACGGTCGCAGAGACCAGAAATACAGACTGTTACACCACCGGAAAACAAATACGACTGAAAGCCACATTTCATTCTAGGATTACGCTAAACGATATACACAACACCCCAAGTAACCGAATAAGGTTACGAGCGGTGCACTGACATCTTTTACTCTGACAGACATCTCTTCCCGATTCGGCGATTAAGGCCGACGGTGACTGACACTAAGCACCGACTCCTGCATAGTTAGTTGAATACTAACGGATATACGTGGCTCCTAGATCTAGGAGTCACATTTTTACAAGTTCGCTGTTAAAAAGTTTTCATACATCTAAGTTTAGATATTTTGTTGTTTATATACCTTATATCGCACACACCGCCGGGCATCTACGCCCCACAACGACACGACTTTACCATGGACACAAGAGGTACCGCCATAGCAACGGCCAGGAAACACGTACCTACCATAGATACTATAAAAATACTCTCATACAATGTCAGGGGACTAAATTCTCCTGAAAAGAGGAATATGGCACTGAGGGACTTTCAAAGACTACAAGCCGATGTTGTTTTCGTGCAGGAGACGCACTTTAAGGGACCCACGGCACCAAAACTCACCAATAGACACTACCCCCACACGTATTACAACAATTTCACACATAGCAAATCCCGCGGGGTTGCCATTCTGATAGGGGCCAAGATACCATTTGTGTACAGCCAACATTTCGCGGATGATTCAGGCCGCTATGTTATACTACAGGGACAGATTAGCAACTACCCGGTGACCCTGGTCAATCTATATCTTCCAAACACACGACAATGTCACACCTTCCGTAAAATCTTAAACAAGGTTCAACAACTTACAACAGGGACCTTAATTATAGGGGGAGACTTTAACGTATCTCTAGATGCTCAAAAAGATAGCACGGCGCGACACCCTAACCATCTCCAACCGACCAGAACGCAAATTAAACGACTACTGCACAGCCATCAATTAGTGGACTGCTGGAGGGCACTCCATCCCACCATGAAAGACTACACATTTTACTCCAGACCGGCCTCAACATACACTAGAATAGATTATTTCATCACCACACACAGAGACCTTTCACTCGTAACCTCGGCAACAATCGGCAACATCACTTGGTCCGATCATGCCCCGGTTCAGATACAGCTCAAAATTCCTACCCTAGCTCAGGGCACAGGCCAGTGGAAACTAAACACCACCATATTGCATGACAAAACGGCAAAACAAGCTATGGCCAAAACTATCTCCCAATATTTTCTAGACAATAACACACAAGACACAACCCCTTTCCTCCAGTGGGAAGCACATAAGTGTGTAGTGAGGGGGGAACTAATAAAATGGGGCTCCTTTCTTAAAAAAATGAGAATTAAGAGACAGACAGAGTTATTGACGGACATAAAAAACTTAGAAGAGGCGCATAAGGAAACCATGTCTGAATCCGATCATCTCAAACTTCTGTCCCTTAGGTCTGAACTAACAATTCTGCTACAATCAAAGGCTAAAAAATCACTGGTATGGACTAAACAGTTATTTTATGCCCAAGGGAATAGGTGTGGTAAACTCCTAGCAAACGCACTAAAGCATAGGCAGGAGAGAACCTACATCCCCCAGATTAAAACAGCAAACAACAACATTGTACAATCAAACAGCGAGATAGCAAAAACATTTAGGGAGTTTTACCACTCACTTTACAATCTAACGAGTACATCACAGGACAAGGATAGGATCAAGGCATACCTAAGCGATAAATTCGACAAAATACTACCCCAAACACTGGCCAGATCCCTAGATGAGCACTTCACTCTCAACGAGCTCATGAACGCGATTAAAACCACCCCATCGGGCAAAAGCCCAGGTCCAGATGGCTACTCGGCTACGTACTATAAGACGTATCTGAAAGAGCTAGGCCCACACCTATTGGAAGCGATTAACTCCATAAGCCCTGACAAACCCCTCCCTAAACCGAGTCTGGAGGCCAATATTACTCTTATTCACAAGGCCGGGAAGAACCCTGATTTATGCGGCAGTTACAGACCAATCTCGCTGATTAATGTAGATATCAAAATCTTTACTAAAATGTTGGCATTACGATTGAAACCTATGCTCCCAACCCTGATTCACCCCGACCAGGCGGGATTTGTCCCCTCTAGGGAAGCCAAAGACAACACCACGAAGATCATTGCCCTGATCCACGAAGCTCTCAGTAATAAAGCCCCTTCCATCATGTTAGCTATCGACGCAGAAAAAGCGTTCGACAGGGTGGATTGGAGTTTTCTGTTGTCGACGCTGGAAACACTAGGCTTTGGGAAAAGGTGGATGCAGTGGGTCCAGGCAATCTACTCTCACCCCTCGGCACGGCTTAAAATTAATGGGATACTGTCCGATCCGTTCCAAATAACGAACGGCACGAGACAGGGTTGCCCCCTGTCTCCGTTGCTTTTTATCTTGGGATTGGAACCTTTGCTAAACGCGGTACGGAACAGGCCAGCTGTAGAGGGAATAAGGGTGGGTGCACACCAGTACAAAGTGTCGGCATTTGCAGACGACTTACTTTTTACACTCACTAACCCCCTAGAGTCCCTCCCCACACTGATGGACCTCTTAGACGAATACAGTGCCCTATCCAACTTCAAAATCAATGTTGACAAATGTGAAATACTGAACCTCACACGACTACAAAACACGACTACAAACGCGATATGCATTTCAATGGGCAACAAAGTCCATCAAATACTTAGGAGTCAATATAACTCCACACACTAAGCTATTATATGGAGCTAACTTCCCACAAATCTTAGGAGCTATTAGTGCGGACCTGGAAGCATGGAATAAACCACACTTCCGATGGTTTGGGAGGATAAATATTCTAAAAATTAATGTACTCCCCAGACTGCTATATCTATTAAACACTCTCCCAATCGCCATTCCAAGAACCTTGTTTAAGAAAATTCAGGCATTATTTACACAGTTCATATGGGCCAAAAGACGTCCAAGAATAAGGTACAACATACTCACGAGACCTAAGGAGTTGGGGGGGGGGGGCCTGCCGGACATCTGGCTATACTACCAGGCGATACACGTAGGCCGAATCATAGACTGGACATACCAAAACGCCTCCAAAGAGTGGGTTACAATAGAACAAGCTCAGATAGGCGACTCATTGAAGGCAATACCATGGCTGCTGACCTCGGTTAACGACTGGACGACACTAGCACACCCGACGATAACACCAACCCTACAAATATGGAAAAAAGTACGCAGCTACCCAGACATTGCCCCAACACCATCTCCGAAATACCCTATAACGAACAACCCCCTTTTCATAGCAGGAAAAAGGGGCTTCCAATTGAAACCAATGGGAGACGACCAACGGAAGGCACATCTGACACTAGACGAGGTAGTGAGAGAGGGGGGAGTGACGCCAATCACACTACTGACAGAAGGGAAAGACCTATCCCTTATGCAGAGATTTCAGTACGCACAAATGCGACATTTCTTGACTGCACAGGGCTTATCACATTGGACTCCAAGGGACAGGACCAAATTTGAACTATTATGCTCGGGAGAAAAAAACGCCTCACAAGCCAACATCCCTCTGCTATAAACTGTTACAAACCCAGACGTGTACTCAATTACCGTACTTTACCAGATTATGGAGGGACCACTTAGGCAAAGATTTAGAAGTAGGAGACTGGAAGAATATCTTCCAAACGATCTTCCACGCACACTCTAGCATACCACTACAGGAGATTAACTATAAATTCATCTCCAAGTGGTATACCACCCCGGTGGATGTTCACAGATTCGACTCCAACTCATCACCAATGTGCTGGAGATGCAACTCAGATAAGGGCACCTTCCAACACATATGGTGGACATGTGAGGAGCTATCGGGCTTCTGGAAAGAAGTCTGGACCACGGTCAATCTAATAACAGACACGCCCATACCCTACAACCTAGAGGCACTCCTTCTACTCCACTTCGAAATACCACACCGTAAATTCAAACATTCCCTCGTTTACTTTATGCTGACAGCGGCAAAAAGTTCGATAGTGAACCACTGGAAATCGGCGATCCCGCCCTCTAAAAAAGACTGGTTTCAAAGAATAGAACATTTTCATGAGATGGAGGAACTAAGATGGGGATCGTTAGACAAATATCACAGATACAAAGACATATGGCAACCCTGGAAAGAATTGCTAAGAGGTAGACAGGGCGACTAAACTAAATAACCATCATATCTGCCTAAGAGGGGGGGAAGCTAACTAGGAAAGGGACAAGGAACAGGGCCAGGGGGTGGGACAGAGGGTGCACGGGGGGTCCTTTTCTTCGCCTCTGGCACAACAATCTAACTACCTGGGTATAACAGGCTGAACCACAGTGATACCCAGAACGACATACCACAACTCTTGGACGCATGTTATACCGCACACACACACATAGGAATCAACGGCCAAGGCGGCAGGTTTACCGTGACAGATATGAAACCAATGTGTATCCTAGGCCAAATAAAATTGTTACTGAGAATGTCATACTTGTATTCAGTGCTGCGATGTTGCGATATTTTATCTCTTCTTCTTCTTCTTTCTTTTTCCTTATAACACTACGTTTTGTGTTACTACAATG
>OW240914.1:360289053-360312985 GCA_933207985.1 Pelobates cultripes
GGTAGTTAAAGACTTCCCTAGGTGGCGGTCGGCCATCTTGATTCCTTTGTTAGCCCAACGGGTTTTTGCCGTCGAGCGCCTGGAACTAAAAACGGCTACTCAAGGGCGCGAACCCCGCTGGACTTCCAGGCCGTTCGGGAGCCCCGGCCGTTCGGTAGTTTGTTCCCCTAATATCAATCGCTATTTTAACCGTATGTTGGAAATAATGTGTATTTCGTACAGCGTTCGGTTAGTTAGACTGGGAGCTGAGCGGTATTTCCACGAACTATGCGCTCAGCCTCCAGCTATCTACCGAACGTCCATTCATGTAAAGCAAGTGAATATTATTGAAGTTATGGATTTTAATGTAAAATGTAAGTTCTGCTGCACAGAGGGATAATCCCATTAACTGTATATTCCAGTGGGAGTATCCCTCTCGTCCAGCAATGCATGATGGGAGAAATTTATGTGTTGGGCAGTTCCCCATGTAGTCCCCTACTGTACAACCCCTGTAATGTCAGTAGGGAAACCCCTTGCATGGGGAATTCCATAAATACAGTGACCTGTGAATAAAACCTCAGTTGACTCCCAGCCTATGTGTCGTCTAGTTCTTGGGAAGGAAGGATTACTACAACGCTACCGGGATTATTGTATGCTGTGCTTATTGCCCTGGATTATCCTATGTTGTTCCTGTTACCCAGCGGAGATATTGTGGATTATACTGCCTCTCCGCTACACTTACATATTATTAATCAGCACACTTTAAATATAAACATAACCAAAAATCATACAAATCCATCCAGTGAATAAAATGTTAGACGGAAGTCCTTTATTACCGACCGCAAGCACATTTTCCTGCCCAAAATAGTTCCATAGATTTGGGCTGTGCGGTCGATCTATTTTACACAGAAAAATGACTAAGTCCCATTCGAATGCACGAACGGGGCCGTTCGTGCATTTGGCTTAGTATAGCAGTGAGTTCAAACTGCTGAACGGGACTTAGTCTCTGCAGCTGCAAGTTCAGTGTAGGAGAAGGTACAGGTCAGCGGTGTTCCTGGAAATGTGTAGCCGATTTTAGTTCCATGAATTTGGCTACACATACCGCTGACCTCGTGCGAATGAGCAAAGATGGCCGCCGCCACGTGTTGGTTTGCATGAACTTTGGCCACCCAGCGTTCGGCAATTTACCAACAGCAGGCTCCCAGCCTGGGAGGTAAATTGCCTGCACACTTCCACTTCTGGGTGGTCCGCCTGTGTGGTACCTGGTTCAGTAAGCCCCATTTACTGAACCAAGGGGAGAAAGCCATAGATAAAGTATTTTAACATTCTGGGGACATAGTCTTAAAGGAGCATTGTCACACAAAGTCTCAATATATCCCCAGACAGTTCTTAAAGGGCCAGCATGGTCCAATACAAGTCCATAAACCACAATGCAGTTCTTAAAGGGCCAGCAGCAGCATCATATGAATCCATTAGCCCAAATAATGTTTGTAAAGTGCCATACAACTCAGGGCCAGAGTCATGAGGCAGGAGGCTAACACTCAATCTCCTCCAACAGCCAGGGGCAAAGGACAACTTGTCACCTAAAAATCCAGTGACAAAAGGCATTTCATCACATATAGCTAGACGTTCTCTATCACCAATCTGGTAATTGCATACTGCCGGATTCAATTTCTTAGAGAAATACCCGCACGGATGCCTGGAGCTCTCTGCGTTAGGACGTTGAGACAGGAGGGTGCCTACTCCTGTCTCAGACGCATCGACTTCAAGAATGAATGGTAAGGCAGGGTTAGGGTGTGCCAGTATAGGAGCAGCAGCAAAGGCGACTTTGAGAGACTAAAAGGCAGTAATGGCTTCCTGTGACCAATGCTGTGGATCAGCATTGTTACGGTACCTTCAGCTTGAAATGTACAAACTGCCGTTTAGAGAATGCTCCCCGTTCGCAATAATGTTGTCTGTAAGAGTATGCAATACAACCATGCGAACCGCCAGCCAGGGAACACTTCAACCTCCCGAAGGCTATCCGTTCGGCTCCTTCCCTTCACGAGCGGCAAGCTCACGAACTGCCAATATCAGCCGAACGCCAATATCTTCCAAGCGGCAAATAATTCCAAATAGCAGTCTCTAGTCGCCGGTAATAAAATCCCCCCAATAACGAGACCAAGCTCCGCATTGAGGGTAAAACATGAACTGAGTTTACTGTGGGCTACCTGCCCGTATTTATGCAGGTCTCCCACTTGGTGGACACTCCCCTAGGGGATCAAATGGGAGACTGGAATAGCAGATGGACATCGGGACATTTCAGACATACAATCACACAATATCCCCAGCATGCATCACAGTTTCCTCCCCTCTGCTCGGGAGATAATTGAGAAGTAATTCAATTATCTCCCAGAGCAGAGGCAAATCGCCATTTTAAGTACAAGTCACAAAACACATAAAAATATATAACTTTATAACTGCCGAACATATTACATTCGTGTAACACATCCCCAGATAGCCTGGATCTGAGTGCATATTATTGGCGAATAGCGCTCAGATCCCATACGCACAGTTCAATCGCCATGGTATGCGATTGACTCCATGGGAAGGCTATCTGGGGTAAGTCCATTCGTGCCTTTACATCTCCCGAACGGCCGGTGTTCGCACACTTCTGTCGATTTGAGAAGGGAGGTCGACGGCTTCAGCGGTGTTCGGTTGAAAAAGTGTCCGTTTTCAGTTCCATGAAATAACCGTCGAACACCGCTGGTCTTTCACATGGTTAAAATGGCCACCGCCTCGTGGTCAACATACGAACGACAACCACCCTGTATTCGGTTTTAATTGAGAAGTGTCTGTGGTTAACCGCAACGTTCTAATTGGGATCAATAGGTTAACCAGCAGCACACTTCTCTTCTGGGTGGCAGTCCGTTTGACAGTTCCGTTCGGCAGGAAAGTAGATTCACTTAAACAAGGCATACGAATGGGTAAATTCATGCAAACGGCAAAACAGACGAACACAGCAATGTTAGTTCATACGGATGGGTCTGTCACAAGCATCTCTCCTGGTCATATCCGTGAGAGGTTTAACCAAGGAAGAAAAGTTGCTTATGAACTTCCAATAATTGGCAAAGCCAAGAAAACGCTGTATAGAGCGAAGACCCATAGGTCGAGGCCATTGTAGTACAGCAGAAAGTTTCTCTAGAGATCCATAGAGAATCCAGCATCTGAGATAACATAGCCCAAGAATGTGACCTGTTTGCAGTTGAACTCACATTTCTCCAATTTACAGAACAGATTATTTTCTCTGAGTCTCTGTAGAACACGAGAAACGTCTGCGTGATGGTTCTTGAGCGATGTGGAATGGATAAGAATATCTTCAAGGTAAACCACCACACATTGCTGCAGCATATCTCGCAGGACGTCATTTATGAATTCCTGGAAAACTGCTGGAGCATTGCAAAGACCAAAGGGCATTACTAGGTATTCGTAATGCCCGCTCCTGGTGTTAAATGCGGTTTTCCATTCGTGGTCCTCTTTTATCCGGACAAGATTATATGCCCCTCTCAGATCAAGTTTAGTGAAGACCGTTGCTTCCTTGAGGCGGTCGAATAACTCTGTGATCAACGGAATGGGGTAGGCATTCTTAATAGTAATGCGATTGAGACCCCTATAGTTGATACAGGGTCTCATCTCACCACTCTTCTTTTTCACAAAAAAAAAAAGCCGGCCCCTGCAGGGGAAGATGACTTCCAAATGAATCCCCTTGACAACGCATCGGTAACATACTCCTCCATGGCTCGATTCTCTGCTACAGACAGCGGGTAAATCCAGCCACGGGGAGGAATGGCACCAGGGTGGCGTTCGATACCACAGTCATACGGACGGTGTGGCAGCAGAACGCTGGCTTGACCCTTGTCAAATACATCTTGGAATTCTTGGTACTCAGCAGGTAAGGAAGCGGCAGAAACTGTTCCGAAAACTTTGTCCAGTTTCCGGAGACAAGAAAATGTGCATTGCTGGGACCAAGATAATATCTAAGATTTGCGCCAATCAGCTGTGGGGTTATACTGCTGTAGCCTAGGGTATTCCAAAACAACCTGGTAATATGGAGAGGAAATGACCTGGAATTGGATTGTCTCATGATGTAGAGCCCCTACAGCCAGAGATATGGGCACTGTGGCGAAACCGACCTCGCCACTGGGCATTGGAGAAGACTGATTGCCAGCCTCCAGCCATGTGATTATGGCCCCTGGGATGTATTGCCCTTTAAAGACATTATTTGGGCGTATTGGATTTTGAAACACGTTTTCTGCCCCTTTGAATACATGAGAAGGTGTGCCCCCCATTTCCTGTCTATTGTTCTCCAGCAGGGCGTTGTCCCAAGGACACTGCCAGACCAGTTGGAACTTGTTGCTATGGTTTAACCCTGTAACGGATCACCTGGCACCCCGACTGGGTACCTCCGTTGAAGGATGCTCCTAGCGCTTCCTGAGGGCTCCAAGCACTCCAGCCGACACCATAACCACCGTAGACTCCTTCAGAGAGCAGGACAGGAACAATCTCTTATAAGAGCTTAGCAGTGAATATAGCAAGAGAGTATGCAGAGCATAGCAATCCCTTGTAGCAGATTCCCCCAATAAGAGACAGGATTCCAAATTGAGGGTGAAGTAGAACTGATTTACTGGAGCTGCCTGCCCTGCTTTTATGCAGGTCTTCCACCTGGTGGACACTCCCCTAGGGGACCAGATGGAAGACTGGGAAACATATTGGACATTGACCAATCACAAGCTTGCTAACCCACAATGCATCACAATCCCTCCTCTCTGTTCTGGAGATAATTGGGAAGTAATCCAATTATCTCCAAGGACAGAGGCAAAACTCCATTAACCACATGGCAGACAAAGGACAATAAAAGACATAAAAATACATACAGTTACATTTATCACATAGAACATACACATTCTACCTATCCCCAGATAGCTTAGATCTGAGCGCACATTATTACCGGATGGCGCTCAGATCACATACATACAGTTCAATCGCCATGGAGCCAAAGTCTTTCATACAGTCTTTCAGTATACGGCTGGGCTCCATGGCATAGCTATCTGGGGTAGCATGGCTTTAACAGTCCGCAGAAAGGCACGAATAAACCTTTCTGCAGGGAAAAAGAACAGTGTTAAACATGGGGCCATAGTCCAGTGGCAGGAGGCGGACGACCAGTCTCCTCCAGTGGCGAGGTTGGTTCCTCCACAAACCCCATGGCGATTTGACTGTGTTTGTGGTATCTGAGCGCTGTTCGGATATAGTGAGCGCGCAGATCCAAGCTATCTGGGGACATGAATGTGGGGGTTTTGTTAAGTATAGTAGGAATTATGTATTTTTATGTGTTTTTACTGTTGTTGTGAATAGAGGTATTTTCTTTATGCTGGAGGTAATTGGCTTACCACCCCCAAGCCATGCTTGCAGGCAGTCACAACGGGATTTCCAACTAACTTTTGATCCACTGGACCAATTTTTATGATTTTGACGTATGTTTGTATTTGGAGTATGCTGATTCTGAAAATGTAAGTTTTTATGTGAATGTGATGTATACTTTTAGAGTTATGAATATTGTGTAAAACTGTGTCCCAGAAAAGGAGTAGTCCCAGAAGATTGGAAGTTAGCGAATGTTGTGCCCATTTACAAGAAAGGTAATAGGGAGGAGTCGGGCAACTATAGGCCAGTAAGCCTTACTTCAGTAGTGGGGAAAGTGATGGAAACCATGTTAAAGGATAGGATTGATGAACATCTAAAAACACATGGATTTCAAGATCAGAGACAACATGGGTTTACTTCAGGGAGATCATGCCAAACTAATCTTATTGATTTTTTTGATTGGGTAACTAAAATTATAGATCAGGGTGGTGCAGTAGACATTGTTTACCTAGATTTCAGTAAGGCTTTTGACACTGTTGCACATAGAAGGCATGGTTATCAATAAACTGCAATCTTTAAGTTTGGATTCCAATATTGTTGAATGGGTAAGGCAGTGGCTGAGTGACAGGCAACAGAGGGTTGTAGTTAATGGAATATATTCGAAGCTTGGACTTGTCACCGATGGGGTACCTCAGGGATCTGTACTTGGACCCATTCTCTTTAATATTTTTATTAGTGATATTGCAGAAGGTCTTGATGGGAAGGTATGTCTTTTTGCTGATGATACTAAGATATGTAACAGGGTTGATGTTCCAGGAGGGATAAGCCAAATGACAAATGATTTAGGTAAACTAGAAAAATGGTCAGAATTGTGGCAACTGACATTTAATGTGGATAAGTGCAAGATAATGCATCTTGGACGTAAAAACCCAAGGGCAGAGTACAGAATATTTGATAGAGTCCTAACCTCAACATATGAGGAAAGGGATTTAGGGGTGATTATTTCTGATGACTTAAAGGTAGGCAGACAATGTAATAGAGCAGCAGGAAATGCTAGCAGAATGCTTGGTTGTATAGGGAGAGGTATTAGCAGTAGAAAGAGTGAAGTGCTCATGCCATTATACAGAACACTGGTGAGACCTCACTTGGAGTATTGTACACAGTACTGGAAACCGTATCTTCAGAAGGATATTGATACCTTAGAGAGGGTTCAGAGAAGGGCTACTAAACTGGTTCATGGATTGCGGGATAAAAGTTACCAGGAAAGGTTAAAGGATCTTAACATGTATAGCTTGGAGGAAAGACGAGACAGGGGGGATATGATAGAAACATTTAAATACATAAAGGGAATCAACACAGTAAAGGAGGAGACTATATTTAAAGAAGAAAAACTACCACAACAAGAGGACATAGTCTTAAATTAGAGGGACAAAGGTTTACAAATAATATCAGGAAGTATTACTTTACTGAGAGGGTAGTGGATGTATGGAATAGCCTTGCAGCTGAAGTGGTAGAGGTTAACACAGTAAAGGAGTTTAAGCATGCGTGGGATAGGAATAAGGCTATCCTAACTATAAGATAAGGCCAGGGTGTCACGTCTACTAGTGTGGTCCAGCACGCAGAAACTATGTAAACATATACATAGGCAAGAAAAGGAAAATAAAAGGACAGAGCGTAAACCGGACCTTAGAATGGCCGGACTAATACGCTAGAGACAGAGAATGGTCAAAGGTAAAGCCGAGGTCAAGGAAGCCAGAAAATACACAATACCGTTTACACAAGCCAAGTCAGGGAAACCAGAATTCAGAATAACCAGGCAAAAGCCAAGATCAGGATACCAGGAAATCAGATTCACAAAGATAAAGCACTCTCAGGAAACCAGGAACAGGAAACCACGACATGGCAAGGGACTAGGGTGAGCTAGGGATTTAAATATCCCTCTCTAAGATGTTTAGGCGCGACCACGCTGTCAGCGCTATTTTGGATCCGGGCGCGCCGACGTTCAGGTAAGCTCGTGCTGTCGGCGAGGCTGTGCCAGTCGGGCACAGCTGTGCCACGCGGCGGGCCGGCAGTCGCGACACAGGCTCTAATGAAAGTATTTAGAAAATTGGGCAGACTAGATGGGCCGAATGGTTCTTATCTGCCGTCACAGTCTATGTTTCTATGGTAACTGCCTTTGGGGTCAAAGACCGGTTTCAGCCTATCAAATGTAGAGGAAGGGTATTTAGGCCCAGTTCTCATCCTGCTCAGTGCCCTGTCGTGGTTTCTCTTCTGGTTGTCCGAGAGCACGTTATTGATTCAGGTTATTTGACTTTGGCATTGTTTTTGACTTCGCTGTTTTCTGGCATTCCTTGATTCCTGGTTTTTCCTTATCGTTGTGTCTCTTTCTGTTTCTCTTGACCTCGGCTATTCCTGACTATTCTTTGGTACGTTAGTCCGGCCATTCTAAGGTCCGGTATACGTTACCTATCAGTCCTCTGTGTTACACAATTCTACGTGCTGGATCATTCTGTAATCCTGACAGCAACATGCCGGACCAGAGCACCCGGGAGACAGCAAACTGTCCGGTTGAGCCGATCAGAGTTGCAGATTGCCCTATCTATTCTCCTAATGATAGAGTCCCCTACCACTACAACCTGTCTAGCCTTCCTAACCCTCTCAACGTCACCCGTACTAGAGGGGCTCTTCCCACAGCTGTTACAAGGAACAGCTTCCTGCAGTACAGCTACTACTGTGCGATGCTCCTAACATCTTTGCCATGGAGCAGGGGGCGCCCTGCGGCCGACACAGGTCACACATTGCCGGTTACCGGGTGGAGGATTTCATTATTCTCCACCTGGGATAAAAAAAAACATTGCGGCTGGGGCGGGTCTTAGTGTGCGACGGGGCAGGGCTAAATTACAGTGGGGGCGGGGCTAGAAGTTCCTGGTAATTGATGCATGGGAAGCAGGAAGGGGTACCTGCTTCCCCAACAACCAGAATCCAGGAGCTGCACTACTTCCACCTCCATAATGAACAGAGGTAACTATGTGTGATTGTCTGCATGTGTGTGTGTGTGTGTGTGACTGACTGCCTGTGTGTGTGTGTGACTGACTGCCTGTGTGTGTGTGTGTGTGTGTGTGTGTGTGTGTGTGAGACTGTCTGCCTGTGTGCGTGACTTCCTGTGTGTGTGTGTGTGTGTGTGTGACTGTCTTCCTCTGTGTGTGCGTGTGTGTATCTGTGTGTGTGTGTCTGTGTGACTATCTGCCTGTGTGTATGTGTGGCTGTCTGCCTGTGTGTGTGGCTGTCTGCCTGTGAGCATGTGTGTGGCAGTCTGCCTTTGTGTGTGTGTGGCTGTCTGCCTGTGTGTGTGTGAATGTCTGCCTCTGTGTGTGTGTGACTGTTTGCCTGTGTGTGTGGTTGTCGGCATGTAACGGTGTGTGTGTGACACTGTATATGTAGCTATATGTACAGGGCCAGATTAAGAGCCCACTGGGCCTGGTGCTGACAATTATGACGGGCCTAATTACAGAATCATATCGACCAAAAACAGTAAAACACTCCCAAGCGTCATGTATCTGATGGAGATTGTGCTGGAGAGAAAGAAAACAGCAGCTATTATAAAACACATACCCTAGGCTAATCTCTCTCTAATTTATGTTTTCATCTTTTAAGTAAATCCATAACCCCTAACAGCAGTGTCCAGTCAAGCAGGAAGTCAATGGGCGGGGTAAAAGGGTGTGCCACTGACAAATCACGTAACCTGCCAAAAGGGGCGAACATGCCCAAAAAGAGGATATGTCTGCCCAAAGAATTAGAAGGCCAGCCTGGTATGAATGCATGTCAGACTGCCTGCCAATCATGCAGCTGGCCAACTAAGGGCATACTATGCAGACAGCACTCTGAGCTTGGCATAAATGCATCTAATGATGCGCTTGCTCGACGCTTTCTAAGGACTGTCCCCTAGACCAAAGTCAGCATTACCTTAAAGGATCACTATAGGGTCAGGAACACAAACATGAATTCATGACCCAATAGTGTTAACACCACCATCTAGCCCCGCTGGGCTCCTCATGCCTCCATAAATATAGCAAAATCTTACTGTATTCAAGCCTGAAGCTGTAACTCTGCATGCTGTTAGACTCAGAAAAACAAGCAGTCTGCTGACATCATTAGAAGTGATGGCCTAATCCAATCACAGTGCTTTCCCATAGGATTGGCTGAGACTGACAAAGAGGCAGATCACTGGCAGAGCCAGCATGATTCAAACACAGCCCTAGCCAATCAGCATATCCTCATAGAGATGAATTGAATCAATGAATCTCTATAAGGAAAGTTCAGTGTCTGCATGCAGAGGGAGGAGACACAGAATGTTTGGATGCATTTTAGGCAGCCATGACCCAGGAAGGATCTCTAACAGCCATCTAAGGAGTGGCCAGTGAAGTTATCACTAGGCTGTAATGTAAAGACTGCATTTTCTCTGAAAAGACAGTATTTACAGCAAAAAGCCTGACGGTAATACTTCTACTCACCAGAACAAATTCAATAAGCTGTAGTTCTTCTGGTGACTCTAGTGTCCCTTTAACTATATTCATTGTCAGCCAGTCCACAAAAGTTTTGTTCCCAAACATCCCTCTTAAGTTTCCATACTTAAGTAAGAGTATGTGAAAAGTAGTTAGGGTTGCCACCTTTCTTGGAAAAACATACCGGCCTTGCTAATTTGCATAATTAAATGGGTGACATCACATGATGTACATCACAAGGAGTGAAATAAGAGAAAATGCTGTAAAATCACCAAAAAACTACTTAGTTTGATTCTGCTGTATAGATGGATTCCTCCCAGTGGCCCCATGTCTCCCAGTGCCCCCATGTGTTGATTACTCCAGGTCTCAGTGCCCCATGTCGCCCAGTGTCCCCTAGTGTTGTGTCCCCAGGTCTCCCAGTGATCCTATGTATCACAGTGTCTCAATGCCCCATGTCTCCCTGTGTCCCCATGTATCCCAGGGTCCCCATGTCACTAGGAAGACGGGAAGACCTGGGGACACAGGGAGACCTAGGGACACGGAGACACCAGTGACACTGGGAGACAAGGGGACTCTAGCTGGGACGCATGGGGACACTTGGAAAATAGGGGACACTTGAAGACATGGGGACATAGACACCAGGGACACAGACACTAGAGACACTGACTGGGGGACATGGGGACATTGAGACATGGGGGCACTGGGAGACATGGGGACAAGGAGACACTAGGGCCACAGACACTAGGGACACTAGCTTGGAGACATGGGGACATTGAGACACTTGAGACACTGGGAGACATGGAGGCACTAGGAGACATGGGGACAGTGAGACACTGGCAGACTGGGGGCACTGGGAGACTAGGGGGCACTGAGACACCAGGGACACTGGCTGGGAGACATGGGGACACTGTGTCACTATGTGATACCAATCATGTCTCCCACCCAATTTCCCTTAATGATGTCTCAGTGTCTGCCATAGCCTCTGTGTCCCTTAGAGGTGTCTCAGTGTCTGCCATAAAATGTCTCCCAGTGTCCCTTCATAGTGTCTCAGTGTCTACTTTCATAATGTCTCCCAGTGTCCCTTAGTGTCTCTGTGTCTGCCATAATGTCTCCCAGTGTCCCTTAGTGTCTCAGTGTCTGCCATAATGTCTCCCAGTGTCCCTTAGTGTCTCAGTGTCTGCCATAATGTCTCCCAGTGTCCCTTGGTGTCTCAGTGTCTGCCATATTGTCTCCCAATGTCCCTTGGTGTCTCAGTGTCTGCCATAATGTCTCCCAATGTCCCTTAGTGTCTCAGTGTCTGCCATAATGTCTCCCAATGTCCCTTAGTGTCCCCATGTGTCTGCCATAATGTCTCCCAGTGTCCCTTAGTGTCTCAGTGTCTGCCATAATGTCTCCCAGTGTCCCTTAGTGTCTCAGTGTCTGCCATAACGTCTCCCAATGTCCCTTAGTGTCTCCGTGTCTGCCATAATGTCTCCCAGTGTCCCTTAGTGTCTCAGTGTCTGCCATAATGTCTCCCAGTGCCCCTTAGTGTCTCAGTGTATGTCTCCTTGCAGCCTTTCCCCCATCCCTTACTTCCCTGAGCTGTAGGCTGTCTCTGCAGGGTGGGAGTTGCTGTCTGGACTCTCTGTAGCTGCACCCCTGCAGATCAGTGAGTATAGATAGGCAGGGAGGGATATGCTGGAACTTCCTATCCCTGCCTCTCTCCACACACAGCGACCCCTACTGGCCAGTGCTGGTATTGCATCGTAATCTCTTGTTTATACTGAGAAAAATACCAGCATTTGTATTGCCAGTATCACTGTAATATTGGCACCAGCAAGGCAGCCTCAAATACTGGCTGTGCCAATAAAATAAAAGCCAGGTGGAATCCCTAAGAGTAGTGTGATTTTTTTTTTTTTTTAAATAAATCAATGGGCCTATTCCATGGGCCTGGGCCTGGGCCTGGAGCTGCAGCTCCATCAGCCCCTATGTTAATCCGGCCCTGTATATGTATGTGACTATCCATCTGTACCTGTGTGTGTTTGTAATTGTCTGCCTGTAACTGTGTGTGTATATGTGTGTGTAATGAATATTTATTTTTAAATCATTATTAATTTAATAAATCCCCTATACTATCACTACACTTCTATACACACACTATACATGGATAACAGGGGAGAGGGGGGCGTGCGAAGATGTTTCGCACTGGGCACCTACAAGTTAAAGTGCCTTTCATTTTATATTTCTTTTGATAAATATTGGATGTGAATTCGACTTGTGTTGACTTTTTAAATTTTGTCTTTTTACATGCTGTGCACATTTTACAGTGATAAAAATCTTAAAATAAGTTGAAAACTAGGCATGTGTAAGTATTTAGAGCCCCCACCCACCGCTCATTAGGTCCCGCTTATTCATATTTAGGGCACCCACCCACTGCTCAGGGGTGAGGGCCAGGGGGGAGGACATTAGGTACCCCTTATTAGTATTTAGGGCCCCCACCTGCTGCTCAGGGGTGGGGGCCAGGGGGGAGGACATGTATATGTTTACATTGTTTCGCTCGGGGTGAGGGCCAGGGGAGAGGACATTAGGTACCCCTTGCAACTGCACCCCGAGCCTAAAAGGGGTTAAACCGCCGTTTAGTAGATCTTCCCTTCCAGAGACACAGGCACAGCTATTGTAGACACCAAGCCACCGAACCGGAGAATCATACAAATGCTGTAAACAGCCGAATAGGAAAAACCATATAAATAGGTTTACATTCCTAGCAGTCAAACTGGAACAGCATACAATAAATCCCCCCAAGAACGAGACAAGGCTTCGTTTTGAGGGTCAAGCAGGAACATAGAAACATAGAATGTGACGGCAGATAAGAACCATTCGGCCCATCTAGTCTGCCCAATTTTCTAAATACTTTCATTAGTCCCTAGCATTATCTTATAGACAGACAAAGCTGTGGGTTTATTGTTCTTATGTACACATTCTTACACATTAGTACCACCCACAGGGTTTTGGAAAACAACCAATAAACACGTACAATACACTCAGACATTCCCACACAAAATCCTCCCTTCTGCCTGTTATACAATTACCGTACACAATGGGTAATTTAATTATCACAGGCAGAGAAATATAGTTTTTCCACATTATTCATAATTTTAAAAGTATGCATCACATTCACATAAAACTTACATTTTCAGAATCAGCATACTCCAAATACAAACATACTTCAAAATCATACAAATTGGTCCAGTGGTTCAAAAGATAGATCGTAGTCCTTTGTGACCAAATGAAGCATGGCTTTTCTGCCCAAAACCAGTTCCACAGAGTCTTCTATCCTGGAGATAATTGGGAAGTAATCCAATTATCTCCAAGGACAGAGGCAAAACTCCATTGAACACATGGCAGCAAAAGACAATAAAATACATACAAAATATATAACTGTGCAGCCATTGCATAAGACAGGTACATTCAACATATCCCCAGATAGCTCAGATCTGAGTGCACATTATTATTGAATAGCGTTCAGATCACACACATACAGTTCAATTGCCATGGAGCCAAAGTCTTTCCCATAGTCTTTCATTATATTAATGGGCTCCATGGCATAGCTATCTGGGGTATCATCGCTCAAACAGGGCAAGCACCGAATGACCCGGCTTTCGTGTCTTTGCAGGGGAAAATCAAGCGTTTTAACATGGGGCCATAGTATAAAGGCAGCAAGCAGGCAACCAGGCTCCTCCAATGCACAGTGGCGAGATTGGTCTCGTCACACTTTTCATCCCAAACTGAAGAAGACGATATGGAGGGGTTGTATAGCACGGGCGATCCCCTCATCGACCAGATCTTCGATGATATTGGTGCTCGCTGTATAGCAGCTCTTGATGATGAGCAGCCTGAACATGACTGCTGTACCAGTACGCAGTTTTCAAATATTGTCTTGGTACCAGAGACCCACAGTGCCCTTATGCCACCGTCTCTTTTCTGCAAGATCCACTCGCCTATTCCCAGAGTGATGTTGCGACTCCCGACCCGCCAGGTGCCGCGGCCGTGCCTGACCGCCACGGTCTCGCCGACACCACGAGCTTACCTGCTCGTTGGCGAGCCGGGAGCCGCTCCACTGTCTTCTCTGGGCATCACGCCCCAAATCAAAGATGGCGCGGACCACGTGGTCGCGTCCATCTTAAGCTCCGCCCCTCAAATGAATATAAACGTGCGCGTGACGTCACGACGTCAACGCACGAGCAGGTTCTGGGGTCAGAGGTCACCCTCTGACCAATCGGAAGCAAGAGAGGGATATTTAAATCCCTAATTCACTTTACTTCCTTGCCCTGTCGTGGTTTCCTGTTCCTGGTTCCTGAGAGTGCCTTTATCTTTGTGAAACTGATTTCCTGGTATCCTGATCTTGGCTTTTCCCTGGTAATTATGAATTCTGGTTCCCTTTGACCATTCTCTATCTCTAGCGTATTAGTCCTGCCATTCTAAGGTCCGGTATACGCTCTGTCCTTTTATTTTCCTTTTCTTTTTTATGTATGTGGCGAAACCAGCCTCGCCACGTGTCCTTGGAGGGGGCTGCTTGCCCGCCTCTTGCCTTTGGACTATGGACCAGACTTTATGTGAATGTGTTAACCCAGATAGCTATACCATGGAGCCCATTCGTGTAGTTAAAGACTTCGGCTCCATGGCAATTGAACTGTGTGAATAGGATCTGAGCGCTATTCAGTAGTTTTGTGCGCTCAGATCCCATCTATCTGGGGATATGTGAAATGTCTGTGTCTTATGTGTAAAAGGTGCCTTTATGTATTTTAAAGTGTTTTATGTCTTTTTGCAACCATGTGCTCAATGGAGTCTGCCTCTATCCCTGGATAATTTGATTACTTTCCCCCATTGTCTCCAGGATAGAGGGCTCTGTAAAACCTGTTTGAGCCAGATAGCCATGTGCCAGCCAGGGCCCAAAAGATACTTTTACTAACTTTTGAACCCCTGGTCGGATTCATGCCATTTTTTAATATGTTGTTCCCCTGAATGGATTGATTGTGAATATGTAATTTTATGTGAATGTGATGTATGGTTTTAAAGTTATGAAAGTTGGGTAGAAAGTATGTTTTCGGGGCACGTTCGGGGACCGACCTTAGGTGTAATGTATATGTCCCCTAAATTGACTAAGAACCGTTTCCTTATAAGAGTTACTTTATCTTGTAAGAAAACCGCTGTACAGTGTGAGGCTATGATTGACTCTGGGGCAGCTGAGAATTTTCTAGACAAGGAATTCTCTGCTAAATATCTCCTGCCCTTAAGGCAGAAAGAGGGAGACCCATAGCAGTGGAGGCCATCGATGGGAGACCCCTTACCCAGCCTCTCATCACGCACGAAACCCTGCCAATCACTGTCTCAGTGGGTATTCTACATTCTGAGGAAATGGTTTTTCAAATTATATCCTCACCCACATGTCCTATCATACTTGGTTTTCCTTGGCTCCAGAAACACAATCCACGTTTTGATTGGGTTGAAGGAGAAATCGTGAGTTGGGGTAAGAAATGCAGAGGTCTTTGTTTTAAGCGGATGCCACAACCTATTGGTACCATCAATATACCTATAGCACCTCTCCTAACCACAGAAATCCCACCGCAGTATTTTGACCTACAGGAGGTATTTAACAAAGTTCAGTCAGAAATACTACCACCACATAGACCCTACAACTGTAACATAAACTTGTTACCAGGTACTATGCCTCCCAAAGGAGGAGTATATGCACTCTCTCCTCAGGAAAATCTTTGTTTAGAAGAGTATATAAAAGATGCTCTCAGAAAGGGTCACATACGCAGGGCCGTCTTTAACGCGGGGCAAACGGGGCAGCTGCCCCGGGCCCAGTTTCTCTTGGGGCTCGAGGTACTTCGCTATTCTCAGGCCTGCTGACTGGCGGAGAGTCAGGGAGATTAGCTCTCACATCGCACTGGATATCGGAGCCGGAAGAGATGACGCCATCTTCCGCGCCGGGCATCCTCACGCTGCCGCCACAGGAGCTGAAGAGGAAGCAGTGAGTGCTCCCTCGCGCGCCCGCCTTCCTGCCCGACCGGCCACCCGCCCAGGAGCCCCACTGGACCCCAGGGAATAATCCCCCCCAGCACTCCAAAAGGTAAGGAGGCTGGGGGGATTACATTTAAAAAAAAAAATGTGTTTGTGTGTTAGTGTTTGTGTGTTAGTGTATGTGTATGTATGTGTGTGTTTGTGTGTGTTAGTGTGTGTGTTTGTGTATGTGTTTGTGTGTTAGTGTATGTGTGTGTTAGTGTGTGTGTGTTTGTGTATTAGTGTGTGTGTGTGTATGTATGTGTGTGTTAGTGTTTGTGTGTGTTAGTGTATGTATGTGTGTGTTAGTGTATGTGTGTTAGTGTGTGTGTTTGTGTGTGTTAGTGTATGTATGTGTGTGTTTATGTGTGTTAGTGTGTGTGTTTGTGTGTTAGTGTATGTGTGTTAGTGTATGTGTGTTAGTGTGTGTGTGTTAGTGTGTGTGTGTGTGTTAGTGTATGTGTGTTAGTGTGTGTGTTTGTGTGTTAGTGTATGTGTGTGTTAGTGTGTGTGTGTCAGCATGTCTGTGTGTGTGTCAGCATGTCTGTGTGTGTGTCAGTACGTCTACCAGTGTATGTGTCTGTGTGTGTGTCAATATATGTACCTGTGCCAGTGTGTCTGTCAGTGTATGTGCCTGTTTATCTGTATGTAGTCAGTGTATGTATCTGTGTATCTGCTTGTGCGTCAGAGTGTGTACCTGTGCATCTGAGCCGCAACTTTAAATACAAATACACCCTCCATTCAAACTTCAACACTACATATAAAACACACTCCTGCATTGAAACGTCAACACTACATACAAGCACACTCCTACATTCAAAAACAAACACTACACATAAATGCACACTTGCATTCAAACTCCAGTACCACATACAAACACATTCACACAAACATACTCCATACAAACACATGCTTACATTCAAACATACTAACATGGCTCAGTGTTAAATACAACCCTGCAAGCATGGGAAATTGGTAGAGTCCCAGCTGTCAAAGCATTGTTGGAGTTGCACAACAGATGGGGTTCTACCTTTAGTCCAACCTTGCAATTGGGGGTCCCAATAAAATTCATTCTACTTTAGTACCGCCACTGCGTTGGGATGGATGCCGTGATTGCATACCAGGGAGTGAGGGGCGAGAGCGGCAGGGCACAGGGGGCCCAAGCAAACACTTGCCCAGGGTCCATTCGTTATTAAAGACGGCCCTGCACATACGTAGATCCTCTTCACCTGCTGGGGCTGGGTTCTTCTTTGTTTCTAAAAAAGGAGACCTACGTCCTTATATAGACTATAGGGGTTTGAATAGGATAACAATAGAAAACGCCTATCCCATTTCCCTTATTTCTGAATTATTCAACAGGTTGAAAGGAGCCCGAGTCTTCACTAAGCTCGACCTCAGAAGTGCTTCCAACCTAGTCAGAATTAAGGAAGGTCATGAGTGGAAGACTGCGTTTAATACAAGAATGGGACATTACGAATATCTAGTTATGCCGTTTGGACTATGCAATGCTCCAACGATATTTCAGGATTTCATTAACGATGTCCTTAGGGAGTACCTCCACATGGTCATTTTGGGGAACCTGGATGACATTCTCATCTATTCCCAAGACCTAGAGACACATCACGAACATGTGAGAACAGTACTAAAAACCCTGTTAAAAAACGGCCTCTACTGTAAGCTGGAGAAGTGCCAGTTTGACCAGACTGAGATACTGTTTCTTGGATATGTTATATCTCCATCTGGCTTCAAAATGGAGCCTCACAAGTTGGAAGCAGTCTTACAATGGCCGCTACCTAAAGGCCTTAAAGCTACAAAACGCTTTATAGGTTTTGCAAATTATTACCGCAAGTTCATTAAAGGTTTTTCCTCTGTAATCTCCCCTATTACCAATCTAACCAAAAAAGGAGAAAATTGCAGTTCATGGCCCAAGGAAGCAAAGGAGGCATCTGAACAGTTAAAATCTTTATTTGCCGCAGCACCTGTCCTGACACATCCCGATCCAACCAAACCATTTATTCTAGAAGTAGATGCGTCAGAAACAGGAGTAGGAGCCATTCTGTCTCAAAGAGAAAGTCCTAATAAGCCTTTACATCTCTGTGGGTTTTTCTCTCGAAAACTAACACCTGCAGAGAAAAATTATGACATTGGGAATAGGGAATTATTGGCCATAATACTTTCCCTTAAAGAATGGAGACATCTCTTAGAAGGTTCCAAAGAGCCACTTCTGATTTTTACCGATCACAAGAATTTGGCTTATATTGGGGACGCTAAGAGATTGTCCTCTCGTCAGGCTAGATGGTCATTGTTCCTCTCCCAATTTAACTTTGTAATTACCTATAGGCCCGGGACCAAGAACACCAAGGCAGATGCATTGTCTGGACAGTTTGAGACAGATGAGATTCCTGAACAAAAGGTATCCCCTCCAGAATGCCTTATTGCTACTACTGTTTCTGAAGTGTCTTCTCCACTCTTCTGTGCTATAATCGCAGATCAAACTCAGGCACCCATGGAGAGGCCTCCGGATAAACTGTACATTTCACCACCATTAAGAATAAAGGTACTTGGTTTATTCCATGATAATCTGACAGCAGGTCATCCAGGAGTCCATAAAACTCTCTCTGCTATCTCCAGGAGGTTCTGGTGGGCTACACTTAGGAATGACATCAAGGATTATGTAGGGGCATGTCAAATATGTGCCGTTTCTAAATCCTCTCACAAACCACCTCCTGGCTTGTTACAACCATTACCTATACCTACTGCTCCATGAACCCATTTTGCCATGGATTTCATGGTGGATCTGCCCAGCTCAAATGGGTTTAACACAATCCTTATGATCATAGATTCTCAAAAATGGCACCTCTTAAAAAATTGCCATCTGCTCAAGATCTTGTACGAATATTTTTAAAAGAGATATTTTGTTTACATGGGGTGCCTAAAAACATTGTTTCTGACAGAGGTACCCAATTTATTTCTAGGTTCTGGTGTGCCTTTTGTTATTCCGAGGAACTAACAAGCCTGAAACCAAGCCAGACCCAGGACCTCTGAGTGATGCTCCTGTTTCTAGCAATAGCCCCAGATCTAGTAGGATGACACGTTTGTAAATCACTGGTAATGTGAGTTCCTTATGGTATGTATCCTTGATTTCTGTTTACGTGTCTACCCTCCTGGTGTATCATGATTCTCTATGGTCCTTACTGTTCTATGCCTCGTTGGTTTCTTCCTTGGGACTTTCCATTTGTCATTCCTCTTAAACCTCCTCCTTGTTTTTCTCACTTGGTTGGGTGACCCGGGTTCTCTTCTGTCACCTGTAGGAGGTCTTGAAGGTTTGGAGCGCCAGGAGTCGCTCCTTAAGGGGTGGTACTGTCACGACACTCCTTAGTTAATATGCCCTCATGCACTACTCACCACTGTTTCTGTTTGGCACTCTTTCACATTTCTTTTCATTAAGCACTACACCTGGCCCTTGTTTAGCACCTATATATTCTGGTTTCTCCCCTCACTCCCTGTCAGATCATTATCCTTTATCCTGTACCTGCTGTTTCCTGGTTCCCGTGATTCTGACTCCTTGCTCCTGTGTCTTGTATCCTGTGTATCCTGATCCTGTGTTCCTGGCGGCAGCCATTTTAAACAAAGCGAAAGACCAGCGGTGTTCGGCCCAGATTCTATGGAACTGAAAACGGAATTTTTTTCCGCCGAACACCGCTGAAGCCACCGACCTCCCTTCTCAATCGACAAAAGTATACAAACACCGGCCATTCGGCAGGTTGAAACGCACGAATGGACAACCCAGATAGCCTTCCCATGGAGTCAATCGCATACCGAAAGACTGTAACAGACTTTGACTCCATGGAGATTGAAATATGCGTATGGGATCTGAGCGCTATTCGCCAATAATATGCACTCAGATCCAGGCTATCTGGGGATATGTGATACGAATGAGAAATGTTCGGCAATTATAAAGTTATGTATTTTTATGTGGTTTTTTTTGTGTTATATTTAAAATGGCGATTTGCCTCTGTCCTGGAGATAATTGAATTACTTCTCAATTATCTCCAGGGCAGAAGGGAGGAGGTGATGGGATATTTGTGGATTATTTTATTTACTATGGATTCTGTTTTCCTGTGCTAATTTCTTGTTCCTGAGTTACCCATGGATTATCAGCGAAGAAAGTCTATTATGTGCCTGTGTGTCCTAATTTACCATATGTCTGTCTGCTATTAGTCTCCCATTTGGTCCCCTAGGGGAGTGTCTACCAAGTGGGAGACCTGCATAAATACGGGTGGGTAGCCCACAGTAAACCCAGTTCATGTTTTACCCTCAATGTGGAGCTTGGTCTCGTTATTGGGGGGGATTTATTACCGACGACTAGAGACTGCCGGATGGGATTATTAGCCGCTTGGGAGATATATGCGTTCGGCTACTAGAGGCGATTCATGAGTTTGGGAGCTCGTGAAGTGAAGTACCTGTGGCAAACCTAGCCACTTGGGCATTATTTAAGTACTATCACTTTAAGGGTTGCCTGTATGATTTTCGTGTTATGTGTGTTTCTGGGTATAATGTAATATGATTGTGTAGCTTTGTATTGCCTGCATTGGCTATCTGCCAAAAGCAGATGGCTGATTCCCTTTCGTTTCACGAACGGCACCTTTTAAGTGTGTGTTTTAATGAATATGTTTTTCGTGCGGCGTTCGGTTGTTTTAGCTGGGATCTGAGCGGTAATCTCACGAATGATGCGCTCAGACCCCAGCTATCTACCGAACGTCCATTCGTGCAAATAGACCTAACATTCGAAAAACTGTGTATTTTAAAGTAAATTGCCGGTTCTGCTGCACGGAGGGATAATCCACTTAACGTCACATTCCAGTGGGAGGATCCCTCTGATGGGGGAAAGGCTCTGTAATGTAAAATCCCCACGTAGTCCACTCTGGGAATACCCCTGGGATAGGACTCAGGAAACCCTTTGCATGGGGAATTGTATAAATTGTGGAGCCTGTGAATAAAGCCTTCAGTTGACTCTCAGAACTGTGTTTCGTCCGGTTACTGGGAGATTTGGGAGATTGCCTTGCTTTTCAGCGCTTGACTGTGGATTACCTTCTGAACCAGCGGAGATCATGGGATTTAATATTGCCGCTCCGCTACAGTACCCGTACGGGTCCCGTTCAGGAGATAACAGCGTTCCCCTGCTTGCGGTTCGTATGATTGCAGTTGCTACGAATGAAGCCTGCGTTATTGCGAGAGCGGAGGATTCACTAAACGGCGGTTTGTACAGTTGATGCCGAGGGTACCGTTACAAGCTTCATGTAGTACCTCCCATTGTTATACTGTGGTGGCTGCTACTGCCGCGCCATAGGGTACTGTTGCCTCGTTTTGGTAATAGTGAGCGGCTGCTCGTGGTGGTGGTGGACCTGTTCGGATCCAGGTTGTTCGGTCTCGGAGTTGTGGGCAGTCTCTCTTGTAGTGCCCCCATTTGTGGCACTGGTGGCACTGTACGGTGTTGGGTTTCCGGAACCGTTGCTGTGGAGTAGCTGGTGGTGGAAGCTGCCGAGGTGGTGCTGCTGGGCGGGTGGGGTAGGTAGTCGTCATGGTGGGTCTCGCTACTGTCCTGACTGGTACTGGATTCTGTTGTCTGCGGGCATCCATGTATTCGTCTGCTTTCCGGGCTGCTTCGGTGAGGGACGTAGGGTCCCTTACCCACTCTTGGATCTCGGTTGTTAGCCCGTCATAGAATTGCTCTAGTAACATCATTTGTAGTAGGTCCTCCATGGACTGTGCTTTGTGAGCTTGTACCCATCGCTTGGTGTAGTCGACAGGCCCATTCAGCGTGAGAGTCTTTCTCAGTCTTTTTAAGCTCTCTGAACTGCCTCTGGTGTTATGGAGTACCGGGCAAGTATGATTTCCTTGACCCGGCTGTAGTTACGAATTTCTTCATCGAGGACTGTGCGGTACGCCTCCCTGATAGCCGCCCTGCAATGATGGGGACCCAGTCTACGGTATTCACTTTATGTAGGGCACACAGTCTCTCAAAGTCTTGGAGGAATGCATCTATATTCTTCTCTGCCTCTACATATGTTTTAAAAGCCTGGTATGATATTTTAGGCTTACCCTCTTGGATCATAGTCACTGTTTGATTTATTTCTGGGGTTTGCTGGTTCCTCTGTCTCAGTGCAAACTCCTGCACTTCCGTCATGGTTCGGGAGATTATATCTTTTGGTGGGTTTTCGCCATAAAATGACAGTCTGAATTGTAATTCCCTCTGGAACTCAGACTGTTCCTGTTTGACAGTCGAACCGCTCTGTTCGGGATCCGAACTGCCATCCATTCGGTATTCCGCCAACACTTCTGTAACAAGAACAGCTTTTTTCTTGTTGCTACCTTGAATATCCCTTGCTTCAAGAAGATCCTTTAATGTGGACCACTTCAGTGTGGAATAATCAATCTCCATCTGCAATCCATTGGTACTGCTGGTACTTGTTCCCATGTGAGTTCTGGCAGGAGCACCTGGCCCATATAGAAGCGGTTCTAGAGAGGATTAGGGAATCAGATTTAACGCTGAAGCCTGCTAAGTGTAATATAGGGATGGCCGAGGTCCAGTACCTCGGGAATTGAGTAGGCTGCGGGAAGCAGAAACCGGAGCCAGCAAAAGTAGAGACTGTGGCCCAGTGGCCCACCCTCAGAACGAAGACCCAGGTGTAAGCGTTTCTAGGAACGGCAGGTTACTATAGAAAGTACAGTCCATTATACCCAGCATTTTCGTGACTTTTACCCCGCGAACAGAGACCGACCGCAAGGCCAAAATGCATGCGTCGTGTGCGGTCGGTCAAACGAACACCTCCATAAAATTCCCGATCTGGGTGATTTTTGAGTATGTTGCTCACCCTGATCAGGGCTATCAGGGGATATATGATTTAGGGGTGTATCTTATGTATTGGAGTACATCTAGAAAACGGAGAAAAATGTGTGTAAATATTGTTCAGATAATTGGGTTATCTTGCAGGCTGAACGGAGGAGATGTGTGGGCTGTAACCTGTGTATGATTTCTGTGGGTGTCTCCATGCACAGTATGTGGGATTAAACATCAGTTCTGCTCCTGATACTGTGTGTCGTCCAGTTATTGGGAAAGGTGACGGGAGATTCATGGATTATTTTATTTACTATGGATTCTGTTTTCCTGTGCTAATTTCTTGTTCCTGAGTTACCCATGGATTATCAGCGAAGAAAGTCTATGTTAACCTAGCGCTCCGCTACATTTTTTTTTTGTGCACCAGATATACAAACATGCTTATAGAGCCACGCTACCCGGTGTAAGCTTTTCAGGATAGACAATAACATGGCATGAGATATAACGGCACGTTTTTTCATTATAAGTACATGTTGGAAAAGCATGGCTAGGTGGGGTTTAAAATGAGGTGTCACAGACTAAGAGTACTAACTGCCCTGCGTGGGAGACATTGGAAGCATATTGTTACATGCTAACTTAGGTCATTTTATCAGGCTATGTATACCACTGGAACTTGATTTAGGAAGCTTGGTAAACTGCACATTAGTAAAAAACACGATAATAAAAATAACGGAAAGAGGGTAAACATGACAACAATAATGCTTGCTAAATTTGTGCTGTGAATGCCTGAAGGGAAGAAAGCAGCATTCATGAGTGGCTGGACAACACCTGCAGAATGTGGTTGGGTTGCCTAAACAGTGTTGCTGTCAGGTAATAACTGCTAAACATGGTGGGTACAGGTGAGACATAAACATGACATGTCATAGAGGAGACAGAATAGCTGTGATACTACTAGAACATATATGCGGTACTTGTGTGCAGGATTAGCTGTTTCCATTATAATCTCAGACTGTCCAACACGAGGTGTCATGAGAATGCATCCGCCGTGGGCGCTGCAGAGTAGGGCCCAGGTCCGTCGTCAGCCGATGCCGACGAGAGTTGAGGCAGGAGCATATCTTGGGGGGTCCTTCTGTGCGACCACAGAGCGATGTCGGGAAGGGTCAAGCACCCAGGG
>OW240914.1:360313085-360324764 GCA_933207985.1 Pelobates cultripes
CCCCCATTCACACAAACTGCCCCCCATTCACACAAACTGCCCCCCATTCACACAAACTGCCCACACAGAGGAGTAGTGGTTATTGTGCATGGAATATTTCTTTAAATAATCTACAAGTGCCGGTTGTGGATTATTCGGCGATTCCAAGGATATTTCTACTAGTGGAATATTGGGTGTTTTCTTTTATGGGAAGAACGGAATGCTTGACGGTGATACCCTATACTACCGTCACAGTAACCCTTTCAATGCTGGCTAGATCCTCCTAGGCATATAGTATCCTATTCTCCTGTGATTTTCAATTGAAATAACATTTGTACCAACTCATTAGTCATTTCCTGGAACCATCCAATAAGAATAATCTACCAGATTCTATAAACCGAATTTTAATTTGCCTAAAAAGATATCTTATCTTATTTTAGAGCAAATCAATACACCTGGATAAAAACAGCGGTATGCTAACATGTGATACTATCACATTAATATATAATTATTCTTAATTCCACCTGCAGAATGGAATGTTTATAAGTGTTCAAACTCAAGGAAATCGGTCTAGATGAAAATGCTTGTTCTTGGGTAGAACATTGGCTTAAAAACAGAGTACAAAGAGTTGTCATTAATGGTAAATTTTCAAGCTGGACAGAGGTGGCAAGTGGTGTCCCTCAGGGGTCTGTTCTGGGACCCCTTCTATTTAACATGCTTATAAATGATCTTGAAGACCGCATTGAAAGTCATGTTTCAGTGTTTGCAGATGACACCAAACTTTGTAAAACAATACAATGTGAGCAAGATATTACTTTGCTGCAGAGGGATTTAGATAGACTGGGGGACTGGGCACTCAAATGGCAGATGAAATTTAATGTTGAAAAATGCACAGTTATGCACTTCGGCGTAAAGAATACACAAGCAACGTATACCCTTAATGGAAGCCAATTAGGGATAACAACACATGAAAAGGACTTGGGAATTGTTATAGACAACAAACTATGCAACAATGTGCAATGTCAATCAGCAGTGGCCAAGGCCAGAAAAGTATTGTCATGCATGAAAAAGGGAATTCATTCTCGGGACAAGAATATAATTTTGCCTCTTTATAAATCACTGGTAAGACCCCATATTGAATATGCTGTGCAATTTTGGGCACCTGTTCTAAAGAAGGATATTATGGCACTAGAAAAAGTGCAGAGGCGGCTACAAAATTAATAAAAGGAATGGAACATATCGGCTATGAAGAAAGGTTAACAAATTTAAACCTATTTAGTTTAGAAAAACGTCGCCTGAGAGGGCATATGATAACATTATACAAATATATTCGGGGCCAATACAAACCATTGTGTGGAAATCTATTCACAAACCGGACTTTACATAGGACACGAGGCCATGAGTTTAGACTGGAAGAAAGAAGATTTCGTCTAAGGCAAAGGAAAGGTTTTTTACTGTAAGAACAATCAGGATGTGGAATTCTCTGCCTGAAGAAGTGGTTTTATCAGAGTCCATACAGATGTTCAAACGGCTACTAGATGCATACTTGCAAGAACAGAATATTCAAGGATATAATCATTCAATGTAGGGTAATAACTGCTTGATCCAAGGATAAATCTGACTGCCATTCTGGGGTCAAGAAGGAATTTTTTTCATAGCTTGTTGCAAAATTGTGCTTCAAACTGAGTTTTTTTGCCTTCTTTTGGATCAACAGCAAAAAACAAATGTGAGGTAGACTGAACTTGATGGACGCAAGTCTCTTTTCAGCTATGTAACTATGTAACTATATATTCTGTAGTTAACTAAGATTTCTAAATATGGAAATCTGACCGTGATTTATCCAGTCATATATCATGCTATTAGTAAATTTAAATTAATTTAAATTAATTAAATAAAACCAGCATAATTACCAGTTATGTAGATATTCTCATCAGATGAGTAGATAGTCCCAGAAACTTGATTGGTTGTATGGAGGTGCATGAGTGATAGAGAAAAGTGGTGTTGGTTAGAAAGTGTCAAAGAGTTTTAGAGTTGAGTGTTAGTCCCAGAGAATGTTTCTTGATCCCTCTGCATGTCCGAATCAAAATCCCCAAAATTCCAACTCCTCTCTCTCTGCCAACTAACCTCTCTCTTCCCTTTGTCCTAACTTTTAAAGGGCCAGACTCTCTGTACATCATTTGTTGGTAAGCCGATAGGAAGCCGTAGATGTGTTCAATCTATGGATGGCAATTTAGGTATTTGATCCATAGAGGGCAGTCTTGCCTAACTAATCCTTCTTATCCAGGAAAGAGTTAACTTTTCCTGATGACGATTTTGACGTCATTTGGCTTATCTAAAATGACTACCATAACTTAGATTTGCTGTCAGTTCAAAGCGTTTGTTTCAGTCTTTGTGGCAACTACTTTGATCGTAATTTGTAAAATTGACAGTTCTAAACTCAATTTCACCCCTTACTTACAATGGAACCTTGTAAAATTTAGAAAGTAAAATTAATTACTTAGTCTTCTCTGTCACTAGTGTCTGTGTTTATATAATGCATCTATTCCATGGTTCAGGCAAGTGGCTAGTTACAGAAAATAAGAAGAAATTGTCTTTGTTAGCCTGAAGATAGCAAAATGGAGTCTGCTCTGTTCTGAGTGACTCTGGCAATATACACTTTTAATTTATATTTTAGCATAAAATGTCTGTTGATATAAATATTCTGACAGGCCATACCAGGATATACTTCCGTTGCGGTACACCGTGTAGAAACCCATGGAGAAACGCCGTTACGGTAGCAACCATATCGTATCCCTGAGGTAGTACGTGAAAATATGCTCGCTGAAATAAGGGATATGCTCAAGTTAGGGGTTATAGAACCCTCGCAGAGTCATTGGGCTTCGCCGGTAGTACTAGTACCAAAGCGCGATGGCACCACACACGTCTGTGTAGACTATCGGAAACTCAACGATCGCACCATAACTGATGCCTACCCCATGCCCAGAATAGATGAGCTATTAGACTGTATGGCTGGGGGGAATTACTTGACTACCCTGGACTTGTGCAAGGGGTATTGGCAGATCACCTTGGAGCCTGCGACCATCCCCAAGTCCGCATTCGTCACTCCATTTGGGCTATACCAGTTCAAGGTTATGCCCTTTGGGATGAAGAATGCCCCGGCTACTTTTCAGAGGATGGCCGATAGCCTCCTAGAGGGGTTCCAGGACTTTGCATGTGCGTACCTACAGCCACACGTGGGAGGACCACCTGGGGCACTTGTCCAGGGTACTCAAGCAAATTCGGCTAGCGGGTCTCACGTTGAAACCTGACAAATGCCACGTAGGCATGGCCGAGGTGCAGTATCTCGGCCACAGGGTAGGTTCCGGTAGGCAGCGTCCAGAGCCTGCTAAAGTAGAGGCCATCACTAATTGGCCCCAACCCAGGTGTTAGCCTTTTTAGGGCCGGCCGGCTACTACCGAAAATTTGTCTCAGAGTAGAGCACCCTGGCCAAGCCTCTCACCGACCTTACCAAAAAGGTCCTACCAAAACAAGTAACCTGGACCCCAGGGTGTGCAGAAGCTTTTCAGAGACTTAAAGCTGCATTAAGTAAGGCTCCTGTGTTGGCAGCACCCAACCATACTAAACAATTTCTTGTACACACAGATGCCTCCATGTTTGGGTTGGGAGCCGTGTTGAGCCAAGTGGGGGACGACGGCATGGAACACCAGGTGGCATACCTCAGCCATAAACTTTTGCCCAGAGAGGTCAGCTATGCCGTGGAAAAAGAGTGCCTAGCCCTAGTGTGACAGAACCATCTGTCTGCTTATTTCAGGTGGATTCGTCTATTTCTGCCCCCTTTCGTGTAAATGGCTGTTTCTATAGCCCAGCCATACGAATGACTGTTTTTCCCGAACAAACCTACCGAACGGACGGCCACCCAAGAGAGAAGTGTGCTGCTGGTTAACCTATTGATCCCAATTAGAATGTTGTGGTTAACCGCAGACATTTCTCAATTAAACCGAATTCAGGGTGGTCGTTGTTCGTATGTCGACCACGAGGCAGCGGCCATTTTAAACCACGCGAAAGCCCAGCGGTGTTTGGCTCTATTTCTATGGAACTAAAAACTGACACTTTTTCTGCCGAACACCGCTGAAACAACGGAACGCCTGGCTGCCTCCACAAAAGCATACGAATACCGGCCGTTCGGGAGGTTTGAAGCATACGAAAGGACTTAACCCAGATAGCCTTCCCATGGAGTCATTCGTATACCGAAAGACTGTAAGAACTTTGACTCCATGGCGATTGAACTATGTGTGTGGGGTCTGAGGGCTATTCGCTAATAATATGCACTCAGATCCAGGCTATCTGGGGATATGTGATGCGAACGGGAAATGTTCGGTTATTTCAAAGTTATGTATTTTTATGTCTTTTATGATTTTATATTTAAAATGGCGACTGGCTTTGTCCTGGAGATAATTGAGTTACTTGGTAATTATCTCCAGGGCAGAGGGGAGGGAATCATAGTGCATTGTGGGTAAAAACTGTGTCTATGTGTCTGGAATGTCCCCATATCTGTCTGTCATTTAAGCCTCCCATTTGGTCCCCTAGAGGAGTGTCCACCAAGTGGGAGACCTGCATAAATACGGGCAGGTAGCCCACAGTAAAGCCAGATCCTGTTTGACCCTCAATGCGGAGCTTCTGTCTCGTTATTGGGGGGATTTCTTCTTCACGTTTAGAGACTGCTGGATGGAAACGAAAGCCGCTTGGTGGATGTTATTGTTCGGCGGCTAGCAGCAGTTCGTGTATTGCCGTTCAGGAGTTTGGAGCCGTTCACGGGTCCCGGTCGGGAGATTGCCGCTTCCCCTGCATTTGGTTTGTGCACTACAGGTTAGGCGAACGGAGTTACTGATATTGCAGACGGGGAAGGTCTACTAAACGGCGGTTTTGCCTAAAGACACCAGAGGTGTCTTAACAATTGGTGGCGAGCGACGGGATGAATCCCACAGCACAGGAGGTCAGCTACAAGACATGCAGTACGAGGAATTAAGATGTGCTACACTTAAGGATATATTGGAACGCTGAGGAAGGTCAGCAAGCAATTTAAAAAAGAGAGAAATTATTGCTGTACTACTGGAGATGGATGCAGCACCGGGAATGGAGAGAGTCAATGTGCCCAGTACCTTGGAGTTAACACCCGAGGAATTACAATTTAACCGGGCAGTGCAAATAAGGCTGGCACATTTTGGCCCCAACCCCTCAGCTGACATCGTGGAGCGTGTGCAGGCAGCAGTAACAGCACACCAGGTGCTCCGGGAAAGAGGAGCTACAGTAGCAGAGGTACCCAATAATAATTTTGCTAGAAAGAAGGAACCCTTTGCTGCATTTAAAAGTTTTGTGGAAACAGAGGGAGAGATTGATGGGTTCCTGGCGGACTTCGAGAGGCAGTGTGCCCTACACCAGGTACCCGCAGATGAATGGGTCACCATCCTCTCTGGGAAATTATCCGGCCGGGCTAGTGAAGCGTTTCGGGTCATCCCAGAGGAGGAGATCACCAGCTACCGGGCTGTGAAGGATGCACTCCTAGCCAGGTATGCGGTGACCCCAGAAGCTTACAGACGGCTATTTAGAGAAACCAACAAGCAGTTTGGTGACACTTATGTGGAGTGGGCCTGCAGAGTTCATCGTACCGCAGCCCACTAGATGGCAGGATGCCAAGCGGTAACTGGGGAGGAAGTGTTACAAGTGTTCTTGCTGGAGCACTGCTTTGATAGACTACCTGCTGGGGTCCGGGAGTGGGTCAGAGATAGAAAACCCTCTACCCTACCCGAGGCTGCTCGTCTGGCAGACGAATACACGGACGCCCGCAAGTTGGATAGTACAGCTGCCAAAGTCCCTGCCAGACTGGAGTATCGACCAGCAGTAACACCAGCTCCTTCAGCATACCAACCCCCAGTACACCGCACCCCAGCCGTACCGCCAGCTAATAACTATGTGCAACCCTCTCGGTTCAATGCCAGGGACTATTCGCAACCAATCCGGTGCTTTGGGTGCAAACAGTTGGGGCACAAGCGACTAGAATGCCCTCTGAACAGCGCCAATCAGGCCCAGTCGTGGAGGAGACCAGCCAACGGGAACCAGCGGCCACCTCAACCTGCAGCTCACTGTATTGAGCAGGAGGAGTTCTGGGGCATTCTACACGAAGCCGGCCCAGTGCAAGCAGCTCATCAGGACAACAGCCAGCAACATCGGCAAACCGTGAAGCTGAATGGCAGAGTGGTAAATGGGCTGAGAGACACAGGAGCCACAATGACACTGCTCCAAAAGAACTTGGTCTCGGAGCATCAGCACACTGGGGACACTGTGGCGGTGAGGGTAGCAGGGGGTGCCGTGTTTCGTTTACCTGTTGCCTGGGTACATTTGGATTGGGGAGTGGGCGCTAGACACGTGGATGTGGGGGTTATGAAAGACTTGCCCGCTGATGTCCTCCTTGGGAATGATTTGGCCCCGTTGGTTTCAGCCTATGCCCCGATGGGCCCTGCGGACGTTAACCCAGTGACTACTCGTGCCCAGACCCGTGCTGCTGGAACCGGCCCACCTGCTGATGAGATCCAGGTAAGACCCTCTTCCCCGACTGGTACCTTAGATCAGGCCCCCTTAAGCTGGGATTCCCCAGAGGAGTTTGGGAGGGAAACCCGGGCAGACCCGACTCTCCAGAAATACCGAGATAGGGCAGATATTGGAGAGGAAGGAGTAGATGGGGAGCGGTATGAGTGGGTGGGTGACAGGTTATATAGGATCCCTAAGCCTTCCCAGAAGAGTGTTGCCCCTCCGCCGAATCGTCAGTTAGTGGTACCTGCAAAGTACCGGCAGCAGATTCTGCGGATGGGGCATGATGTTCCGTTAGCTGGACATCTAGGGTCCCGCCGCACAGCCTATAAGATCTCACAGAACTTCTTTTGGCCAAACTTTAACCAGGCTGTGAGGATGTATTGCAGTACGTGTGACACGTGTCAACGGGTAGGAAAGCGGGGGGACCACCCTAAGGCTAGGCTATTATCGATGCCCATTATAGGGGAGCCCTTTGCCCGCATAGCCATTGACATTGTGGGTCCACTGGCCAGGGCTAGTCCATCAGGTAAGAAATACGTTCTTACCGTGGTGGACTATGCCACTCGCTATCCAGAGGCAGTAGCGCTGTCTAATATAGAGGCAGAGACGGTTGCTGATGCCCTGGTTAGAATTTTTACTAGGGTCGGGTTTCCTAAGGAGATGCTCTCCGACCAGGGAACCCAATTCACCGCTGTGCTCACCCAGCAGCTGTGGAAGGTGTGCGGCATTAAGCCGTTACTTAGCTCACCCCACCACCCACAGACTAAAGGTCTCTGCGAGCGCTTTAACGGTACCCTCAAACAGATGCTGAGGACTGTGCTGACATTCTGTCATCAAACTAATATGGTGACCAGGGATCACGTGACCAAGCTCATGTACAGTGGGATAAGCTTTACCTTTTGAAATGGTAACTGGGTAATTCAATACCTTTACAAGTCAGGAAAGAGATAAACACTTTCTCCCCCTTTCTCTATTCCTCTCTGTTCCTTCTTGGCTGTGCTACAGAGCAGACGCCATGTGCTATCCTGGTGAACCATGTTACTCTCTGTTGCTTCCTTTTCTTCCTTGGTGGATGTGATGTTGAACTTGCAGCAGTGAGCCATTACTAGATGTGAAGGCCTAACCGTGGGTGAGATCAAGCGTGTGGGGAAGGGGTTACTATATAGATAGATAGATTTAAAAAGGGTTGTTGCTCCGTGGGTCTGGGCTGTGTGTTTGTGATACATTTATAGTATTGTGTTGTTGCCTTTTAATAAATACCTTTTAATGTAGACGAACCTTGTGTAATATATATATATATATTAATTTGGTGATACACCACAAGGACCTTTACAGATACTTGCAGAGACTGTGAGAGGTTCCTGCCTCATCTGTTATTTTCTTACAGAGAGGTGCCCCAGGAATCCACTGGGTTCTCCCCCTTTGAGCTGCTGTATGGGAGAAGGGTCCGCGGACCCCAAGATCTCATTCGAGGCCACTGGGATGGGGAGACAGAGCAGGAGGGTACCCCCATAGTGCCATATGTTCTGGAACTCTGAGACTGCATGGAGAAACTGTCCCTGATGGTAAGGGAGAATCTCCAGGCGGCCCAGGGGAGACAGAAGAGATGGTACGATCAGGGTGCCCGACAGCGGGTCTTCCAGGTTGGGCAAAAGGTATTGGTGTTCAAACCTGTGAAGGCCAACAAGATGCAAGCATCTTGGCAGGGCCCGTACAAGGTAGTGGCGCAGATCTGCGATACTACTTACTTGATAGCCAGCTGTGCAGATGAGAGGATCCAGCGATCCTTCCATGTGAACATGCTGAAAGAGTACCAGGAAACACCTGAGAACATTGCAGCAGTATGTGCCCCAGCTGCAGATGATTCTGAGAATTTACTCCTTCCAGATTTATTAGAAAGGTACCAGACTGACCTTACTACCCTTGTACAGCTAGGGGACAGGTTGAAGCCAACAGAAAGGGTACAGGCGCAGCAGTTGTTGTGGGAGAAGCAGGCGACGTTCTCCCAGGAACCAGGTTATACCACCCTAGCTGTACATAAGGTAGAGACCCCTGGACAGACCCCCTTACGACAGCCCCCCTATCGTATCCCTGAAGCAGTCCGTGAAGGAATGCGGAAGGAGATACAGGAGATGACCCAGCTTGGGGTCATCGAGCACTCCGACAGCCCTTGGGCTTCGCCTGTAGTCCTGGTGCCCAAGAAAGATGGGACCACTCGGTTCTGTGTGGACTACAGGCGGCTCAACGAGCGGACCACCACTGACGCCTACCCAATGCCCCGGGTAGACGAATTACTAGATCGTATTGCCAGGGGGCGATATCTGACCACCATAGACCTGTGTAAGGGCTACTGGCAGATCCCCCTGGCCGAGGATGCTATCCCCAAGTCGGCATTTGTCATCCCATTTGGCCTGTACCAATTTAAGGTCATGCCTTTTGGGATGATAAATGCACCGGGTACCTTCCAACGGATGGTGGATAGACTCCTGGATGGCTTCCAAGAATTTGCCTGTGCATACTTGGACGACATTGCGATTTACAGTGGGTCCTGGGAGGAACACCTGGTACACGTGAGGGTAGTGCTGGATAAAATTCGGGCCGCTGGCCTGACATTGACGCCAGAGAAGTGCCATCTAGGTATGGCTAAAGTACAGTACCTGGGTCACAGAGTGGGGTGTGGGAGCCAGAGACCAGAGCCAGCCAAGGTAGAGGCAGTGGCTAACTGGCCCACACCTACCACAAAGACCCAGGTATTGGCCTTTTTGGGGACGGCAGGGTACTACAGACGTTTTGTCCCTGACTACAACACTATTGCTAAGCCCCTGACAGACCTGACGAAGAAGAACTTGCCTAAGCAGGTCCTGTGGTCTCCGGCTTGTGAAGCTGCGTTCCAGGCACTAAAACAGGCTCTTGTGAATGCCCCTGTCTTGGCTGCCCCAGTCCCTAACAAACGCTTTCTCGTCCACACAGATGCTTCCATGTATGGACTGGGGGCTGTGCTGAGCCAAGTCGGGGAAGATGGAGGAGAGCACCCTGTCACATATCTCAGCAGAAAGTTGTTACCCAGAGAAGTGAGTTATGCAGCAGTGGAGAAGGAATGCTTGGCCTTGGTCTGGGCATTGAAAAAGTTAAGTCCCTATTTGTATGGGCAAGAGTTTTCCCTTGTGATTGATCACAACCCACTCGTTTGGCTTAACCGGGTCTCAGGAGACAATGGGAGACTACTGAGATGGAGCTTGGCATTGCAGCCCTACAATTTTACCATCAGCTACAGACCCGGTAAGCTGAACAGGAATGCAGATGGGTTATCACGACAAACAGACGTCTCCACCACTTCCTAGTCCGGTCATCCCCAAGTTGACCCGCCACAGGGTCAAGCCGGGTCTGCCGGAGTGTCCCACAAGGAGGGAGCCGTGTGACAGAACCATCTGTCTGCTTATTTCAGGTGGATTCGTCTATTTCTGCCCCCTTTCGTGTAAATGGCTGTTTCTATAGCCCAGCCATACAAATGACTGTTTTTCCCGAACAAACCTACCGAACCGACGGCCACCCAAGAGAGAAGTGTGCTGCTGGTTAACCTATTGATCCCAATTAGTGATGTCGCGAACCCGAAATTTTCGGTTCGCGAACGGCGAACGCGAACTTCCGCAAATGTTCGCGAACCGGCGAACCGCCCGAAACGCCATTGACTTCAATGGGGAGGCGAATTTTAAAACACACAGGGACTCTTTCTGGCCACAATAGGGATGGAAAAGTTGTTTCAAGGGGACTAACACCTGGACTGTGGCATGCCGGAGGGGGATCCATGGCAAAACTCCCATGGAAAATTACACAGTTGATACAGAGTCTGGTTTTAATCCATAAAGGGCAGAAATCACCTAACATTCCTAAATCACAATCAATATGGATTGACACCTGACATATGACATATTGACACCTTGACATATGGATTGACACCTGTCCTCAGAGCCCCTGATGCACACGGACACAGAGCAGAATAGAGACTGGTCCCCTACATAGGGTCACTTGGCAGATATGGATTGACACCTGTCCTAAGGATCCCTGATACACACTGACACAGAGCAGAATAGGGACTGTTCCCCCTACATCGGGTCACTTGGCAGATATGGATTGACACCTGTCCTACGGTTCCCTGGTACACACTGACACAGAGCAGAATAGGGACTGGTCCCCCTACATCGGGTCACTTGGCAGATATGGATTGACACCTTGTTACAAACTGCTATTTGTAACGGGCCCTTTAAATGGCAAATTGCCCTGCTTCCCTGGGTTGTGGAGAAGCCTATTTGCCAGCCTCCTCCCGCATGACTATGGCCCCTGGGAGATTGTGAAAATGTATGCACTTTTATTTGGTGTGTATGGCCCTTTAAGACTGTCGGTGGGCATATTGGGGCTTATGGACTCTTTATGTGACTGGTGCTGGCCCTTTAAACACCTTTTTGGGACATCAGGAAGATTGGGACACTGCCCCTTTAAGGCCGTGTCCCCAGACTTGTTGGGGACACGGCCCCTTTAAGACGGTGTCCCCTGTGTCCCCAGACCTGGTGCAAACCCTTTGTGCCTGCCTTGCTATTTCCCACTTGGTTCAGTAAATGGGAAATTATTTCAGCTGCAGAGACTAAGTCCCATTCGGCGATGGGACTTAGTCGTTTTTTCAGCCTGAAATAGACCGACCTCACAGCCCAAATCTATGGAACTGTTTTGGGCAGGAAAATGTGCTTGCGGTCGGTCATAAAGGGACCTCCAGCTAACTTTTTAACCCCTGGATGGATTTGGCTGATTTTTGGTTATGTTTATGTTTTAAGTGTGCTGATTCCAAATATGTAATTATGAAGATGGGATGTGTAGTTTTAAAGTTACAGGGTATGGCTAAAAACTGTATTTTTACTGCCTGTGTTTAATTATGTTAATCTCTTCCCAAACGTCATTTCGTTCAAAGTGGAGAGAATGTTAAAAAAATATATTTTTGTTGAGTGTGAGAAATGCTTTTCAGCCGCTTCTAATCTTAAGCATCATTTGAGGAGCCATACAGGAGAGAAACCTTATTTGTGGTGTGTTTAGTATTGTTCTGATCAGTTTAATACCTTCCGC
>OW240914.1:360324864-360400050 GCA_933207985.1 Pelobates cultripes
CCAGTTCCCAGGTGGTCCATCGGTCGGTAATTTGTTCGGTAGATGGAATCTACCGAACACCCTGGCAGAAAGGCACGAATAAACCTTTCAGCAGGGAGAATAACAGCTCTGAACTGCAGGGCCATAATCTAAAGGGAGCAGGCGAGCAACCATGCTTCTCCAGTGCACAGTGGCGAGGTTGGTTCCGCCACATATAACCCACAGGAACCCCACATGTCCTAAATCTCCACATAGCTCTTGTCTGAGTGCCCAAGTTGACCAAATAGCGCCCGGATCCATGGAGATTTCTCCAATCTCCACGGGGGTAAAATTTTGACCAGAGGAAAAGTAAACTTGGTCTGTCAAACTTTGGGAGCTCCTGTGGTCGAACAAAATGGTGCTCCCCCTGGTTCTCTGGAGCCAATTCTTCTCAAGAATCTATAGTACCTTCCCTCCAGACAGGTCAGCAAGTGGGACAACCCAAGGTACAAAGTGCACCTGTAACCACAGTCCAGTAGCCATATAGAGTTGGGATTTGCAGCAAACTACAAAATGGCCGCCATCTGCCAGAGAGCATGCATTCGGAAGTACGTTCAGGGGTAATGAGAATAAATCTTTGGGGGACAGTAGGGTATCAGGACAGGGTCCACCACACAGCTCCCCCTTAATCACAAGCTAGCATACACAGTCTGATCCCCACGGATCTGCTCAGGGATGTTCGGGGGGGAGGGGGTTGTGAAGAAATCCATCTTTATGTGTACTATTTCATATTCATTCGGTAGATATAACTACCGAACAGAGACCACTCCCTGGCTCGTTAAACTTCAAAGAATGCTTCAATTGAATCCTCTGTGTGGCCAGCGTTCGTACTAACGAACGCCACGTGGCTGAGAAAACAGTGGCCATCTTTTTTCAGGCGAACAAAGGCAGCGAGACTTGGTCGTCGAGTGTCTGGAACTAAAATCGGACACTCTACTTCCCGAACACCGGTCTCAACAAGCGAACGCTGGATCTCTATTTCCCGAATAGCTAGAAGAGCGCTATTCGGTACTTTTGTGCATTCGAATGAGGGGAACAATCGCTGCTAAGAGCCAGGGGAATCCATTCGTGGAATTATTCAGTTTTTACCACTTAACTGAATAGACCGGCAAAACCACCCAAACTCTTGGAACTATTTTGGGCAGCCACCTCGCTGTTAGCCGGTCACAAAGGACTTCCACACTTTTTGAGAAACCCTGAACCGATCTTGGTGAAATTTGAATATGTTGGTCACCCAGATCGGGGCTATCAGGGGACATATTATTTGTGGGGATACCCCATGTCTAAAGGCGTGTTCTGAATATTGGTGAAAATTGAGATTTTTCTGCCTGGAGATAATAAAGTTATTACTTTATCAGACATGATTATCTCCAGGACTAGGGGAGGGAATTGTGTGTTTTACTGTTTTCCTGTAACCAATTGGTTATACTGTGTCCCTCGCTGTGGGATGTCCCCTTGCATGGGGACTTGCATAAAAGCCTGTGTGTGGTCATTAAAAGCAAGTTCTGTTGTACCCTTCTTCCAGGGCCAGATTAAGAGCCCAGTGGACCTGGTGCTGACAATTATGACGGGCCTAATTACAGAATCATATCGACCAAAAACAGTAAAACACTCCCAAGCGTCATGTATCTGATGGAGATGGTGCTGGAGAGATAGAAAACAGCAGCTATAAGAAAACACCCTAGGCTAATCTCTCACTAATTTATGTTTTCATCTTTCAAGTAAATCCATAACCCCTAACAGCAGTGTCCAGTCAAGCAGGAAGTCAATGTGCGGGGTAAAAGGGTGTGCCACTGACACAAATCACGTAACCTGCCAAAAGGGGCGAACATGCCCAAAAAGAGGATATGTCTGCCCAAAGAATTAGGCCAGCCTGGTATGAATGCATGCCAGGCTGCCTGCCAATCATGCAGTTGGCCAACTAAGGGCATACTATGCAGACAGCACCCTGAGCTTGGCATAAATGCATCTAATGATGCGCTCGCTCAACGCTTTCTAAGGAGTGTCCCCTAGCATTTGCTGGTGCACTTGTCTCCTTACCTTCTTACTAGCAGGCAGAATCTCCTGGTATATAGTCTGGGACAGAGAAAAGTTGTATGTAGTGAGTGTAGAAGCACATTGTTAGAGAGACCAAAGTCAGCATTACCTTAAAGGATCACTATAGGGTCAGGAACACAAACATGAATTCATGACCCTATAGTGTTAACACCACCATCTAGCCCCCTGGGCCCCTCATGCCTCCATAAATATAGCAAAATCTTACTGTATTCAAGCCTGAAGCTGTAACTCTGCATGCTGTTAGACTCAGAAAAACAAGCAGTCTGCTGACATCATTAGAAGTGGTGGCCTAATCCAATCACAATGCTTACCCATATGATTGGCTGAGTACACTAGGCTGTAATGTAAAGACTGCATTTTCTCTGAAAAGACAGTGTTTACAGCAAAAAGCCTGACGGTAATGATTCTACTCACCAGAACAAATTCAATAAGCTGTAGTTGTTCTGGTGACCCTAGTGTCCCTTTAACTATATTCATTGTCAGCCAGTCCACACAAGTTTTGTTCCAATATATCCCTCTTAAGTTTCCATACTTAAGTAAGGGTATGTGAAAAGTAGTTAGAGTTGCCACCTTTCTTGGAAAAACATACCGGCCTTGCTAATTTGCATAATTAAATATGTATGGGTGACATCACATGATGTAAATCACAAGGAGTGACATAAGAGAAAATGCTGTAAAATCACCAAAAAACTACTTAGTTTGATTCTGCTGTATAGATAGATTCCTCCCAGTGGCCCCATGTCTCCCAGTGCCCCCATGTGTCGATTATTCCAGGTCTCAGTGTTCCTATGTATCAGTGTCTCAGTACCCCATGTCTCCCAGTGTCCCCTAGTGTCGTGTCCCCAGGTCTCCCAGTGATCCCATGTATCCCAGGGCCCCATGCCACTAGGAAGACGGGAAGACCTGGGGACACGGGGAGACCTAGGGACACGGAGACACCAGTGACACTGGGAGACTAGGGGACTCTGGCTGGGACGCATGGGGACACTGGGAAAATAGGGGACACTTGAAGACATGGGGACACAGACACCAGGGACACAGACACTAGAGACACTGGCTGGGGGACATTGAGACATGGGGGCACTGGGAGACATGGGGACAAGGAGACACCAGGGCCACAGACACTAGGGACACTAGCTTGGAGACATGGGGGCATTGAGACACTTGAGGCACTGGGAGACATGGAGGCACTAGGAGACATGGGGACAGTGAGACACTGGCAGACTGGGGGCACTGGGAGACTAGGGGGCACTGAGACACCAGGGACACTGGCTGGGAGACATGGGGACACTGGAAGACTGTGTCTGTGTCATAATGTCTCCCAATGTCCTTTAGTGTCTCAGTGTCTGCCATAATGTCTCCCAATGTCCCTTAGTGTCTCAGTATATCTCCTTGCAGCCTTTCCCCCCATCCCTCACTTCCCTGAGCTGTAGGCTGTCTCTGCAGGGTGGAAGTTGCTGTCTGGACTCTCTGTAGCTGCACCCCTGCAGATCAGTGAGTATAGATAGGCAGGGAGGGATATGCTGGAACTTCCTATCTCTGCCTGTCTCCACACACAGTGACCCCTACTGGCCAGTGCTGGTATTGCAGAGTAATCTCCATTTATACTGAGAAAAATACCAGCATTTGTATTGCCAGTATCACTGCAATATTGGCACCAGCCAGGCAGCCTCAAATACTGGTTGTGCCAATAAAATAAAAGCCAGGTGGAATCCCTAAGAGTAGTGTGTGAAAAAAAATGTAAAAAAAAAAAAAATTTTTTTTTTTTTTTTTTATAAATCAATGGGCCTATTCCATGGGCCTGGGCCTGGGCCTGGAGCTGCAGCTCCATCAGCCCCTATGTTAATCCGGCCCTGCCTTCTTCTTGACTTCGGCTGATGTTTGGGGATTTGTATGCTTTATTAAGGGAATTATCTTGTAAAGCTAATTGTATTCGTATGGATTTCGTCTATTCCATTTACTGAACGGAGAGCTATACTCACTGATGCTCTGGCTGTTAAGGAGGAAACTACTGAATGCGGATTGAATATACTAGGTTTCTTTACAACTGGTGGCAAGCGGAGGGATTCGAATCCCAAATGGACGTCCTGAACCAAGCAAGGGAATGAATGGCTCAGCAATACCAGCTACTTAAAAGATCCACGCTAAAAAGATTTACTGGAAGCTTGAGGCGTAGTGGCAAGTACTAGACAAAAGCCACGTTGTAACCGTGTAAGTGTGCAGAAGCCGAACACAGAGAGATGGACACAGGTATTCAGGAAGTAAGAGGCCTTTATTCACATTACCAATCGGGTCTCAGATGAACTCCTGTTCCAAAATTCGGAGCACTGAATATATAGAGTACATTCCTTATATAGCACTGTAGCTCCTCCCATAATTAGCTACGCCCACACATACCCTTAACCTTATCAATGAACAGAGTCTAAACTCATCCATCCAGTCTAACCACGTGGCTCATCTGAAACAAAGGAGAGGGACGCGTAATTCCAGTTCCTACACAAGACCAATAAGGACAAAAATTATAATCTCTATTTGGGCAATCAGGATCAGTAGATCTTTTACTGGGACATAAGTATTTATCATTAAACCCATAAGTTCATTCCCATTTAAGATTACCACATACATTCCAAGGTTTTCTACTACCAGAAATCGCCTTACATGCATCAAATAGCAGAACACCTGTAGAATGTATGGTATTAATCACAGTCCTATTTATCAAAGTTCCCTTATTCCTAATTACCAACCAAATTGTACGGGGTTGGAATTGGGGATCGAAACATTTAGACTCTCCTGATATTGGCTTGCACACACTATAATCAATATCCAAATATCTACATTTAGATACAGATCCCTTACATTCATACTGTGAGTGCCAGATGAGAGTTTGGGATATTTGGTTACCTGTTTTAGTAGTCTTAATGCAACTATCGCAATTTGGTATGTCTGTACTCCTACCTTCCTGAAAAATCATAAAAATACTAAGACACGTAATATAAAACACATTATTCCTGAAATCCTCATTTTTCTTCGACCATGCGATGGCCCCTCAGCTTCCCGATTGTGAGGGTTGCACGGATGTTGTTCTTCTGATCCTCACTTTCCTTCACAGAGATCCCTTCGAGACACTCTGGCTATGACACATAGGCAGGTGGTCAGGCTTTATTATGGCCGTCAAAACACCTACCTTGCTGATCTCTATAGTTACTCTAGATGTCCCAATATCTCCTCGTCACTCCGACTGAGTTGCACGCTTCAACCGGATCTTGCAAGGATTCTCAGGATCTGGGATAGCTTGCCAAGAGTCTGATGCTGGTTTAACCCTAGAATGATGAATCCACTGAGTCACCTCTACCACCTTTACAGTTGTTGGGGTAGATAAAAGAACAACATAATGACCCCTCCACTTTGGACCCAATGGAACAATATTCCATTCTTTTATCCACACTTGATCTCCTGGTTGATAGGAATGAACAGGTGGATATATGTTCCACCCATTTCTGCACCTCCTCCATAGTTTTACCCAACTCTACAACCTGCTGCCGAGTAATTCCTTCACCCAACTGATTCAAGTCCCCCGTTAGATTACTTAGTATGGGAGGTGGACGCCCATACATAATTTCAAAGGGAGACAAACCCATCCTTCTGGTAGGCTTACTACGTATTCGCAACAGAGCTATTGGCAAAAGGACATTCCACTTGAGCTGAGTTTCCTGACACATTTTAGCCAACTGGGTTTTTATTGTTCTGTTCATCCTTTCCACCTTTCCAGAACTCTGAGGTCTATAGGCTGTATGAAGTTTCCACTTGATACCAAGCACATGAGTTAGTTGTTGCAAACACTGATGAATAAAGGCTGGGCCATTATCTGATCCTATAGAACACGGAAGTCCATATCTGGGTATAACGTCTCGCAACAGAAATCGTACAACTTCTCCTGCCTTTTCTGTACGAGTTGGACAAGCTTCTACCCAGCCTTAGTAGGTGTACACAGCTACCAACAAATAACGATATCCCCCAGATTTAGGCATTACAGTGTAGTCTATTTGCAAATCTGACATTGGGAGTCCTCCCATATACTGAACTCCAGGGGGTTTGACAGGGCCTTGTCTTGCATTATTTTGGGCACACAAAACACATCTCCGAACTATGGCTTGAGTCAGACTAGATAACCTTGGTATATAGAAATGATTCCTAAGAGATTCTTCCATACTATCTCTTCCAGTATGTGTACCATTATGAAAGTTTTGAACAATCTCTATAGCCAGAGATGTTGGAATAACTATTCTTCCATCTTCTGATACCAGTTATTCTCCAGATATTTCCCAGCTTCAGTTTTCAACCACTCCATCTCTTGGGTTGTATATATCGGAGTCCATTGAGACAGAGGTGCCGGTACAAGGGCTGCGACATATCCCACATATTCCTCTTGCCCAGATTCAGCTACATGTTTTGCTGCGTTGTCGGCCATGCCATTTCCTTTGATGACATCACAATCACCCCTGAGATGTGCTCTACAGTGTATAATACCGACTTGCTTCGGTTCCCATACCGCCTCTAACAGTTGGAGTATTTCAGCCGCATACTTGATCTCTTTTTCTTCTGAATTCAGCAATCCCCTTTCTTTATACAATGCTCCATGTGCATGGGTGGTTAGAAAAGCATACTTCGAATCAGTGTAGCTATTCACTCTCAGCCCTTCAGCTAATTGCAAAGCCCTGGTTAATGCAATCAGTTCCGCCTTCTGTGCTGATGTCCCTTTTGACAGTGGCCGTGCTTCTATCACCTTATCTATAGTCGTTACCGCATATCCTGCATAACGTACACCTTCCTTCACATAACTACTACCATCAGTATAATACTGTATGTCTGGATTCTGGATGGGAAAATCAGGAAGATCAGGCCTGCTTGAAAACACTTCATCCATTATCTCCAAACAATCATGTTGACTTTCAGTAGTCTGAGGCAAAAGGGTAGCTGGATTAAAATTGTTGACAGTTTCGAAGTGTACTCTTGGATTTTCACACAACAGCCTGATATTTGGTCATTCGACTGTTGCTAAACCAATGATTTATCTTATAATCCAAGAGGGTCTGTACTGCATGAGGTACTCGCACGTGGAGTTCCTGTCCCAGTGTAAGCTTGTCAGCTTCTGCTACCAACAGGACAGCGGCGGCCACTGCTCGCAGACAAGGTGGAAGACCACTGGCCACTGCATCCAACTATTTGGACATGTAAGCTACAGGTCTTTGCCATGATCCCAAATATTGAGTTAATACTCCCACAGCCATTCTTCTTTGCTCATGTACGTACAGATAGAAAGGACGTGTATGATCAGGTAGACCTAGGGCTGGGGCACTCATTAGTGCTTTCTTGATATCCTCAAATGCCTTCTGCTGTTCAGTAGTCCATAGAAAGGGGTCATATTCTGTGCCTTTTATAGCTCCATATAAGGGTTTCGCCAATATCGCGTAATTAGGAATCCATATCCTGCAGAATCCTGCTGCTCCTAAGAATTCTCGCACCTGTCTTCTATTCTTAGGTATCGGTATCCGACACACTGCTTCTTTTCTTTCAGGTCCCATCATTCTTTGACCTTCGGATATATGGAATCCTAAATATTTAACACTTGCCTGGCACAATTGTGCTTTCTTACTCGATACCTTGTATCCTGCTCTCCATAGAATATGAAGCAAATCATAAGTGGCTTGTTGGCATATCTCTTTAGTAACAGCTGCTATCAATAAATCATCCACATATTGAAGTAGTACACATTTGTTACAAAAGTCTGGAAATAACTATGTTACTGTTTGCTAATCAATGGATACTGTTTGTCCCTGTATAAGTTTAGAACGAAAGACGCACGAATGGATTACCCGAACCCTTATAAAGACTCCATTCGTGGTACGAACAGGGGACCCCCCAGAACTTGGCGTGTGCCGCCACTTAACCCCGTCACCCCACAAACTACCGAACGCTCGACCACCCGGCCAGCGGCGTGTGGCAGCCATTAACCACCCAGGCGGCTGCGGTTTGCGGTTAACCACAACTTAATTTATAGGCCTGGGGCATCGACGGTCGCATCGAAAATACCGAACGGGATCTACCGAACTACCAACCGAATGACGACCCCCTACAGCGGGCCGCGTGGCGATCATTAACTTGTGGTTTCTGCGGTTAACCGCAGGTCAAGTACCCGGCTACCAGGTGGTCCTCGTTCACGTACCGAACGAGTTCCACTACCAGACAGACAGCGGGACTTCGCATGAACTGATACCGAGTTTAGTTTCACGAGTTAGAAGCGAGGTCCCGCTGCCCGCTGAACCGTCTAAAAACATGGCCGCCAACAGAGACTTACAATCCCAAAATGCCAAACGGACATTATACGGCAGCAATGGCTCATTCTGTTCGTGGGATTGAAGCGCCATTCGCATGTTTAATATATACGAACGCGAGCCTTTAGATGAATGGTAGAATGAGCTATTTCCTGTTATTAATGTGAAAGTTATGTATTTTTATACAGTTTTTGGGGACAGAATAAAACATGGTCTTTTGTGCGCTTGGAGATAATTAGATTGTATAACCGTTGGCCTCATTATCTCCAAGCTGGGCGGGTACTAATTCAAAGGATACACTGTACTGTGATTGGTTACCTGTTTGTACTGTACCTGTATTCCATCAGGTCCACAGGGGGCTGTCCTTGGACCTGAGGAATCACATAAATTGCCATGCTATGTGCCAGTAAAGCCAGTTCGTTTTGACCCTCAACTTGCAGCCTCGACTCATGTTGTAGGGATCCGGGATATTGGTGCTTATATCATGCTTGGGGATATTCTACATTTGCAGCTTACCACCGAAAGACCTCCGTTGGACTCTCTGCAGCGGGATCCAGGACCTCCAAGCGATCAACCCTCCTGCTAGACCGGGGGCAATCGTAACAACATTCTCCTGGAATGGACTTGAAATCTTGCAAATCCTGACTTAATGCAGATCCAAATAGGGTAGGTGAATTCTTGAACCCTTGAGGTAGTCTAGTCCAGGTCATCTGACGCTTTGAACCTGTAACAGCATCTTCCCATTGGAAAGCAAAGATATGTTGACTCTCAGCAGCAATTCGAAGACAAAAGAAAGCATCCTTAAGATCTAACACTGTGAAGTAGGTTGCCCCACCTGGTATCAAGGCAAGCAGATTGTAAGGATTGGGTACAACTGGGTGTATATTAACTACCGCATCATTAACTGCTCTCAAATCCTGTACAGAACGATATTCGTCCGATCCTGGTTTTTGAACAGGTAATAATGGAGTGTTCCAGGAGGAAGTACAGAATTTTAGGATGCCATACCTTACGAACTTAACCAAGTAGGTTTGTATGTTTTCCTTAGCCTTTTGGGGTATGTGATATTGACGTAGGCTCACAGGATAGGCCCCAAGCTTTAGTTCAATATGTATGGGTGGGATATTACGAGCAAGTCCTGGTGGATTATTCTCTGCCCATACTCCTGGAATGTCAAATAAGGATTCATCACTCTTAGGGTTAACACGTGTCACTAGGGAATAGAAGCGCCATTCTTCTTCCCTTGGCACCGATATCGCCATTATGCCCGATGATCCCTTAAACTTCAGAGATGTTGATCCATTAGGTAAAAAGGTTATCTGGGCTTGAAGCTTTGATAATAAATCTCGTCCTAAAAGTTAGATTGGACACTCAGGCATATATAGAAATTGGTGCTTCACCAAATGGCCTCCCAGAATGCAAGTGCGACTCTTAAGAACCGGTCTAGCAGTGCTCTTCCCAGTAGCTCCTATCACAGTTATAGTCTTCCCCGAAGGTGTCGATCTTAGTCACCACAGAATGTTCAGCACCTGTGTCGATCATGAAAGGACTTCTCTTTCCCCCTATTGCTACATCGACCATAGGCTCCGCTTGACCAAGGTGAATGGAGCCCGGTCGGTATCCATAGTCTTCCATGATAGTGTCAGCCAGACCCACAAAATCTCTATCATCTCTTTCTCTAGGTCTCTGTGTGGGTGGATAGTATCTGTCTCCTTGAACACTTCCTCTACTATTCCCACCATTCCCTCTAAAACTTCCTCTTCCTCTATAACTACCACTATAACCTCCTAGTACCTGTGACAAGACCAATCTCGCCACATTGCATTGGAGAAGCCTGGTTGCTCCCCTGCTGCCTTTGGACTATGGCCCCCATGTTAAAAGACTTTGTTTCGCCTGCATAAAAGCTGTATGTTACGGTACCTCCAGTAATAAATGTGCAAACCGCCGTTTAGCGAATGCTCCCCGTTCGCAATAATGTAGTCTGGTAGCGTATGCAGTATAATCATGCGAACCGCCAGCTAGGGAACACTCCAAACTCCTGAACGGTACCTGTATGGCTCTTTCCCTTCACGAACTCCAAATCCACGAACTGACAATATTAGCCGAACGCCAATATCTTCCAAGCGGCAAATAATCCAAATAAACAGTCTCTAGTCGCCAGTAATAAAATCCCCCCAATAACGAGACCAAGCTCCGCTTTGAGGGTAAAACATGAACTGATTTACTGTGGGCTACCTGCTCGGTATTTATGCAGGTCTCCCACTAGGTGGACACTCCCCTAGGGGACCAAATGGGAGACTGGAATTACTGAAAGACATGGGGACATTTTGGACATACATCCCCACAATATTCCCAGCATGCATCACAGTTCCCTCCCCTCTGCTCGGGGGATAATTGGGAAGTAATTCAATTATCTCCCCGAGCAGAGGCAAATCGCCATTTTAAGTACAAGTCACAAAACACATAAAAATCTATAACTTTATAACTACCGAACATATTGCATTCGTGTAACACATCCCCAGATAGCCTGGATCTGAGTGCATATTATTGGCGAATAGCGCTCAGATCCCATTCGCATAGTTCAATCGCCATGGAGTCAAAGTCTATTACAGTTCATCGGTATGCGATTGACTCCATGGGACGGCTATCTGGGTTAAGTCCATTCGTGTTGTTGAATCTCCCGAATGGCCGGCATTCGTATGCTTTTGTCGATTGAGAAGGGGAGGTCGACGGCTTCAGCGGTGTTCGGTTGAAAAAGTGTCCGTTTTCAGATCCATGAAATAATCGTCGAACACCGCTGGTCTTTCGCATGGTTAAAATGGCCGCCGCCTCGTGGTCGACATACGAACGACGACCACCCGGCATTCGGTTTTAATTGAGAAGTGTCTGTGGTTAACCGCAACGTTCTAATTGGGATCAATAGGTTAACCAGCAGCACACTTCTCTTCTGGGTGGCCGTCCGTTCGGTAGTTCCGTTCGACAAAACCAGACATTCCCTAAAACAAAGCATACGAATGGGAGAATTCATGCAAACGGCAAAACAGGCGAACACAGTACTTTTAGTCCAGACAGATGGGTCTGTCACACTATATTTGTGCTTTTCTGCCGGTTGTTCGGTAGATTCAATCTACTGAACATCCGCACGAATGAATAGACCACCTGGGAGCTGGAGTGTGCCGGCAATTAACCTCCCTGAAGCTGCGGTTAACCGCAGCTTAATTGACAATTACTGGGTGGTCGCGGTTACACCTAGCCGCCACACGATGGTGGTGTTATGGAAGCACCCCGGGTAGCCAGCGCTTGTTCTACCCAGCGGCAGGACACCAAAAGCAGACACTTTTGTCTTACAAGCCCCGCTGAGGCTGGAAGTCTGCAAACCCGTTCGGGAACCGAACAACGGAGCATTCGGGACTTTTAGTGCTGCAATTGTATTCGGTGTGCAAGTACCCAGATAGCCTGCCATGGAGCCTGTTCGTGGAATTAAAGACTTTGGCTCCATGGCGATTAAACTGTATTCGTGTGGTCTGAGCGCCATTCGCTTAATAATGTGAGCTCAGACCTGAGCTATCTGGGGATATGTTAAATGTATAGTTTTAATGTAATGTGTCTTACCTGGTGTATTTTAACAGTAATGCTTGTTTTAGTATCCCCACGTGCATAATGGAGATTTGCCTTTGTCTTGGGAGATAATTGAATTACTTCTCAATTATCTCCCAGGGCAGAGGGGAGGAAGCCAGGATGCATTGTGGGAATATACTGTGACTGTGTGTCCTATTTGTCTGCTTGTCTGTCCCTTCTCACAGTCTCCCATTTGGTCCCTTAGGGGAGTGTCCACCAGGTGGGAGACCTGCATAAATACTGGGCAGGTAGCCCTCATTAAACAGACCACTGCTTGACCCACAACACGGAGCCTTGTCTCGTCTTTGGGAGGGATTTACTGAATGCTGATTGCTAGGAGTGTAAGCCGCTTGGATGCTTTTCCTATTCGTCTGCTAGCAGCAATTCGTATGGTTCCTGTTCGTCTGTTTGGAGTGCTATATTGGATGCCGTTCTGGAGTTTGGAGCATTCACTTATTGGCGGTTCGTGTGTTTGGTGTTCTGCAGTAGCTGTGCCTGCATCTCTGGAAAGGGGGCCGATCGCCTAAACGTTTTTTACCCCTTTTGTGCAAAACGGTCCGTTACAGTACCCTTCTTTCTCCTTGTCTATCACCTTCATATTGCTCTCTCTGTGGACACTCACTCTTCCAATGTCCCTCCTTTCTACAATACGCACATTGATTCCTACTTAAAGATCCCTTACTCAGTGTGGCAAACCTTGCCACTGGAACTGATCATTCTGTGTGAATGAGGGACTTTCACCAAGGGAATAACTAACCGAATGGACTTTCCTGTTATATTGCTGTTTTTAGGCGAATGACCGAAACTACCGAACGGGAGACCACCCCGGGGTGGTCGTGTGTTTCCAATTAGCTGAACGATACAATGTTGCGAGGGAATTAAGTGCCTGTATGTGTGGCCGCCATTTCGCATACCGAACATGTGGCGGCGGCCATCTTACGCACGAACAGCGGTACTTGGTTGTTGAACGCCTGGAACTCAAACCGGGCATTCGACTAACCAAGTACTGTTGAGACCTCCAGCATGCTCCGACAGCACGAATCAAACACACGAACGCCCCGGCGTTCCCCTAAACGAGGGGATTCATGCGAAGGCTTGCAATCGCATGGATGGCTAGGTTATTCGGTATTTTTAATTCACTGAAATAGACAGACTGCAGAATTCATGGAACTGTTTTCGGCTACTGAGTCCCTGCGGTCGGTCAAAACTTTAACTGTTTGTAACTCCCGAACCCCTGGTCCGATCTGGGTGAACTTCGAGTATGTTGCTCACCCAGATCAGGTCTACCAGGGGACCCCTTATCACCCTGTACCCCCTATATTTAGGGGACATCTAGAAAGTGGGGAAAACTCTGTCCCCACTAATCTGTTTAAGGGCTAATCTAAGGGGAGGAGAGGGAGGGGAGGTGACCAGGTTACAATTGTTTACTGTAATAATTATGAAAGTTACCTCCCTTGCATGGGAGAAATGCATAAAAGCAGACTTGTGATTAAAGCTATCAGTTGACTCCCAGACTATGTGTCGTCTAGTCCTTGGGGAGGTGGATTATGCTGTGTTCCTGTGATTTTGTATGCTGAATCTTTGTTCCCAGCGGAGAGCCATTGGATTAACCCCTGCTCCTCCGCTACACTCAGCCTATTCTCGACTCCTTTATTCACTTCCCTTCCCTGTCTTTCTACACTTGTGATAGCTACCGCTAGCATATCTGCCTTCTTCCTCATTTTACGTTCCTCCTCATGCTGTCTCAGTTTCCCTATTCATATACACCTTATTTGCAAGCTCCATTAGCTGTGATATGGATATCCCTGCAAATCCCTCTAATTTCTGTAATTTCCTTTTAATATCACCTTGGGCCTGGCTGACAAATGCTAAATTAATCATCCTAGAATTCTCAGGAGCCTCTGGATTAAAAGGAGTATACAACCTATATGACTCCAATAATCTCTCATAAAAGGTACTAGTTGACTCATCAACCTTTTGCAACACCTCAACCGTCTTTGACATATTAATTGCCTTCTTCCCTCCTTCCTTCATGCCAACAATTATGGCTTCCTGATAAGCCCTTAGTTGGGGCATGTCAGCGCCATTTACGTTCCAAAGGTCAGTAATAATTGCTGACAATCAGCCCAGGTGGGATTGTGTGTTTGTATAATAGAGGTAACCAGATCTGTCATGACTTGAGGTTTGTCGGTATACGAAGAGTTATGAGTCTTCCAATTGAATAGATCAGTTGTGGTGAAGGGGACATAGACAAACACTGGATCTGCCCGTTGTATTTGGCCATTTTCATCAACGTGTGTTGGGCCCGGTGTAAGTCGGAGAGGCATCTGGCAATGTCGGGATGGAAGGGTGCCAGTCAATTGTCGGGTTAGTATGGGGCTTCGGCAAGGCTGCTCAGTAATAGGTTCCGGTCTGAGAGTAGTAAGATAGGTGGAAGGGGGTGAGCTAATTTTACTAGTCAGCATTTGGCGGATGAAAAAAATTAAAAAAAAGTGTTAAACCAAAAACCTACCAGTAGGTGTCACCAGAGGTAAGTAATTGTATCAAAATAATCTTTATGGGTCTAATAATAAAACTTAACTTTTAATATATTTATACATAAAATAAAACCTTATAGCAATAAATATATTAAAATAGGGTAAGCAATCCTACTTCTGTCTGTTATATGCCAGTATAGAGTTAAAGATGATTAAGCAATGTAATATCAATGTAACTCCCGAAGATGGCCAGTAGGTGGCCCTAGAGTGCCTCCCTAAAATCTAATGAAGCAGATAGACTTTAATTATGTTACCACAAAAAACGCGCTAAATAAATCTGTAAATATAAAGAAAAACAAATAATGGTGCAGACCATCTGGTAATGGTAATATGGAAGGAAGAGTTATAGGAAATAAACTCACATGTCCCAGAGCCCTATCACCCCTGGCTCTGGGTTTGTAAGGCTTCTTGGAAGAGGGGATATCCCCACACTGCAGGATGATCCAAAGGATATATCCACTGGTGATTCCGTTAAACTGTGTGTAAAAGAGAAGGGCAGGACTTTGAATGTGGTGGGTATAAACTCGCAGAGTCACCCACATAAAAGCATAAAACAGATATACACGAAAAACGCTTCCTGGTTGTAGTCCGGTCACGTGATCGCTTCCGGGTCCGCCCTCCAATGACGTCTGTGTGACGCGTTTCGCCCGCCTCCACAGGCTTCCTCCGACCTCAGACTTTAATTATGTGCTTATTTTATTATTACTTATTTTAATCACTGCTCGCCCTGATATCTAGGCTTGAGTAAAGCTTTAGTTCTATTGTAAATTAAACATCTCAGTTTGTATTTTAGTAAAGGGGATATTTTGAACAAAGCTGGGAGGGGCCCATCCAGTAACTAAAAAAAGGATAAAAGTGTACTCTAGCATATTATACAATTGATCATTTCTTCCAGTTGTATTTTAGACTGTCACTGAAGACACACAGTGCTCAGTAGTTTTAGTGCTATTTCAATGATTATGATACAATGTCATTGCTGAGAATTCTCTGATCCAATAGACTCAGTTACTGTTATTAAGAATTCTCCTCACAATTTAACTGTTAATAAAATTCAATGCTAAAATACACTCCTACCAAAAAGGAAGTCAATTCAAATTACAAAGAACCAGTTTGTACAGAAATACAAGAGTTTGAAACAAAAGAACAGATAGGTATGTGGGTAGGCAGGGACAATAGAGCAGGGTGAGTGCAAATACCAGCTATACCAGTTTTAGCTTGGGAGGAAGAGTAGGGGGAATGGCTACTCTGGCTCTGGAGGATGAGTAAGGGGGTTGGCAATCAGATGCAAGGGGGGAGGTGTCCAAAGCAGTTGTAATTAAGGCCTTAGTGGACAAACAGGTCCTGGCTACCATGGACTCCATTGTTCCTCTTAGCACAGCTTGTTCCATTTAGCAGTGTTTCAACAATCTGTATACAGAAACTACTCGTATAGCCCCAGCATATTATTTATAACACTGTAAACCTGCTGTATTAAATCTGGATCAAGGATCCACAGGAACACTGGTTACCATAACAGGCCGTCTTCTGCTACACAGAGTATTTTAATCTTTTGGGGGACAGTGTTACAACATATTCCTTAGAAAAGTTTTTTGTTTTTTTTTGACACATACAAGACAAAGGACTGTTTGTGAATCAGAAGCACCCATGATTTCAACAGAGCGTCTGATTCAAAGCAGTACAAATATACAAACAGTTTCAACAGTCACACCAGTTACCTTAGCAACAGCACCACGTGGCACAGTTACTAGGCCAAACACACACCAAAAACACGAGGAGAATTCTCATACACACACAGCGCTAACACGACGTCTTTACACACGAAAATTCACCAAACACTAGATACTCATCACTGTAACTATAAATCAAACCCTGCAACCATCCATGCAGTAAATCAACTCTCAATTACCAGACTATAACACACTCCAGTAACATCGTCTTTACAATCAGTAGTTATAGTACGGTTAGCAAGTGGTTATGGTACAGTTTTAGAATCACAGGTCGATTAGTAACAGTTATGGTGTTACACATATAACATCAAACAACAGATTATTAGTAGTTATATACAATACACAATGTCTGTAATTATAATACATGTTAGTGGTTATGGTACCGTGCACTATTATACAGTTATACACACAATTTACACTCCCGCTAGACGGCAGAGCTCAAGCTTTCTAGCAGGACATACAATTTAACCAATTCACCAACTACAATATATTTAACAAAATTTACAATAATCCCAACTATTCTAACTGGCCAGCACCTCGAGAGCTTTCGATCTATTTGTACACCAGAGATTCGATAAGTTCTTCGCTGCCCAGACACCACTGCATAGTGAAATGGAGGGCAGAATTTACACCAATACCCTTTTAGTCTATTACACTATCAATAATCTAGTGGCTGGATTTACAACAGAGTTAAGATAGGGTGAAATCTAGCAAACTATAATATACAACAGAGTCTGCTTAGTTTCGCCGATCTCCCCGACTTAGCAACCAAAATTTACACCTAGCATGCTAGTCAAGGCAGGACATCGGTGTCCGACATGAGCTATTTACACCAGAACTCAGTCTGACAATACCACCTATATTAGACGGGCTGACTACAGAGCGTCTAATGTCCAGATAAGCGTTGCGCCTTCGCTTCTTCCTTCCAGAGGGAAGGGGCCAATTCAAATAACCGGTTCCAAATATAAAACCCCTTGTGGGTCTACCGCCCTAACGGTATCAGTCTTACCTGTTAGTTCCTGGACCTGGGTTCACACTCATCGACGGAACACCCTGGTACTCACTGCGCAGAAGCCGATGATCTCCTGGACAAAAGGCCAGTGGCGCCGAGACGAAAGGAGGTCCACGCAGAAGTCCAGGGGTGCTGCCGTGGAGAACGTTGGTAAAGATCTACCGTCTCACGTCTCTGTCTCAGCTACCGTGATGATGAGCTTCCCGGCCAATGCACCAGAGATGTAACCGTGTAAGCGTGCAGAAGCCGAACACAGAGAGATGGACACAGGTATTCAGGAAGTAAGAAGCCTTTATTCACATTACCGATCGGGTCTCAGATGAACTCCTGTTCCAAAATTCTGAGCACTGAATACATAGAGTACATTCCTTATGTAGCTCCTCCCATAATTAGCTACGCCCACACATACCCTTAACCTAATCAATGAACAGAGTCTAAACTCATTCATCCGGTCTAACCACGTGGCTCATCTGAAACAAAGGAGAGGGACGCGTAATTCCAGTTCCTGCATTCCTGCACATGCTCAGTACATTGATGACAGTATCTTAGCTACGTGTAACTAATTAACTGATACTACAAACACATGTACCTACATATGCCTTGTGGCAATCTTGGCCTGCTAAACTTTTATTTTACTGGAATTCCATCACAACGTTAATTGCAGAATTAATACAGAGCAACGGAACCAGCAATACAGAGATGGAGCACGAGGAAGAAACCGCAATGTAAAAGGATATCAGATGGATGCTCAGTGTATTGGGACCCAATCCATCAACAGAGGCGGTTCTGCAGGTCATGGCACAAGCTAGGCAATCGCAAAAAGAGCGAGATGATCGAGACAGACCGTTACAGGGGAATTTGCTACACTCCCTGGGAAGTACAAATGACCTACCAAAGAAGGTAAACTATGCAGCGTTTAAAACTTTTAATGACAATGACATGGAAATTGACAGTTATTTACAAGACTTTGAACGGTAATGTGCGCTGGAGGGATTAGACTCCACAAAATGGGCTGCAGTACTTAGCAGCAAGCTATCAGGAAGAGCAGCAGAGGTGTAGAGAGCAGTGCATGATGGGGACATACACAATTATGACAAGGTAAAAGACATTTTGTTGGCCAGATACTTTGTAACCCCAGAGGCATACAGGAAGAAGTTTAGGGAAATGCAGAAAACAGGGAAAGATTCGCACACTGAATGGGCTTTCCGGCTACACAGGGCAGCCTGGAATTGGATGCAGGGCTGCCAAGCAACTACCCTGGAGGATGCCTTACAGCTCATACTATTGGAGCAGTTTTTTAACCACACAGCGGACGATATAAAAGACTGGGTAATGGACAGAAAATCCAAAACTGTGGAGGAAGCCGCCAGACTAGCAGATGAGTACCGTGAGAACAGGGGGTGAGCAGACCAACTTTTAAACACCACTACCCCGTTCCAGCAACATTGGCACAACCCTCCACAAGGCCCAGTAGCAACACCTAGACCCCCTGCAGTGTGTTATTACTGTAAGCAATCAGGACATTACAAAAACCAGTGCCCTCGTTTGAACCGGCGTAGCTGGGAAAAGCAACCACCACAACAGCCCAGTGCAGCCGCCCATTGTGTCCAGCAGGAAAGTGCTACCTACATCACTAACCAAGAAGAGCAGTGGAGTGTTTTACATGAGGTCAATCCAGTGCAAGCTGGAGGCGACAACCGGGACCACCACTGTCAATGGATTACAGTAGATGGCGTGGGGGCCCGAGCTATGAGAGACTCTGGGGCCACTCTAACTGTAGTACAACCACACACGGTCAAGGCCCAAACTCGCACCAGCTGCACAGTAGCCGTAAGGGTGGCTGGGGGTGCCATACACAAGCTACCTACAGCCAGCGTCCTTGTCGACTGGGGTTCTGGATTTAAACAGTTGGAGGTTGGTGTTATGCAGGAACTGCTGGCAGAGGTCTTATTGGGAAATGATGTAGGATGTTTAACCTCTCAACTATCACGGGACACCACTTCAGAAGCCTACCCGGTTACCACCCGAGCCCAAGCCAGACTGGAAGCACCGCTGCACTCTGAGGAAAACCAGGTAGGAGTTGAAATACCCCCTTTGCCCGACCCCCCCTTCCACTTTCTGGGATACTCCACAGGGTTTTGACCAGGAACAGAGAACAGACCCCACACTAGAAGGGTATAGAAAGGCAGTAGAGGTTACCCGGGGGGTTTGAGTGGTATAAGGGATTATTGTATCGAGTGACAGGAGGGGTGGGACACTGGGCCACCAAAGTCACTAAAAGACAGCTAGTAGTACCCCGTAAGTTTCGTGCTGAGTTATTAAAACTCAGTCATGACATTCCCCTAGCAGGACATCTAGGGGTTAAGAAGATGAGGGACCGGTTGACCCAAATATTTTTCTGGCCTAGGATCACGCAAGATCTTAAATATCATTGTGGAAGGTGTGACATATGTCAAAATATAGCGAAAAGAGGTGATCACCAAAAAGCCAAACTCCAGCCTTTACCCATTATAGAAGAGCTGTTTCACAGAGTAGCGGTGGACTTAATAGGACCTCTCAGCCGACCCAGTCAGTCTGGCAAAAAGTTCATCCTAACTGTAGTGGACTACGCCACTAGATACCCGGAAACAGTAGCCCTCTCGAACATAGAGGCAGAGACCGTGGCTGAGGCCCTAGTTAAAATTTTCTCCCGGGTAGGTTTTCCCCAGGAGATCCTGTCCGATAGGGGGACTCAATTCACGGCAATCCTGGCAGAGCTGTGGAGTAAAACCCCTATTCAGCGCCCCCTGTGAACGTTTTAACTGCACACTCAAGCAAATGCTAAAGACCTTCAGAGTCCTGAAGGAATTGGGAGCAATATCTACCCCACCTTCTGTTTGCCTACCGCGAAGTGCCCCAGGCATCCACCGGGTTTTCCCCCTTCGAACTCCTGTTTGGGAGAAAATTTCGGGGCCCACTGCATCTCGTACGGGAGCACTGGGAGGGCAACACAGATCAGGGGGGAGTTCCCATCGTCCAGTATGTTCTGGAGTTCCGGCACCGACTACGGGCTCTGACCAAATCTGTTCAGGAGAACCTGCGGGCGGCCCAGGAATTCCAGAAGAAGTGGTACGATACGGGTGCCAGAGATAGGGTACTATAAATAGGGCAGAAAGTGTTGGCCCTGAGGCCAGTTAAGGACAAGCTGCAGGCGGCCTGGCAGGGACCCTTTAAGGTAGTAGAGCGCATAAGCGATACCACCTATATTGTGAGCAAGTGTTCAGATGAATTTCATGGAACTAATTTCGGTACGGCAAACATGCGAACGCCCGGTCACCACGGAAGTCCTGGATGAATACGTTCCCCTACACGAATTCAACTGGTGTTCGGTAGATAGAATCTACCGAGGGGGGCATGGCTTGGACGCTGTACGAAATGGCGGCGTGAACCATGAGCTCCCGGCCGGCTCAGCTCCCATACCCGCCTAAACAGCTCCACTACCGCAACAATGGGCAAAACTAACAAGCCCCAACAGGCTGCATCGGTCGCCAACACGCCGAGAGGGTCTCAATCAACTGGCATGCGCCAGTACCTCCCAACTCAGGCCGACCATGCTTCTCAGGCCTCCGGTGACTATGAAGACTTGGGCCCGGGCCGCCCGGCCTCTCCCAGAGACGGACACCACGATCAGGTACAAAATCCACCTGACAACCCCCTACCCCAGCTGGACTGGGTAACACTGATAAATAACCTACCTACAAAAAATGACCTGAAGGAGGCCAATGCCGCCCTCCATAAATCCATCACTGGGGAGCTCCAGGCCCTGAGGGAAGACATGCAAGGGATTCACCACAAATTGGCCCAGCTGGAGGCAGATTGCGACCACGTGACGTCGGCGCAGAACGCCACCTCTGGCACCATAAAGCGGCAAGAATCACAATTGCGTCAAATGGCCCTCCATTTAGAGGACCTAGACAACCGGTGGAGACGTCAAAACATCAGAGTCCGGGGGCTACCTGAAGAATGTGACCAGACTACCCCAATACGGGACACACTCACGGAAATTTTTAATGCCCTCCTACAAATGCCGAACACAGTGCCCATTGAATTTGTTAGGGCGCACAGAGCTCTCAGACCCAGGGGCCCACCTGACTCCCCTCCTAGAGACGTAATATGCTGTCTAACACACTTCCAAGTGAAGGAAGATATTCTGAAAAGTGCCAGGGATAAAAGACAAATCATCCACAATGGCGCTGAAATCAAACTGTATCCAGACCTATCCCCTGCTACGCTGGCGTACCAACGAGCCCTGCGCCCACTCACGCGAACACTGCAGACTAATAAGATCATATACAGGTGGAATTTCCCCACCGGAATACAAGTCACCACAAGTAATGGCCCCTTCACGGTGAAGAATGAGGGAGACCTGATGGACCTAACGAGAGAAATACAACTCCCAACGATACAAATGACTTGGCCGGATCCAATGGCCTTCTACGCCTTCTCTCCAGAGGTACAGCGCCAGACACAACAAACCCCCAGACCCAGAAGAACGAGACAGCAGACGACGCGCCCTACGGGCACCAACATGTAAAAGACCGCGCACTACCTGCCCACCCTCCCGGGTACCCACATGACCCAGCAATGAACTGGATAGACACTGTTTGTCCCTAACCGAAGAGACCAGAATCCCAGAATCAACAGCGCTGAAAGCCTCAAAACCGCAAGTATACGTCCCAAGGGGCGACACACTCAACAAGGTCTTACACAGACATAAAGGTTAAGAGACATAAAGTGATACACCGAACCTTGTGACCCAAGCGGCTGGATCGGCACAGATGCTTGGCCCTGCAGAGCCCCTAGGCCTGCCGGGCTACCCCTGGACTAAACGCACTTACACTAGGGGTGGGGGGGGAGGTATCAGGGATCCAAACTCTTAGTTCCAACACAGCAATAAAAGGGATCGGGGAGGGGGTGCTCGCCCCCCGGCCGGGCCTAGCCACGCTGTGACGAACCCCGGGGAGCAGGTGGGGGGCTCCGCCGGCGGGGCACACCCGGGGTGCGGGCAACGGCGCCGCACCCAGGATAGATGGGAAGCGACAAAACCGAGAAGACCAAATCATAATCACCCACCGAACAGTCACACACCTCTGGAACAGGGGGAGGGAAGCACAACACACCAGGGAACACTACGAAGGGTGCACCCCATAAAGCCACAGAGGCAGAGAAAAAGGATACACCAGTTAGACCCACACCCATGGGAATGACCTTCACTCTTTAACCCCTACCAGGGACACCCACACATCTCGAGTAAACTAGAGAACAAGACGCAAAGACACAAGGGACACAAGAATACACTAGATAGGTGGGCAGGTGGGAACCTGGGACGCAGGGAAGCAGAGATAAACTGTGCTCGAACTTGAAATAAGAGCTGTCAGAATCTTGTTTTGTTTTCACCTGTTGTGGTTTTAAACCGAAATGTTAATAATACTGTTAATGTCTATGTCTTGCAACTCAACCACAAACAGACCGCGTGCATAGACACTTATCCACACAAGCCCGAGAAACACCACACACCGAGGCGGGGAAAAACACGCACACTCCTATGTAGTAATCACTAAGGAGCTGCATAGGGAAGCCACGAGATAGGACACACCACTAGGACACTGTCCCAGACGCCTGGACGCCCAACCACTGCCCAGCAGGTGAGGCGTCACCCAGAAGGTGAGCATCCCACGAGCACCACTGGTGGTGCCGTGAACTGACGCTCTCCGACGCCAATATCTAGTCGTCACGAACTGTGTTGCAAACCCCGGAGGTCTCTGGGAACCTCCCAGACTACTCCATTACCTCAACCCCCTAATCCTTACCTAAACCCCAACACCTGACTCCCCAACCCGACACAGACAGCAGAACGTGAGACCTCCGAAACTACACACACCATAGGAACATAAGACAAAGACACTTCCATAACACCCGTCGACAACAACCTGACTCGACGAAATGACACTGACCCCAGACCACTTACACATCCTTACTATCAATGCTAAAGGCCTAAATAAACCAGAGAAGAGATCAGGAGCATTGAGAGACTTCCACAAACAGAGGGCCTCTATAGTCATGATACAGGAAACCCACTTCAAAAAAGGTACCAGACCCAAATTGACTAATCGGCACTACACCCAAGGATACTACAGTGACTATCAAGGGGGTAAGGCTAGGGGGACAGCAATACTTCTCCACAGGAGGGTGCCGTTCCAGGAGGGGGGATGCAAATCAGACGATGAAGGAAGATACTTATTCCTTAAAGGGAAGATCGCAGACCACCAGTACACATTCGCAAATATCTACGCCCCAAACAATCAACACTACAGCTTCCTCAAACAGACACTCCGCAAACTCCAAGAATTCGCAGAAGGGACTCTCATACTGGGGGGCGACTTTAACATAACTCTCGACCCATCATGGGACAACTCATCGGGCATCTCCCACGTCCCCACACAACAACTTCAAACTATTAAATCCCTACTTCGGAGCCAACGACTTGTGGACTGCTGGAGAGCCCACCACCCAGACGTAAGAAACTACACCTTCTACTCCCACCCGCACAACTCTTACTCCCGAATAGACCACATTTACACCACACACTACGACCTCTCCCTAGTGTCCGATGTAACAATCGGAGTGGCCACATGGTCAGACCACGCCCCAGTCTTACTCAAACTTAAATCACCACTTTACCGCCCCACGACCTCGAAATGGAGATTGAACGAATACCTACTCTCCAAACTAGAGGTCGCAACCCTAATAGGTGAAAAAATCAAGGACTACCTGACAACTAACACGGCAGAGCAAACTTCCCTGACGATTTGATGGGAAGCACACAAAAGCGTGATAAGAGGCCACTACATACAACAGGGGGCAATACTAAAGAAACAGGCTGAAGCTCGGCTGCAGGAACTGCTGACCAACATACACGAGACAGACAACCAAAACAAACCCCGAACCACACACACCAAACTCGACTCCTACAACTGAGACGGGAACTAGCCACACTATTGCACTCTAAAAATCACAGGGACGCGACTAGGCACAAAGCCTTCTTTACAGTACATGGGAACAAAAGCGGCAAACTCCAAGCAGCGATGCTAAAGAAGCAGAGGCAACACACATACATTGACAAAATTAGAGACAAACAGGGGACCCTACACCAACTCCCGACAGCCATTATGAAAACGATCCGCACATACTACACAGATCTCTACACGCTCCCCCAACCGAAGACCAATGCGGCGACGACACGCCTCAGAGACTCTATCCGAGACTACTTGACAAAATACCCAACACCGACACTCGACGCGGAGATAGCGGAGGTAATAGATGAACCCATCACAATAGAGGAACTAGCACTGGCGGTTAAACAAACCAAACCGGGCAAAAGCCCGGGACCAGACGGCTTACTGACTAAATATTATAAGACATACGCTGAAGACTTATACCCACCCATGGTAGAAGCGTTCAACTCGATAAGAGACGGAAACCACATCCCCAGACAAGCCCTAACAGCCCACATCACTATTATTCCCAAGGACGGCAAAGACAGAGAACAATGCGGAAACTACAGAGCGATCTCACTTATAAATAGCGATATAAACTACTGGCCAAAATTCTGGCGACCCGACTCACACAACACATCCCATCACTGATCAACCCAGACCAGGTGGGATTCGTGACAGGTCGAGAGGCTCGGGACAACACCATCAGGGCGCTCACCCTCATGCACGGGAAAGAGGGTACGAAAGGGGGCTTTCTCCTGCTGTCAACAGACGCAGAGAAGGCCTTCGATTGAGTCGGCTGGACATATCTCTTCAAAACACTTGCCCACGTAGGAATAGGACCACACATGCGATGCTGGATAGAGGCACTGTACCGAGAACCAACGGCCCAGGTGCTGGTCAATGGGGCGTTAACTGACGCCTTCACAATACATAATGGCATGAGACAAGGATGCCCCCTCTCCCCACTCCTGGTCGTCCTTGCCCTGGAACCGTTCCTTACACACATCCGACACAACACAGACATAACCGGACTGATGACAGGCAATACACACCACAAAGTGGCCGCTTACGCAGACGACCTACTCTTTATGGTAACGAATCCCGAAATCACCCTCCCGAACATACAGAGGAACCTACAGCTATATGGGGAAATTTCCAACTTGAAAATTAACTAAGGTAAATCCTTCATTCTTAACGTAAACGTCCCCACCGCGTGGGCGAACCCCCTCCGACAAAGTTTCCCCTTCCAATGGGCCGAACACAAAATTAGATATTTGGGAGTCTGGCTGACCAAACGAAGTGAGGACATGTTCAAGGAAAATTTCACAGATACACTCCACACGTTCCAAAAAGACATGCGGGAATGGTCGTACCCCCACATCTATAGGAGGCATGGAACTTCAGATATGTATGGAACGGGAGGAGACCTAGGGTGAAATTCTCCACCCTGACGCGACCTAAGGATAAAGGAGGATTAGCCCTCCCAGACTTCCACCTATACTACGTGGCCACACATCTACAGAGAATTGTGGAGTGGTCAAAAGACGGAGTGCACAAATTATGGAAGACGGTGGAAGAGACAGAGGCGGGCAGACCACTCTCGGGACTACCCTGGGGCCGAGATACGGCAAAATGGGGCGAAATGTCCATCTACACAAAACACACCATGAAAGTATGGAGGAGGGCAATGAGGGACCATGTCACCATACCCCTCCCCCCTCTTACCCCTGACCCACAATGACGACTTCCCCCCGGGACTAGACCCAAGAGCCTTCAAAGACATCCTCCCAGACCCACACCCATGCTTACACCATGCCCTGCAGGGAGGGAAATGCAAAAAACTGACAGACATGACGATAGGGACACACCCAACCTTCATGCAGCACTTTAGATATACTCAACTAATCAACTTCGTCCATACCTTACCACAGGGCTCAGCGCTCACTAGACAACATACCACACTAGAAGTGGTCTGTATGCACCCAGACCCGCTCCCGCATGGAGTGTCCTTCCTATACACCATGCTACAAACTGACATTCCCCTATTTATGAGGAAATGGGAGGATGCCCTCGGATACACACTGACAAATAAGGAGTGGGAGTCCATATGTTATCTCACACACCACTTCTCTACACATAGCAAAACGCAAGAGACAGCATACAAACTACTGATACAATGGTACAGGACACCTCACTTCCTTCACCAGATAGACCCAGACCAACCCGGGCCTATGCTGGAGATGCCAACAAGAGGAAAGCAGCATAACACACATATGGTGGGACTGCGCAAAGATCAAACCATATTGGCGAAATATACACAAAATGCTAGAGAAATTCACAGACAAACCAACCCCCCCTGGAACTGGCAGCAATGCTCCTGCATCACACTCCTATTCCCCACTCCAAATACAAAAATTCTATGACCATTCGAATACTCAATGTAGCCAAACGAGTGCTCCCCCAATTCTGGAAACAGAACATAACACCTCCACTTAAGACCTGGTTCAGCCAAATGGAGGAACTAAGGACAATAGAGGAACTGACCCTGACGACCAATGCTACCTCGACGACCTACATGGACATATGGACATATTGGATCCTAGAGATGGCGAAGGGAGGATTCCAAATGGAACTAGATCCGACAAATGCCACACCACAGACAGAAAGGACCTAGGGATCACACACTGGACGACAGACGATGACAGATAACTGACTATCCTAACACCCCCCTCACCCCAACCCTGACTTTCCTCCCCCCTCCTAAGGACCCACATGGGGCAACAACCCCAATCCGAGCAGACACACATGCCAATAAGAGGAGACACCTGAGATCTGAACGTAAAACTCATACGGATTCGGGTCTCTGTCCCGACCAGCAAGAGATACCACCCCCGTAACACACATAACAAACAGTCATGATAATCATTGGACAGCCCGAGAGCTACACCAAAATACTACAAAATACGCCCTCCCGAAAATATGAAACACAAACCCACAACACGGACGCACCTTCACACACACACACACACAAGACACTGAGAGGAGGGACGCACGAATCCACTCAGGACACAATACACAACTCAGGTCGAAGAGACCAGCGAGTCTCCTAACGACAGAGGTTGGACGAGAGGCCTGCGAGCCTCAGCATATTCTGTACACAAACTACAACTGCTGTAAACGAAATGTATAAATCATAAACATACGACTTGCTCACTAGGCCAAGTTGCAGTAGGAAATGTAATTGAGAAATACTCGTGAAATATGATAAAAGGGACTTGCAAGTCCATCAACATTGTGGGCCTGCGAGCCCAACTAAAAATCAATGTTTTCTTATGTTCTCTTACCTTCTGATAACTCACCTTGGAGACCTGCGAGTCTCTGAATCTTGACTAACCCATGCAAATAAAAATTATATTCACAAAAAAAAAAATCTACCGAATAAGGGGAACATTCACAGGTAACCAGCTGCACCATACGAACGGTGGTTTTCGTGCAGTTAGATACGAACGGAGACCGGCTCTTGCTACTGATTCTCTGGAACTCAAAATCGGATACCTCCACATGGCGAGCCGGTCAAAATTCCACACGATGCGACACGGAAACTACCGCATGGAAATTCGGGAGATTTGGATATATGACTACCAGTATCCTCAGCTACCCAGTGAAATTATGTTTGTATGTGGCATAAAAAGTACTTTTCTAAAATTGTTAAAAACTGTAATATTTTTGGCCAGCAGATAATTGAGCTTTGTGTATTGTAGAAACTCAATTATCTAGCCTGGCCCAGAGGAGGAGTTTTGTGTTGCATAAATTGTGAGTTCTGTGTGCCAGTAAATCAGTCTTGTTCCAGCATTAAGCTTTGGCTCATGTGTGGATTATTCGGCGATTCCAGGGATATTTCTACTCGTGGAATATTGGGTGTTTTCTTTTATGGGAAGAAGGGAATGGTTGACGGTGATACCCTATACTACCATCACAACTGGTTGGCAGCGGCGGGATTTTCCCTTCTACTTTCCTTTACACCAGGATTCCAAGCAAACACTGGGAACAGTGAATGGAAGGCTGGTACACCCTGCTTAAGAGAAATACACTGAAAGAACTACTGGAAGCTCGTGGAAGGATTGCTAGCAACAAAACCAAGCGGGTCATTATAGCAGAATTAATGGAGCAATGCCAGCAGTACAAGAGATGGAGACACCAGTGATTCAGGAGGAGGAATCACCAGCCAACAAAGAATTGAGAGAGAAGCTAGCATGGTTCGGTCCGAACCCAACGGCTGACGTTGTGCTGAAAGTAATGAACCTGTTAGTGGAGGAGGCTAAACAAATAAGAGACGCAGATCTACAGTTGAAACTGGCAGCGGTCCAGCAGGCAGCAGCACACTCCCCAAACAGTGAGTACAACACAGCGGATACAAGAAAAATTCCGTTCAGCGCTTTTAAAGCTTTTGACGAGAAAGACTGTGAAATTGATAAGTATCTGGCAGATTTTGAGCGACAGTGTAACCTGCACCGAATAGCTAAAGTTGAGTGGGTTTCAATATTGTCAGGCAAACTGTCAGGCAAAGCTTCTGATGCTTTCCGGACAGAGCCAGAACAGGAGATCCATAGCTACGCCAGGGCTAAAGAAGTGCTCCTGGCTCGTTATGCAGTAACCCCAGAGTCCTACCGACAGAAGTTCAGGGACTCACGCAAAACCACGAAAGACTCTTACGTGGAATGGGCATGCCAGTTAGCCCTGTCGGCCTCTAACTGGGTTAACAGCAGCCAGGCCACTACCGCAGAGGACATTTTGCAGCTAATGCTCCTGGAGCAATTTTACAATCACATCCAGACGGATGTCAAAGACTGGGTGAGAGATCGCAGGCCCCTGTCTCTACCAGAGGCCGCCAAGTTGGCGGATGAGTATGCGGATACTCGCAAGACGAACCAGGTCACACCACGGGTACAACCTCCACGACCAACAGTGCTATCACACCCACCAGTAGCTAGATACCAACCTCCTAACAGACCGGTGACTTCTAACCCTCGCTATCCACGCCAGGAGGACAACGAGCTACGCTGCTTCCGGTGCAAACAGCTGGGTCACATCAGGCAGAAGTGCCCCATGGACAACGCCCCTTTGCTACGCTAGAGCTTGGCTTTACAGCCCTATGATTTTACTATTCATTATCGCCCAGGCAAGCAAAACGGGAATGCCGATGGACTGTCACGCCAAACGGACTTGACCTCGGACTAAAAACTTTGAAAACCCGTCAACCCTACTGGACCAGGAAAGGTCCAACCGAGTTGCCAGAGCAGGGAGAAAAAGGGGGGCCATTGTAACGGATCACAATTGTTGTGGATCAGAAATGTTGATCTTTGTTATATTCAGAGGAAGCCCAAATTGTTGTTACAAGTGCACTTGGAGAAGCGAGAATTAGACACCAGACACCTGTTGGTATTCAAAATAAGCCTCTGACGTTTTATTCATCAGCTGGGTTTTATACATTAAAAAGTAAGTGCTTAAGTGCAAATACTCTTAGAACAGTAATAGGAAGAGTGTACAGATAAGACATAGGGATGAGTGTCATGTACACATAACAAATAAGTTTCAAGGTAAGAGAGAACAAAATGATTAGAGCCGAGACATCTTAGGTGGGGGCTCTCTGCTCCCGGAACTTGGACATATATGGTATTAAGTGTTGTTTAAGCATCAAGCATTTCCTGAGTCCAAGTTAGCCAATTTTAATATTGGATATCATTATATGACACCTATAAGCTTGAGCCTTGGAATCAAGATAAATTCTATCACAATCCCCTCTTTTGATCCAAGGGTCACACAAATGTCCAATCCCAATCCCCAAAGAATCCAGTATCCTGTTTGATATCATGTACTAAGTCATGTAAATCTTTTATATGTTTATGGATCATAGTGCCATGGTCAGATAGGTTAAAACAGCACATACCTTCAATAGCTTCACAGCCCAAGTCATGTTTCATCAGTAAGTAGTCAATGGCTGCTCTATTCTCAAGGATTGCCTTCTTATTTGCCTGGCTGTCCATAAGTAGCTCTTCTAGGGCCTGTGAAGTGGCATTTAAACCTTTTGCAAGGGAACAGGCTACAGCATTTACTACTCGGGTATTATACAATGCTAAACCTGGGACTCCTACCAAGGTGTACGCTAGGGCAGAGTATTCGGCTTTAGATAAGAGAGTGATTTCAGGGTTACAATCTGCATTAAGGGTGTTTTTAACATCTCTCCTGTCTCTCAGCAGTTTGTGTAGTTGGGTGGTTTTAGTGATCAGGCCAGATTTGGAAAACATGGTCATGGTTAGGCGAGAGATTGCACAGGGACCTCCTGGGACATAAGCATAAGTAATATTTCCACAGGAGAAAGTCCATAAGCATAAGTAATATTTCCACAGGAGAAAGTCCATCCTTTAGGAAGATAGACATTGTAGTGGTAACTCATAACTTGGTGAGGTTTGGTACAATTCATAGTGGTGCTTAGGGCTCTACAATTCGTGGTATTTTTCCACCATGTGGGGCAAAACAGGGATTCAGTATTAGGGTCTCTTGAACAATTACATGAAAAAGACCAACATAGTTCAGCGCCTGTCACATTGATTGTCTTCAGGGCTAGAGGAGGCTTGCCTACGAGTGGGTTGAAGGCATAAGAATATAGTTGTAGAGATTTATGGGGTCTATGGGTATGTAGGTACTTCCTTAACAGTGAGATGGGGGTAGGGACAGCTATAAGACAAGATTCTATGGCGTTTTCAGTACTGAGGAGAGGGTTGAGGCAAAAGGAGGTTAAATTAAAAACCTTTGCTATCTGCAACCATATATTTTCCTGCCATGCATTATTATTTTCTGGTCTCAAGTGAGAGTAGCATATCCGAACACAGCATAAACTGGTAAAGGATAAGAACAGCTTCATGGGAGGGGGCGTGGCCTGACTCTACATGTGAACGGTCGCATCTCTGCGAAGCTCCCGTTCCTCCGGGTTTATCTTAGCCGCCAAGCGACAGAATAAAGCAAGATGGGCAACAAGAAAAAACAACAGACCTCCCAAGAGACCCCGGGTCCCGGTACCGGCAAGAAAAGCGGGGATCTCGACAGATTTTTCCGAGACAAAGTGAGAGCGCTGGCAGAGGCTGACACAGAGGATCCGCCATCTTTGCCTCCCCGCCGGAGAGCCCAGCAAGCTCCGATTCTCTCTACCCACCTGGGAATGCGACATTGCAGGAGATGCTGCAAAACCTACCCTCAAAAGAGGACATGGCCTCCATGCTGGCAAAGCTTGAGGCATCCATGCAGGAACGATTGTCCTCCCTCACAACAGAGGTACGCCAGATAGGGCTCCGGGTGGGAGGCCTAGAGGGGGACAGAGACAACATGCAACTCAGGCTACACAATATGGAGCAGAGGCAGGATGCCCATGAATCCAAACTAGTATAGATTTTACGCCACACAGAGGACCTCGACAACCGAGGCAGGAGGAATAACCTCCGGGTCAGAGGGGTACCAGAGGCACAAGGGGAACTGGAAAATACCAAGGACGTTCTCCAGGCCCTCTTCAATAACATACTGAAGCGTGCCCCAGACACCCCGATGTTAATGGACAGGGCGCATAGGGCGGCAAGATCCAGGGGGTTACCACAAGAGACTCCCAGGGACATAATATGTAGAATCCACTACTATACCCTAAAAGAGGACATACTAAAGCAGGCGAGGAATTCACCGGCCTTAACCATGTTTGCTACACAGATCCAGATATTACCAGACTTGGCGTGGCAAACGCTCCAGGGGAGGAGGGCCCTGAGGCCTCTCATCCAAGCTTTGCAAGCCAAAGAAATCCGCTACCGCTGGGGCTACCCCTTTGCCCTGATCGCCTTGCATCAAGGAGTACAGCATAGCATCGCAACGATACAAGATCTACCAGATTTCTTAAAGGCGTTTGACCTACCACACATGGAGATCCAGGACTGGTATGACCCCTGGTCCCAAGCAGCCATACAAGCGCTACCGCAAAGATCCCGGTGGAGAAATGCAGCGGAGAGGAAACGGACACCTGGGAAACGGCTTCCCTTCACGCCAACTTCAAGATCAAGGGCAGCGGGACGAGACACTGGAATTGGACTCTCTACACCCTGAAATTATGGACTACCTCTTACCCATCCACCTAACCACCCACCACAGGAGAGACTTGTTTCACCTCAGTGACCTTTTCAGTCCCCGGGTGTGGTGTCCCTGGATCGGGACAGAGACTCACTACAACTGGATACTACTCCTAACGGAACGACGACGACTGGCGTTGCTACCTTAAGACGCAAGTATTGTAACCTACACCAGCTGTTGTAATGTGGGATATAGGCACACATAGTCTACCACACATTAACACCGGGAGACTGTTATGGGACTGAGGCTTCCAGATAAGGGGGGAGTCAGGACCAACTGGCGGGACGAGCTATATTATATCTATCTCAAAAAGGAAAAAAAAACAAAAAACATATAGATATTAAATATTGGTTATTATTAATCTTAACCACATTGATTTAGATTCAAAGTTTGGTCCGGCCCAGGGAGGCCCCACCGGGACACGCCTACGCACTGAGGGTGGTTGCTACGCCCGATAGGGGTAAAGGGGAGAAAGCATTTACACCTCTCAATAGTATAGCACATTAGACGTAATGATCTCTCGCTGTACATACTATGCGCACTGCTCACTCAGGTTGTTTTGCCGAAAAAACAAACAAAAAAAAAACAAAAAAAAATAAAAACATCCCAACCTGTACATAGCGGTGCTCAAAAGTCATGTTTTGCAAGGATAATCAAAAAGAAACCCAAGCACTTCATTTACGGCGCTTGGCGGCGCTATAACATAAGTGTAATTGTGAACGGTCGCAGAGACCAGAAATACAGACTGTTACACCACCGGAAAACAAATACGACTGAAAGCCACATTTCATTCTAGGATTACGCTAAACGATATACACAACACCCCAAGTAACCGAATAAGGTTACGAGCGGTGCACTGACATCTTTTACTCTGACAGACATCTCTTCCCGATTCGGCGATTAAGGCCGACGGTGACTGACACTAAGCACCGACTCCTGCATAGTTAGTTGAATACTAACGGATATACGTGGCTCCTAGATCTAGGAGTCACATTTTTACAAGTTCGCTGTTAAAAAGTTTTCATACATCTAAGTTTAGATATTTTGTTGTTTATATACCTTATATCGCACACACCGCCGGGCATCTACGCCCCACAACGACACGACTTTACCATGGACACAAGAGGTACCGCCATAGCAACGGCCAGGAAACACGTACCTACCATAGATACTATAAAAATACTCTCATACAATGTCAGGGGACTAAATTCTCCTGAAAAGAGGAATATGGCACTGAGGGACTTTCAAAGACTACAAGCCGATGTTGTTTTCGTGCAGGAGACGCACTTTAAGGGACCCACGGCACCAAAACTCACCAATAGACACTACCCCCACACGTATTACAACAATTTCACACATAGCAAATCCCGCGGGGTTGCCATTCTGATAGGGGCCAAGATACCATTTGTGTACAGCCAACATTTCGCGGATGATTCAGGCCGCTATGTTATACTACAGGGACAGATTAGCAACTACCCGGTGACCCTGGTCAATCTATATCTTCCAAACACACGACAATGTCACACCTTCCGTAAAATCTTAAACAAGGTTCAACAACTTACAACAGGGACCTTAATTATAGGGGGAGACTTTAACGTATCTCTAGATGCTCAAAAAGATAGCACGGCGCGACACCCTAACCATCTCCAACCGACCAGAACGCAAATTAAACGACTACTGCACAGCCATCAATTAGTGGACTGCTGGAGGGCACTCCATCCCACCATGAAAGACTACACATTTTACTCCAGACCGGCCTCAACATACACTAGAATAGATTATTTCATCACCACACACAGAGACCTTTCACTCGTAACCTCGGCAACAATCGGCAACATCACTTGGTCCGATCATGCCCCGGTTCAGATACAGCTCAAAATTCCTACCCTAGCTCAGGGCACAGGCCAGTGGAAACTAAACACCACCATATTGCATGACGAAACGGCAAAACAAGCTATGGCCAAAACTATCTCCCAATATTTTCTAGACAATAACACACAAGACACAACCCCTTTCCTCCAGTGGGAAGCACATAAGTGTGTAGTGAGGGGGGAACTAATAAAATGGGGCTCCTTTCTTAAAAAAATGAGAATTAAGAGACAGACAGAGTTATTGACGGACATAAAAAACTTAGAAGAGGCGCATAAGGAAACCATGTCTGAATCCGATCATCTCAAACTTCTGTCCCTTAGGTCTGAACTAACAATTCTGCTACAATCAAAGGCTAAAAAATCACTGGTATGGACTAAACAGTTATTTTATGCCCAAGGGAATAGGTGTGGTAAACTCCTAGCAAACGCACTAAAGCATAGGCAGGAGAGAACCTACATCCCCCAGATTAAAACAGCAAACAACAACATTGTACAATCAAACAGCGAGATAGCAAAAACATTTAGGGAGTTTTACCACTCACTTTACAATCTAACGAGTACATCACAGGACAAGGATAGGATCAAGGCATACCTAAGCGATAAATTCGACAAAATACTACCCCAAACACTGGCCAGATCCCTAGATGAGCACTTCACTCTCAACGAGCTCATGAACGCGATTAAAACCACCCCATCGGGCAAAAGCCCAGGTCCAGATGGCTACTCGGCTACGTACTATAAGACGTATCTGAAAGAGCTAGGCCCACACCTATTGGAAGCGATTAACTCCATAAGCCCTGACAAACCCCTCCCTAAACCGAGTCTGGAGGCCAATATTACTCTTATTCACAAGGCCGGGAAGAACCCTGATTTATGCGGCAGTTACAGACCAATCTCGCTGATTAATGTAGATATCAAAATCTTTACTAAAATGTTGGCATTACGATTGAAACCTATGCTCCCAACCCTGATTCACCCCGACCAGGCGGGATTTGTCCCCTCTAGGGAAGCCAAAGACAACACCACGAAGATCATTGCCCTGATCCACGAAGCTCTCAGTAATAAAGCCCCTTCCATCATGTTAGCTATCGACGCAGAAAAAGCGTTCGACAGGGTGGATTGGAGTTTTCTGTTGTCGACGCTGGAAACACTAGGCTTTGGGAAAAGGTGGATGCAGTGGGTCCAGGCAATCTACTCTCACCCCTCGGCACGGCTTAAAATTAATGGGATACTGTCCGATCCGTTCCAAATAACGAACGGCACGAGACAGGGTTGCCCCCTGTCTCCGTTGTTTTTTATCTTGGGATTGGAACCTTTGCTAAACGCGGTACGGAACAGAGGGAATAAGGGTGGGTGCACACCAGTACAAAGTGTCGGCATTTGCAGACGACTTACTTTTTACACTCACTAACCCCCTAGAGTCCCTCCCCACACTGATGGACCTCTTAGACGAATACAGTGCCCTATCCAACTTCAAAATCAATGTTGACAAATGTGAAATACTGAACCTCACACGACTACAAAACACGACTACAAACGCGATATGCATTTCAATGGGCAACAAAGTCCATCAAATACTTAGGAGTCAATATAACTCCACACACTAAGCTATTATATGGAGCTAACTTCCCACAAATCTTAGGAGCTATTAGTGCGGACCTGGAAGCATGGAATAAACCACACTTCCGATGGTTTGGGAGGATAAATATTCTAAAAATTAATGTACTCCCCAGACTGCTATATCTATTAAACACTCTCCCAATCGCCATTCCAAGAACCTTGTTTAAGAAAATTCAGGCATTATTTACACAGTTCATATGGGCCAAAAGACGTCCAAGAATAAGGTACAACATACTCACGAGACCTAAGGAGTTGGGGGGGGGGGGCCTGCCGGACATCTGGCTATACTACCAGGCGATACACGTAGGCCGAATCATAGACTGGACATACCAAAACGCCTCCAAAGAGTGGGTTACAATAGAACAAGCTCAGATAGGCGACTCATTGAAGGCAATACCATGGCTGCTGACCTCGGTTAACGACTGGACGACACTAGCACACCCGACGATAACACCAACCCTACAAATATGGAAAAAAGTACGCAGCTACCCAGACATTGCCCCAACACCATCTCCGAAATACCCTATAACGAACAACCCCCTTTTCATAGCAGGAAAAAGGGGCTTCCAATTGAAACCAATGGGAGACGACCAACGGAAGGCACATCTGACACTAGACGAGGTAGTGAGAGAGGGGGGAGTGACGCCAATCACACTACTGACAGAAGGGAAAGACCTATCCCTTATGCAGAGATTTCAGTACGCACAAATGCGACATTTCTTGACTGCACAGGGCTTATCACATTGGACTCCAAGGGACAGGACCAAATTTGAACTATTATGCTCGGGAGAAAAAAACGCCTCACAAGCCAACATCCCTCTGCTATAAACTGTTACAAACCCAGACGTGTACTCAATTACCGTACTTTACCAGATTATGGAGGGACCACTTAGGCAAAGATTTAGAAGTAGGAGACTGGAAGAATATCTTCCAAACGATCTTCCACGCACACTCTAGCATACCACTACAGGAGATTAACTATAAATTCATCTCCAAGTGGTATACCACCCCGGTGGATGTTCACAGATTCGACTCCAACTCATCACCAATGTGCTGGAGATGCAACTCAGATAAGGGCACCTTCCAACACATATGGTGGACATGTGAGGAGCTATCGGGCTTCTGGAAAGAAGTCTGGACCACGGTCAATCTAATAACAGACACGCCCATACCCTACAACCTAGAGGCACTCCTTCTACTCCACTTCGAAATACCACACCGTAAATTCAAACATTCCCTCGTTTACTTTATGCTGACAGCGGCAAAAAGTTCGATAGTGAACCACTGGAAATCGGCGATCCCGCCCTCTAAAAAAGACTGGTTTCAAAGAATAGAACATTTTCATGAGATGGAGGAACTAAGATGGGGATCGTTAGACAAATATCACAGATACAAAGACATATGGCAACCCTGGAAAGAATTGCTAAGAGGTAGACAGGCGACTAAACTAAATAACCATCATATCTGCCTAAGAGGGGGGGAAGCTAACTAGGAAAGGGACAAGGAACAGGGCCAGGGGGTGGGACAGAGGGTGCACGGGGGGTCCTTTTCTCCGCCTCTGGCACAACAATCTAACTACCTGGGTATAACAGGCTGAACCACAGTGATACCCAGAACGACATACCACAACTCTTGGACGCATGTTATACCGCACACACACACATAGGAATCAACGGCCAAGGCGGCAGGTTTACCGTGACAGATATGAAACCAATGTGTATCCTAGGCCAAATAAAATTGTTACTGAGAATGTCATACTTGTATTCAGTGCTGCGATGTTGCGATATTTTATCTCTTCTTCTTCTTCTTTCTTTTTCCTTATAACACTACGTTTTGTGTTACTACAATGTTATAATACAATGTCTTACCTTACTCCTGAAACATGGAGACATGCACTCAAAAAATCCAATAAAAATAAAATATATAAAAAAAAAAAAAAAAGAACAGCTTCATGTTGGTGGATCAGTCAGAGTGACTTGTTTACAGTGACTGGCGTGTATCCACGTGGCTTTTCCTTCTAGTTTCACTGAGGTAGCCGTAGTCAAGAGCACTTGGAATGGACCGTCAAAGCGTGGTTCAAGTCCTTTCCTCACATGCCTCTTTATCACCACCCAATCACCAGGTTGCAGTTTGTGAGTTGCAGAATCAGAGTCTGGATCTGGAATAGAATCAAAGACTTGTTTATGCACCCTGCCTAATCTTTGGTGTAGGGCCTGAACATAGGCAGTCATACTCCCATGCTGCATCTGGAGGGTTTGGGGAAAATAGAGGCCTGTCTTTGGGGCACATCCAAACAGGATATCAAAAGGGGATAAGCCATGTCTGGAATTGGGGGCAGTGGCGGATCCAGGGGGGGGAACGGGGCAATTGCCCCCCCCCCCGAGAAATCTGCCGGTCTCCCTCTCCCTCCCCTGCCAGCAGCACATGCAGGCGCTAGCCCTGCAATGTGCCTGCGGACCGGGGGGGAGATCAGAGATCTCCCTCCCCGGTCCGCAGGCACTGTGCTGCGAGCCGGCAGGGGAGGGAGAGGGAGGAGAGAGGGAGGAGAGAGGGAGGCGAGAGAGGACCCGGAGCTCAGCCTGCAGCTCCTCCGGGTCCTCCTCTCGTGAGATTTGAAGCGTTGCTGCGGTTACCACGGCAACGCTCCAAATCTCGCGAGAGTGAACTCTAGCCTGGGAGCGTGGGCTAGAGTTCACTCTCCCCACTGGGACCACCAATGAATCGCCCACCGGACCACCAATGAATCGCCCACTGGGACCACCAGGGATCGAAATATGTCCCCCCTCCTCCCCAGTAAAGGTAATATATATATTATAAAAAAAAAAAAGCCACACACACATACATTTGCTCCCCCATTCAATAAACTGCCCCCCTATCACACAAACCGCCCCCATTCACACAAACCGCCCCCATTCACACAAACTGTTCTTAAATGCCCCCCATTCACACAAACTGCCCCCCATTCACACAAACTGCCCCCCTGGCACACAAACTGCCCTACACAGAGGAGTAGTGGTTATTGTGCATGGAATATTTCTTTAAATAATCTACAAGTGCCGGTTGTGGATTATTCGGCGATTCCAAGGATATTTCTACTCGTGGAATATTGGGTGTTTTCTTTTATGGGAAGAACAGAATGCTTGACGGTGATACCCTATACTACCGTCACAGTAACCCTTTCAATGCTGGCTAGATCCTCCTAGGCATATAGTATCCTATTCTCCTGTGATTTTCAATTGAAATAACATTTGTACCAACTCATTAGTCATTTCCCGGAACCATCCAATAAGAATAATCTACCAGATTCTATAAACCGAATTTTAATTTGCCTAAAAAGATATCTTATCTTATTTTAGAGCAAATCAATACACCTGGATAAAAACAGCGGTATGCTAACATGTGATACTATCACATTAATATATAATTATTCTTAATTCCACCTGCAGAATGGAATGTTTATAAGTGTTCAAACTCAAGGAAATCGGTCTAGATGAAAATGCTTGTTCTTGGGTAGAACATTGGCTTAAAAACAGATTACAAAGAGTTGTCATTAATGGTAAATTTTCAAGCTGGACAGAGGTAGCAAGTGGTGTCCCTCAGGGGTCTGTTCTGGGACCCCTTCTATTTAACATGTTTATAAATGATCTTGAAGACCGCATTGAAAGTCATGTTTCAGTGTTTGCAGATGACACAAAACTTTGTAAAACAATACAATGTGAGCAAGATATTACTTTGCTGCAGAGGGATTTAGATAGACTGGGGGACTGGGCACTCAAATGGCAGATTAAATTTAATGTTGAAAAATGCAAAGTTATGCACTTCGGCGTAAAGAATACACAAGCAACGTATACCCTTAATGGAAGCGAATTAGGGATAACAACACATGAAAAGGACTTGGGAATTGTTATAGACAACAAACTATGCAACAATGTGCAATGTCAATCAGCAGTGGCCAAGGCCAGAAAAGTATTGTCATGCATGAAAAAGGGAATTCATTCTCGGGACAAGAATATAATTTTGCCTCTTTATAAATCACTGGTAAGATCCCATATTGAATATGCTGTGCAATTTTGGGCACCTGTTCTAAAGAAGGATATTATGGCACTAGAAAAAGTGCAGAGGCGGGCTACAAAATTAATAAAAGGAATGGAACATATCGGCTATGAAGAAAGGTTAACAAATTTAAACCTATTTAGTTTAGAAAAACGTCGCCTGAGAGGGGATATGATAACATTATACAAATATATTCGGGGCCAATACAAACCATTGTGTGGAAATCTATTCACAAACCGGACTTTACATAGGACACGAGGCCATGAGTTTAGACTGGAAGAAAGAAGATTTCGTCTAAGGCAAAGGAAAGGTTTTTTTACTGTAAGAACAATCAGGATGTGGAATTCTCTGCCTGAGGAAGTGGTTTTATCAGAGTCCATACAGATGTTCAAACGGCTACTAGATGCATACTTGCAAGAACAGAATATTCAAGGATATAATCATTCAATGTAGGGTAATAACTGCTTGATCCAAGGATAAATCTGACTGCCATTCTGGGGTCAAGAAGGAATTTTTTTCATAGCTTGTTGCAAAATTGTGCTTCAAACTGAGTTTTTTTGCCTTCTTTTGGATCAACAGCAAAAAACAAATGTGAGGTAGACTGAACTTGATGGACGCAAGTCTCTTTTCAGCTATGTAACTATGTAACTATATATTCTGTAGTTAACTAAGATTTCTAAATATGGAAATCTGACCGTGATTTATCCAGTCATATATCATGCTATTAGTAAATTTAAATTAATTTAAATTAATTAAATAAAACCAGCATAATTACCAGTTATGTAGATATTCTCATCAGATGAGTAGATAGTCCCAGAAACTTGATTGGTTGTATGGAGGTGCATGAGTGATAGAGAAAAGTGGTGTTGGTTAGAAAGTGTCAAAGAGTTTTAGAGTTGAGTGTTAGTCCCAGAGAATGTTTCTTGATCCCTCTGCATGTCCGAATCAAAATCCCCAAAATTCCAACTCCTCTCTCTCTGCCAACTAACCTCTCTCTTCCCTTTGTCCTAACTTTTAAAGGGCCAGACTCTCTGTACGTCATTTGTTGGTAAGCCGATAGGAAGCCGTAGATGTGTTCAATCTATGGATGGCAATTTAGGTATTTGATCCATAGAGGGCAGTCTTGCCTAACTAATCCTTCTTATCCAGGAAAGAGTTAACTTTTCCTGATGACGATTTTGACGTCATTTGGCTTATCTAAAATGACTACCATAACTTAGATTTGCTGTCAGTTCAAAGCGTTTGTTTCAGTCTTTGTGGCAACTACTTTGATCGTAATTTGTAAAATTGACAGTTCTAAACTCAATTTCACCCCTTACTTACAATGGAACCTTGTAAAATTTAGAAAGTAAAATTAATTACTTAGTCTTCTTTGTCACTAGTGTCTGTGTTTATATAATGCATCTATTCCATGGTTCAGGCAAGTGGCTAGTTACAGAAAATAAGAAGAAATTGTCTTTGTTAGCCTGAAGATAGCAAAATGGAGTCTGCTCTGTTCTGAGTGACTCTGGCAATATACACTTTTAATTTATATTTTAGCATAAAATGTCTGTTGATATAAATATTCTGACAGGCCATACCAGGATATACTTCCGTTGCGGTACACCGTGTAGAAACCCATGGAGAAACGCCGTTACGGTAGCAACCATATCGTATCCCTGAGGCAGTACGTGAAAATATGCTCGCTGAAATAAGGGATATGCTCAAGTTAGGGGTTATAGAACCCTCGCAGAGTCATTGGGCTTCGCCGGTAGTACTAGTACCAAAGCGCGATGGCACCACACACGTCTGTGTAGACTATCGGAAACTCAACGATCGCACCATAATTGATGCCTACCCCATGCCCAGAATAGATGAGCTATTAGACTGTATGGCTGGGGGGAATTACTTGACTACCCTGGACTTGTGCAACGGGTATTGGCAGATCACCTTGGAGCCTGCGACCATCCCCAAGTCTGCATTCGTCACTCCATTTGGGCTATACCAGTTCAAGGTTATGCCCTTTGGGATGAAGAATGCCCCGGCTACTTTTCAGAGGATGGCCGATAGCCTCCTAGAGGGGTTCCAGGACTTTGCATGTGCGTACCTACAGCCACACGTGGGAGGACCACCTGGGGCACTTGTCCAGGGTACTCAAGCAAATTCGGCTAGCGGGTCTCACGTTGAAACCTGACAAATGCCACGTAGGCATGGCCGAGGTGCAGTATCTCGGCCACAGGGTAGGTTCCGGTAGGCAGCGTCCAGAGCCTGCTAAAGTAGAGGCCATCGCTAATTGGCCCCAACCCAGGTGTTAGCCTTTTTAGGGCTGGCCGGCTACTACCGAAAATTTGTCCCAGAGTATAGCACCCTGGCCAAGCCTCTCACCGACCTTACCAAAAAGGTCCTACCAAAACAAGTAACCTGGACCCCAGGGTGTGCAGAAGCTTTTCAGAGACTTACAGGAGTAAGGCTCCTGTGTTGGCAGCACCCAACCATACTAAACAATTTCTTGTACACACAGATGCCTCCATGTTTGGGTTGGGAGCCGTGTTGAGCCAAGTGGGGGACGACGGCATGGAACACCAGGTGGCATACCTCAGCCATAAACTTTTGCCCAGAGAGGTCAGCTATGCCTAGCCCTAGTGTGACAGAACCATCTGTCTGCTTATTTCAGGTGGATTCGTCTATTTCTGCCCCCTTTCGTGTAAATGGCTGTTTCTATAGCCCAGCCATACTAATGACTGTTTTTCCCGAACAAACCTACCGAACGGACGGCCACCCAAGAGAGAAGTGTGCTGCTGGTTAACCTATTGATCCCAATTAGAATGTTGTGGTTAACCGCAGACATTTCTCAATTAAACCGAATTCAGGGTGGTCGTTGTTCGTATGTCGACCACGAGGCAGCGGCCATTTTAAACCACGCGAAAGCCCAGCGGTGTTTGGCTCTATTTCTATGGAACTAAAAACTGACACTTTTTCTGCCGAACACCGCTGAAACAACGGAACGCCTGGCTGCCTCCACAAAAGCATACGAATACCGGCCGTTCGGGAGGTTTGAAGCATACGAAAGGACTTAACCCAGATAGCCTTCCCATGGAGTCATTCGTATACCGAAAGACTGTAAGAACTTTGACTCCATGGCGATTGAACTATGTGTGTGGGGTCTGAGCGCTATTCGCTAATAATATGCACTCAGATCCAGGCTATCTGGGGATATGTGATGCGAACGGGAAATGTTCGGTTATTTCAAAGTTATGTATTTTTATGTCTTTTATGATTTTATATTTAAAATGGCGACTGGCTTTGTCCTGGAGATAATTGAGTTACTTGGTAATTATCTCCAGGGCAGAGGGGAGGGAATCATAGTGCATTGTGGGTAAAAACTGTGTCTATGTGTCTGGAATGTCCCCATATCTGTCTGTCATTTAAGCCTCCCATTTGGTCCCCTAGAGGAGTGTCCACCAAGTGGGAGACCTGCATAAATACGGGCAGGTAGCCCACAGTAAAGCCAGATCCTGTTTGACCCTCAATGCGGAGCTTCTGTCTCGTTATTGGGGGGATTTCTTCTTCACGTTTAGAGACTGCTGGATGGAAACGAAAGCCGCTTGGTGGATGTTATTGTTCGGCGGCTAGCAGCAGTTCGTGTATTGCCGTTCAGGAGTTTGGAGCCGTTCACGGGTCCCGGTCGGGAGATTGCCGCTTCCCCTGCATTTGGTTTGTGCACTACAGGTTAGGCGAACGGAGTTACTGATATTGCAGACGGGGAAGGTCTACTAAACGGCGGTTTTGCCTAAAGACACCAGAGGTGTCTTAACAATTGGTGGCGAGCGACGGGATGAATCCCACAGCACAGGAGGTCAGCTACAAGACATGCAGTACGAGGAATTAAGACGTGCTACACTTAAGGATATATTGGAACGCTGAGGAAGGTCAGCAAGCAATTTAAAAAAAGAGAGAAATTATTGCTGTACTACTGGAGATGGATGCAGCACCGGGAATGGAGAGAGTCAATGTGCCCAGTACCTTGGAGTTAACACCCGAGGAATTACAATTTAACCGGGCAGTGCAAATAAGGCTGGCACATTTTGGCCCCAACCCCTCAGCTGACATCGTGGAGCGTGTGCAGGCAGCAGTAACAGCACACCAGGTGCTCCGGGAAAGAGGAGCTACAGTAGCAGAGGTACCCAATAATAATTTTGCTAGAAAGAAGGTACCCTTTGCTGCATTTAAAAGTTTTGTGGAAACAGAGGGAGAGATTGATGGGTTCCTGGCGGACTTCGAGAGGCAGTGTGCCCTACACCAGGTACCCGCAGATGAATGGGTCACCATCCTCTCTGGGAAATTATCCGGCCGGGCTAATGAAGCGTTTCGGGTCATCCCAGAGGAGGAGATCACCAGCTACCGGGCTGTGAAGGATGCACTCCTAGCCAGGTATGCGGTGACCCCAGAAGCTTACAGACGGCTATTTAGAGAAACCAACAAGCAGGTTGGTGACACTTATGTGGAGTGGGCCTGCAGAGTTCATCGTACCGCAGCCCACTGGATGGCAGGATGCCAAGCGGTAACTGGGGAGGAAGTGCTACAAGTGTTCTTGCTGGAGCACTGCTTTGATAGACTACCTGCTGGGGTCCGGGAGTGGGTCAGAGATAGAAAACCCTCTACCCTACCCGAGGCTGCTCGTCTGGCAGACGAATACACGGACGCCCGCAAGTTGGATAGTACAGCTGCCAAAGTCCCTGCCAGACTGGAGTATCGACCAGCAGTAACACCAGCTCCTTCAGCATACCAACCCCCAGTACACCGCACCCCAGCCGTACCGCCAGCTAATAACTATGTGCAACCCTCTCGGTTCAATGCCAGGGACTATTCGCAACCAATCCGGTGCTTTGGGTGCAAACAGTTGGGGCACAAGCAACTAGAATGCCCTCTGAACAGCGCCAATCAGGCCCAGTCGTGGAGGAGACCAGCCAATGGGAACCAGCGGCCACCTCAACCTGCAGCTTACTGTATTGAGCAGGAGGAGTTCTGGGGCATTCTACACGAAGCCGGCCCAGTGCAAGCAGCTCATCAGGACAACAGCCAGCAACATCGGCAAACCGTGAAGCTGAATGGCAGAGTGGTAAATGGGCTGAGAGACACAGGAGCCACAATGACACTGCTCCAAAAGAACTTGGTCTCGGAGCATCAGCACACTGGGGACACTGTGGCGGTGAGGGTAGTAGGGGGTGCCGTGTTTCGTTTACCTGTTGCCCGGGTACATTTGGATTGGGGAGTGGGCGCTAGACACGTGGATGTGGGGGTTATGAAAGACTTGCCCGCTGATGTCCTCCTTGGGAATGATTTGGCCCCGTTGGTTTCAGCCTATGCCCCGATGGGCCCTGCGGACGTTAACCCAGTGACTACTCGTGCCCAGACCCGTGCTGCTGGAACCGGCCCACCTGCTGATGAGATCCAGGTAAGACCCTCTTCCCCGACTGGTACCTTAGATCAGGCCCCCTTAAGCTGGGATTCCCCAGAGGAGTTTGGGAGGGAAACCCGGGCAGACCCGACTCTCCAGAAATACCGAGATAGGGCAGATGCTGGAGAGGAAGGAGTAGATGGGGAGCGGTATGAGTGGGTGGGTGACAGGTTATATAGGATCCCTAAGCCTTCCCAAAAGAGTGTTGCCCCTCCGCCGAATCGTCTGTTAGTGGTACCTGCAAAGTACCGACAGCAGATTCTGCGGATGGGGCATGATGTTCCGTTAGCTGGACATCTAGGGTCCCGCCGCACAGCCTATAAGATCTCACAGAACTTCTTTTGGCCAAACTTTAACCAGGCTGTGAGGATGTATTGCAGTACGTGTGACACGTGTCAACGGGTAGGAAAGCGGGGGGACCACCCTAAGGCTAGGCTATTATCGATGCCCATTATAGGGGAGCCCTTTGCCCGCATAGCCATTGACATTGTGGGTCCACTGGCCAGGGCTAGTCCATCAGGTAAGAAATACGTTCTTACCGTGGTGGACTATGCCACTCGCTATCCAGAGGCAGTAGCGCTGTCTAATATAGAGGCAGAGACGGTTGCTGATGCCCTGGTTAGAATTTTTACTAGGGTCGGGTTTCCTAAGGAGATCCTCTCCGACCAGGGAACCCAATTCACCGCTGTGCTCACCCAGCAGCTGTGGAAGGTGTGTGGCATTAAGCCGTTACTTAGCTCACCCCACCACCCACAGACTAAAGGTCTCTGCGAGTGCTTTAACGATACCCTCAAACAGATGCTGAGGACTGTGGTGACATTCTGTCATCAAACTAATATGGTGACCAGGGATCACGTGACCAAGCTCATGTACAGTGGGATAAGCTTTACCTTTTGAAATGGTAACTGGGTAATTCAATACCTTTACAAGTCAGGAAAGAGATAAACACTCCCCCCTTTCTCTATTCCTCTCTGTTCCTTCTTGGCTGTGCTACAGAGCAGACGCCATGTGCTATCCTGGTGAACCATGTTACTCTCTGTTGCTTCCTTTTCTTCCTTGGTGGATGTGATGTTGAACTTGCAGCAGTGAGCCATTACTAGATGTGAAGGCCTAACCGTGGGTGAGATCAAGCGTGTGGGGAAGGGGTTACTATATAGATAGATAGATTTAAAAAGGGTTGTTGCTCCGTGGGTCTGGGCTGTGTGTTTGTGATACATTTATAGTATTGTGTTGTTGCCTTTTAATAAATACCTTTTAATGTAGACGAACCTTGTGTAATATATATATATATATTAATTTGGTGATACACCACAAGGACCTTTACAGATACTTGCAGAGACTGTGAGAGGTTCCTGCCTCATCTGTTATTTTCTTACAGAGAGGTGCCCCAGGAATCCACTGGGTTCTCCCCCTTTGAGCTGCTGTATGGGAGAAGGGTCCGCGGACCCCAAGATCTCATTCGAGGCCACTGGGATGGGGAGACAGAGCAGGAGTAGACCCCCATAGTGCCATATGTTCTGGAACTCTGAGACTGCATGGAGAAACTGTCCCTGATGGTAAGGGAGAATCTCCAGGCGGCCCAGGGGAGACAGAAGAGATGGTACGATCAGGGTGCCCGACAGCGGGTCTTCCAGGTTGGGCAAAAGGTATTGGTGTTCAAACCTGTGAAGGCCAACAAGATGCAAGCATCTTGGCAGGGCCCGTACAAGGTAGTGGCGCAGATCTGCGATACTACTTACTTGATAGCCAGCTGTGCAGATGAGAGGATCCAGCGATCCTTCCATGTGAACATGCTGAAAGAGTACCAGGAAAGACCTGAGAACATTGCAGCAGTATGTGCCCCAGCTGCAGATGATTCTGAGAATTTACTCCTTCCAGATTTATTAGAAAGGTACCAGACTGACCTTACTACCCTAGCCATTTGAATGACTTTTTTCCCGAACAAACCTGCTGAACGGACGGCCATGTTGTGGTTAACCGCAGACATTTCTCAATTAAACCGAATTCAGGGTGGTCGTCGTTCGTATGTCGACCACGTGGCAGCGGCCATTTTAAACCACGCGAAAGCCCAGCGGTGTTTGGCTCTATTTCTATGTAACTAAAAACGGACACTTTTTCTGCCGAACACCGCTGAAACAACGGAACGCCTGGCTGTCTCCACGAAAGCATACGAATACCGGCCGTTCGGGAGGTTTGGAGCATACGAAAAGTCTTAACCCAGATAGCCTTCCCATGGAGTCATTCGTATACCAGAAAGACTGTAAGAACTTTGACTCCATGGCGATTGAACTATGTGTGTGGGATCTGAGCGCTATTCGCTAATAATATGCACTCAGATCCAGGCTATCTGGGGATATGTGATACGAATGGGAAAGGTTATTTTAAAGTTATGTATTTTTATGTCTTTTATGATGTTATATTTAAAATGGCGACTGGCTTCGTCCTGGAGATAATTGAGTTACTCGGTAATTATCTCCAGGGCAGAGGGGAGGGAATCATAATGCACTGTGGGTAAAATCTGTGACTGTGTGTCTGGAATGTCCCAATATCTGTCTGTCATTTAAGTCTCCCATTTGGTCCCCTAGGGGAGTGTCCACCAAGTGGGAGACCTGCATAAATACGGGCAGGTAGCCCACAGTAAAGCCAGATCCTGTTTGACCCTCAATGCGGAGCTTCTGTCTCGTTATTGGGGGGATTTCTTCTTCACGTTTAGAGACTGCTGGATGGAACCGAAAGCCGCTTGGTGGATATTGTTGTTCGGCGGCTAGCAGCAGTTCGTGTATTGCCGTTCGGGAGTTTGGAGCCGTTCACGGATCCCGGTCGGGAGATTGCCGCTTCCCCTGCATTTGGTTCGTGCACTACAGGTTAGGTGAACGGAGTTACTGTTACTGCAGATGGGAAGGTCTACTAAACGGCGGTTTTGCCTAAAGACACTGGAGGTGTCTTAACATGGGCCATGTAGCGGATGGCCCTGGGCTGTCCTGAGCAATTCATGTATTTCTATGCATTCGTATGAAAATAGCAAAGTTCTATGTATTTGATGTATTGTATTCGTCTGAATGTTAGGTAGTTTCATTCCCTTAGTTTGTTCGAATGAAACTACCGAACAGTCAGACCTCCCCTGTGTGAAGTGTGTCCTCAATTACCCGTTGCAACATTGTTGCGAACGGGTAATTGACAAGTGAAGTAGCCGTCCTTTGTTCTCGGGGGTGGCCGCCATTCGACAAACGAACACGTGGCGGCGGCCATTTTAAAACTCCCGAACAGCGGTGTTTTGCCGTCGAGTGTCTGGAACTCAAATCGGACACTCGACTAGGCGAACACCGCTGAAACCTCCACAAGCCCGGTCCGTTCGGTTCCTAACTACCGAACGGCCCCTCGTTCGGTAGATAGAAAGAACCGAACGAGGGGATTCAGGCGAACCCTCCCTAGCCTCTATAGCTAGAGGTTTTCGTGCCATTTATTCCCTGACTCCAGGACCGACCGCAGGGCCCATTCACATGAAACCGCATTCGGCTGTTTCACTCAGTGCAGTCGGTCATTTTATTCCCTCCATAAATTTCCTGAACCCCTGGTCTGATCTTGGTGATTTTTGGATATGTTGTTCACCCAGATCAAGGCTATCAGGGGGTGTAGGATTTAAAGGGGTACCCCTACGTTTAGGGGTACATCCAGAAACGAGGGGAATTACTGTACTGGATAAGGGGATTATGATGCTGGCTGAGGGGAAGAGATGTGTGGGAGGTTACCAGGACAGGATTGGCTACTGTATTAATGAATGTAATCCCTCCCTTGCATGGGAGCATGCTTTAAAAGGCCAGTGTGGATTAAAGATTTCAGTTCTGCTCCTGAAACTGTGTGTTGTCCAGTTATTGGGATTGCTGTTGGGATATTGCTGTGTTATTTTGCCTGCTGGAGACCTTGCCTGTGGATTTACAATTTACTTGTTCCTGAGCCTCACTTGGATTATAAGCGGAGATACCTGGGGAATATTGCACCTCCGCTACAGGCCACCTTGATACTTTGCATCAATACGGATAAAAGAGTGCCTGTACATAGAATTTTTGTTGTATATAGTGCCCTAGCAAGGCATTTAACTTTGCTTGACCTGTAAAAATCTGCCCCGTAAAAACCTGCCCCATCAAGTGATCTGGACCTCAGAGTGCGAGCAAGCTTTATAGCAACGTAAGAATGCACCCGTCCTAACCGCTCCTAAGCCAACTAAACGCTGTCTTATTCACACAGCTGTTTCTATGTTTGGATTGGGGCAGTGCTGAGCCAGGTAGGGGACAATGGCGGAAAACATACCTCAGCAGAACCTTGATACCCCAGGAAGTGAGCTATGCCCCCATCGAGAAAGAATGCCTGGCAGTGGTGAAGTTACAACCTTATATTTATGGACAACAATTCACCCTACTCACGGATCACAACCTGTTGGTGTGGCTTAACCAGGTAGCTGGGGACAATGCCAGGCTATTACGTTGGAGCCTAGCTCTCCAGCCATACGACTTTACAACCCACTACTGACTCAGTAAGCAGAACAGCAACGCTAACGAGTTAAATCGCCAGATTGAATTGGGAAAGGGATCTGTGAGTACCCCCCTGTAAGGAAACCTAGTATATTCAATCTGCATTCGGTAGTTTCCTCCCGAACCGCCAGAGCATCAGTGAGTATAGCTCTCCGTTCGGTAGATGGAATAGACAAAATCCATATGAATACAATTAGCTTTACAAGATAATTCCCTTAATAAAGCATACGAATCCACAAACATCAGCCGAAGTCAAGAAGAAGGGTACAACAGAGCTGGCTTTTAATGACCACACACAGGTTTTTATGCAAGTCCCCATGCAAGGGGACATCCCACAGGGAGGGACACAATATAACCAATCGGTTACAGGAAAACAGTAAAACACACCCAGCAAAAACATACAATTTCCTCCCCTAGTCCTGGAGATAATCATGTCTGATAAAGTAATAACTTGATTATCTCCAGGCAGAAAAATCAAATTTTTCCCAATATTCAGAACACCCCTTTAGACATGGGGTATCCCCACAAATAATATGTCCCCTGATAGCCCCGATCTGGGTGACCAACATATTCAAATTTCACCCAGATCGGTTCAGGGGTTCTCAAAAAGTGTGGAAGTCCTTTGTGACCGGCTAAGCGCGAGGTGGCTGCCCAAAATAGTTCCAGGAGTTTGGGTGGTTTTGCCGGTCTATTCAGTTAAGTGGTAAAAACCGAATAATTCCATTAATGGATTCCCCTGGCTCTTAGCAGCGATTGTTCCCCTCATTCGAATTCACAAAAGTACAGAATAGCGCTCTTCTAGCTATTCGGGCAATAGAGATCCAGCGTTCGCTTGTTGAGACCGGTGTTCAGGAAGTCGAGTGTCCGATTTTAGTTCCAGACATTCGACGACCAAGTCTTGCTGCCTTTGTTCGCCTGAAAAAAGATGGCCGCCGTTTTCTCAGCCACGTGGCGTTCGGTAGAACAAACGCTGGCCGCACAGATAGAGGATTCAATTGAAGCATTCTTTGAAGTTTAACGAGCCAGGGGGTGGTCTCTGTTCGGTAGTTATATCTACCGAATGAATATGAAAGAAATAGTACGCATAAAGAGGGATTTCTTGCCGAGACTCTTTCGGGTTGGCTTGGGGATGTCCGAGAAAAGTATTTTAGGAGTCCAGTTCGGTCTGTCAGGACAGACCGCCCGCATTACCGTTTTGTTTGCCCGGACGGTATTGCATTGTAAAGTTATAGGGCTGAAGAGCTAGGCTCCACTGTAATAGGCTGGGGTTGTCACCAGCTACCCGGTTTAGCCACACTAGGGGCTTGTGGTCGGTCATAAGGGTAAATGGTTGTCCATACAGATAAGGCTGAAGTTTCTTGAGTGCCCAAACTAGGTGTTAAGACACCTCCAGTGTAACACCTCCAGTGTAAGAATAAATCCCCCCAATAATGAGACAGAAGCTCCGCATTGAGGGTCAAACAGGATCTGGCTTTACTGTGGGCTACCTGCCCGTATTTATGCAGGTCTCCCACTTGGTAGACACTCCCCTAGGGGACCAAATGGGAGACTTAAATGACAGACAGATATGGGGACATTCCAGACATATAGACACAGTTTTTACCCACAATGCACTATGATTCCCTCACCTCTGCCCTGGAGATAATTACCAAGTAACTCAATTATCTCCAGGACAAAGCCAGTCACCATTTTAAATATAAAATCATAAAAGACATAAAAATACATAACTTTAAAATAACCGAACATTTCCTGTTCACATCACATATCCCCAGATAGCCTGGATCTGAGTGCATATTATTAGCAAATAGCGCTCAGATCCCACATACATAGTTCAATCGCCATGGAGTCAAAGTTCTTACAGTCTTTCGGTATACGAATGACTCCATGGGAAGGCTATCTGGGTTAAGTCCTTTCGTATGCTTCAAACCTCCCGAACGGCCGGTATTCGTATGCTTTCATGGCGGCAGCCAGGCGTTCCGTTGTTTCAGCGGTGTTCGGCAGAAAAAGTGTCCGTTTTTAGTTACATAGAAATAGAGCCAAACACTGCTGGGCTTTCGCGTGGTTTAAAATGGCCGTTGCCTCGTGGTCGCAATACGAACGACGACCACCCTGAATTCGGTTTAATTGAGAAGTGTCTGCGGTTAACCACAACGTTCTAATTGGGATCAATAGGTTAACCAGCAGCACACTTCTCTCTTGGGTGGCCGTCGGTTCGGTAGGTTTGTTCGGGAAAAACAGTCATTTGTATGGCTGGGCTATAGAAAACAGCCATTCATACGAACGGGATACAAACAGACGAATGCAACTAAAATACAAGCAGGCAGATGGTTCTGTCACAGCCCATATACCTTCTAATATACAATATAACAAAAAATGATACTGCACTCAAAAGTATTAGGTATAATTCTTTAAGTCATTTAATAATTCATTAATATTGTGAATATAATATTATATGAGTATAATTCATTAATTTTAGCAAATATGATAATATATACAAAAAAGTCGAACAATATGTTATAGTAGAAACAGTATATCCTGTGACAACTAATATTACTCCATGTAATAAGTCCCCCCAACAACAGACTTGTAAACAATCAATAATGCTAAGCTGCATTAATATGTCTTAAAGTCTAGATTACCATCCAAAAAAGCAAAAAAAGTATCAAAAATTGAAAAAAATTGAAAAAAATAGAAAAATGAAAAATGAAAAAAATGCAAAAAGAGAAATAAAGTATATACAGTCCCCATTACTTGGGTCTTCATATGGGGAGTGGGCCAGTTAGCTACAGCTTCTATCTTTGCTGGTTCGGGCTTCTGTTTCCTACAACCCACTCGGTGTCCTAGATACTGGAGCTCTGCCATACCTATATGGCACTTATTGGGTTTGAGAGTTAATGCTGCCTCTCGTATCCAGTCAAGTACGGCCCCTACATGCACCAAATGATCTTCCCAGATATTACAAAATACTACAATGTCATCCAGGTATGCGCAGGCATAATCCTGGAGGCCATCTAAGAGCCTGTCTACCATCCATTGAAATGGCGCTGGCGCATTCTTCATTCCGAATGGCATGACACAAAATTGTTACAGGCTGAACAGAGTAACTAAGGCTGACTTTGGGATGGCATCCACGGCTAAGGGAATTTGCCAGTACTCCCTGGATAAGTAAATAGTGGTGAGGTACTGGCTGCAAGCCATTCGGTCCAACACCTCGTCAATATGGGGCATGGGCTTCGGCACAAGGACTACCGGGGAAGACCAAGGACTTTCCGATGCCTCTTTCACACCTAGGCAGAGCATCTCCTGGATCTCTTGCCTCATATTTTCACGAACTGCCTCAGATATTCGGTAAGGGGGTTGACGAAGGGGTAGTTGCTCAGGAGTTTCTACTGTGCGTAGCTAAGGTTGTATAGACCGATACATTGGAGAAGGTATCCTGTTTGGCGGTCAGCATATGCTGTGCCTGGACAGGTTCTCCACTGTTTAACTGGTCTCTTATTGGACCTCATCAATGGACTCTGCCTGGTTGCCGTCTTCTAGGAGATCAGATAGGGGAAGATTATCAAAATCTTTAGAGGCTGGAGCACAGATAGCCACTACGTCTTCCGTCCACTCGTGGTAGGGCTTCAGCATGTTAACATGTAACATGCGTTGAGTCCCTTCCCCTGAGCATGGGCAGATCCATAGGTGGTGTCGCACTTCTGCTCCACCACCTTGTATGGGCCCTGCCAGATGGCCTGTAGCTTGTCATTTCAGATGGTTTTCAGGACCAGGACCTTCTGCCCGGCCTAAAATCTACAGCCCCTGGCTCCCGATCGTACTATGTGCGCTGTCTTCCCTGGTGTGCATGAGAATCTGGGACGTATGTTGTAGCTTGTGCTGGACGAATCAGCACTTGGTAGTTTGGCCGCTGATGTCTTCGAGCATCATTCATCTGCTTGCTGAGCTGCTTCAGTTAGGGTCAAGGGCTGTCGGTCCATTACCCATTCTTGGATCACCACAGTGAGTTCGTTATAAAAAATTTCTAATAGCATAACTTGGAGCATCTCCTCCAGGGTCTTTGCTCGGTGGGTTTGCATCCAGTTGGTGGTTGCCCTGTGTATGTGGCAAGCCCATTCAGCATTCAAATCCTTTTCTCCTTTTTTTATCTCTAGTAATTTTCGACATTATGCCTCAGGAGTAATGGCACACTGGGCCAGGAGGACTTGCTTAACTCTTGGGTAGTTTGGTAGATCGGCATCCGGGACTACTCAATATGCTTTGGTGGCTCGGCCATCTGCTTTCAGGCTGGAAGAATGTGACAAACTGCCCTGAAACCCCCTTTTATTTCCCCAAGTCCAAGTTGGTTTCTCTTGGTACGGTATGTCTATCTACCGAATGCAGATTACCCCCCTAGCCCGTTATCTTCAAAGAAACCACAACTTTAAGTGCTTTCTCTGGGTGGCCGCCATCTTGTCTACCGAGCGCAGGCAGCGGTACTTGGTCGTCGAGTGTCGCAGATTACCACAGGACACTGCAAGTCCGTGAGCTTGAGACAGTTACGCATGGTCTGCACCCAGTGGAGGGGCAGACCAGATTCAGATCAGCATGCCCCTCTCCCAACTAGCTAACAGGAAAAAAGGTATTAATATTTTGTTTTTAAATCATTATTTATTTAATACACTATAAAAAGAATAATGGGGGGGGAGGGGGGCGCTGCGAAGATTTTTCGAACAGGGCACCTGAGGCCGGCCGTGATCCAAGTATAGAAGCAGGTATAGCTTGTATAGCAGTTCCCTACAACAAGAGACAAGACTGTGTTGAGAGTAAAGTAAGACTGATTTTAATGGAGCCACAGCTTACCTTTTATGCAGGTACCCATGCAAGGGGTTTCTGGTGACACATTCCAGGGCATTCCCCACTGGACCTGAGAGGGGACAACAACATAAGCACACACATAATTATATTACCTATCAGGTCCAGGACATGCATAATAAAAATACATATTTAACAATGAGTTACCCCTTCAAGTCCTATATCCCCGGATAGTCTGGATCTGAGCGCCTCAACATATGTAAAATTCACTCAGGTCCCACGAATGTAGCCGAAACGCCACCAGGGAATAATTTTGACCGAACGCACACGAGGCGCCTGCCCAAAACAGTTCTATGAAATCAGGCCGTGCAGTCGGTCTCTTTTGGGAGTACCACAATACAATTTATAAGACAATTAGTAGTTTGTGCCTCCGTTCCCATAGTCCTGGTGGTTCGTGAGATGTTCTTACCGAATGCCGTTAATTTCTTGTGGATAGCACCGAACATCTGTGAGCATGGAAGTCTTAGCGGTGTCTGACCCATCTAGTGTGCGATTCTAGTTCCATACACTCAACGACCAAACACCGCTGGCTGCATTCGTATTCCAAGATGCCCACCGCCACGTGTTCGTCCATATGAACGCCGACCACCCAGCCGACCGCGTAGAACGTTGAGGTGTTTGTGGTTTCGGAGGTGTTAGGAGGGGTTGGATGAGTCCTACAGTCTTATGTTTAATAAATGCTGTGGCCTGTTTCATCTAAATGCGGTGTCTGTTGCTATTGGGGGATATTTGGGGTAGGCTCTGTGGCAAACAAAACCTCACCACAAGCTTTTGGAGGGGCCTGCTTGCCAGCCTCCTGCCAAAAAGACTATGGGCCAGATCGGTGACTGTACAGACCCATATTTTATTCCCCCTGGTTCGACACTTTCCATTATTGCGCACAGAACCGAACGCTAGCTCCCTGGCGGCTGTTCGCATGGACCAAAACCGCGAATAGACTTTAGGGGGACTTAGCCGTGAATGCCCTGGAACTATTTTTGGTATGAAGACTTCGCGGTTCCTGGTCGGTCCCCCAGCGATACTTGAATGCAATTCTATGGAACTGTTTTGGGCATGGGACCATGCGTGCGGTCGGTCAAACCTTAACTTCCAGGAAATTCCTGAAGCAATCTGGGTGATTTTTGGTCACCCAGATCAGGACTATCAGGGGATGTAACTTTTGTGAGGGTTTCATGTGTTTTTTTTGTGTCTGGAGATAATTGAGTTAATACAGTACATGACTCAATTATCTCCCAGGTATAGAGGTGGGATTGACTTAGTTTGTATGGGAGTGTCCTGGATCTGAGAGCCAATGTAATTGTGTATTTATTTCTACTGTGGTTTACTCTCAGGTTCACCAGTTGTAGTCATCATCAACACAGAGCCTCGTCTTGTGATTGTAGGGAACAGCTACACCAGCTATACCTGCTTCGGATTGCTATACTGGCTATAATCACTAGCTCTTGTAAGAGCTACACAGCTATACCTGCTAGACCTTCTGGAGTAGAAGAGGTCCACCCACTGGAAGCTGGATCCTGGGCTTAGGTCCAGGGTGGGTGGAGGACAGCAAGACCCAAGCCAAGCTGCAGCGTCTAAGGGGCTTATGGTGTCCAGTTCGTTGCTTATAGTACTCCAGGCTACTAGATGTCACGCCGCCTGCATTGTTGCGGCGGCATTCCCACATGTCAAAAGGAATGCTGCTGGATATATCCCTGTCTGGCAGACGCCCACTGTAATGGATCGCCTGGCACCCCGACTGGGTACCTCAGTTGAAAGATGCTCCTAGCGCTTCCTGAGGACTCCAAGCACTGCAGCAGACACCACAACCACCGAACCGGAGAAGCATATGAATCCTCTCAAGCATATGAATGCTGTAGACAGTTGAATAGGAACCATACGAATAGGTTTACTCTCCTAGCAGTCAAACTGGAACAGCATACAATTAAATCCTCCCCCAATAATGAGACGACACCTCACCTTGAGGGTTAAGCAGGAACTCCCTGTACTGTCACATACAGTCTCTTTTATTCCCAATCCACAAACATAGTACAGCCCACAGGGCGTTACAAAACAGCCAATCAATCCATACAATACACCCAGACACTCCCACACAAAATCCTCCCAGAGAAATACAGTTTCATAAAACACATCACAGGGACCCCAAAACATGCAATAACCCCATAAAAAGTATATCCTTGGAACTGGGGGATCTGGGTGAACCACATATCCAAAATTCACCCAGATCCGTTCAGTACTTTGGAAAATACAGTTTAATGTAGATTCTGCAGAACATATACAGGCTAAATAAAAAACAATCACTGTATAATGTGTCCCCTGCTGTATAGTCCAAAACCACCGCACGATGTCTCTGTGCAACAAATACTGGCGAGATGGCACTGTGTTGAAAAGTCCACACAGTGTCTGTGAGTTAAAATGGCCGCCATCCATTGTTCTCACCATGTGCTTCATCCATTGTTCTCACCATGTGCTTCTGATATAGGAAATGGTGGCCACCCAGTAACTCCACAGTATGTCCCCAGATGGTTCTTAAAAGGGCCAGCAGCAGCACAACACAAATCCATTATGCCCAAATCATGTCTTTAAAGGGCAATACATCCCAGGGGCCATAGTCACATGGCAGGAGGCTGGCAACCAGGCTTCTCCAGTGCATTGTGGCGAGGTTGGTTCCACCACACCCACCAGGTCCGCTCATTCCTGGGAGCGGTCTGGAACGGTCCAGCGGCATTCCGATGTGGTTATGGGAATGCCGTCTATCACTCACCCCTGATGATGGCTCCTCTCACAGCGGCCAGGTCTGTAATCATTAGAGACGCCGGCCGCTGCAGCTTTGTTAGATTTACGTTTTTTTTAGTTAACCCTTAAAGTGCCATTTCATTATTGACCTGAGGGTGTGCCACACACACACGCCCACGAACACATGCTTCCCTGCAGCCAGGGAGCACCTTAGACTATTTAAACCTGTTTTCCATTTTTCTGTGCCCTGTCGTGGTTTCCATTGTGGTTATCCGAGAGCACGTTTCTGGTATTGATTCTTGTGTATTTGACCTTGGCTTTCCTTCTGACTATCCGATCTCTGTATTCCTTGACTTTTAGCTTGGCCCCTGACTATCCTGATATCTCCATTCCTTGACCTGTGGCTTGTTTATCGTTTGCGTTATTTCTTTGTCTTGGCTTTTGTGGAAACATAGCCACTTGGACACTATAAAGAGACTGTGCCTTTAAGGGTTGCCTATATGGTTGTGGGATATGGGCTTAACTATGTTGAATGTATGCGGGTTGTAATTTACATGTATTTGTTGTATTGGCTATCTGCCGAATGCAGATAGCTGTTTGTATTGGATTTTTCTTTCGTTTCACGAACGGCACTTTTGTGGGCCGTTCGTGAACCAAAAACACCCCCATGTAATAGCCCACACACTTAGAGGCGTGTGACGCTTATTAACCGATTGCAACAATGTTGCAATCGGTAATTAGAGGCTCTCCTAGGTGGCCGCCGTTCGACTACCGACCATGCGGCGGTCGGCCATCTTGGATCCTTTGTTCCCTCAGCGGTGTTATGTCGTCGAGCGCATGGTACTAAAAACGGCTACTCGACGGCACGAACACCGCTGAGCCTGGAAGGCAATTGGTCAGTTTATGTATTTTAATACAACATGTATTTTAATAAATGTGTTTTTCGTGCGGTGTTCGGTTGTTTTAGCTGGGATCTGAGCGGTAATCTCACGAATGATGCGCTCAGACCCCAACTATCTACCGAACGTCCATTCGGGCAAATAGACTGCATATTCGAAAAGTTATGGATTTTAATATAAATTGTCGGTTTTGCTGCACGGAGGGATAAATCACTTAACGGTACATTCCTGTGGGAGGATCCCTCTCGTGCAGCAGTGCATGATGGGAGAAATGCTCTGTATTGTAAGTCCCCCATGTAGTCCCCTCTGGGAATGTCCCTGGGAGGGGACTCAGGAAACCCCTTGCATGGGGACTTGTATAAATTGTGGAGCTGAAAATAAAGACCTCAGTTGACTCTCAGAACTGTGTTTTGTCTGGTTACTGGGAGATTTGGGATATTGCCTTGCTTTTTCCAGCGCTTGACTGTGGATTATTTCCTGAACCAGCGGAATTGGTGGATTTAATATTGGCGTTCCGCTACAGCTTTTCCCTGTTTTGTGTTTTTTTCTGGCCATTCTAAAGCCCAGTAATAAGTTTAAGGATTTTCCTTTATTTTGACTTCTGCTTGTTTGACATCAGCTATTCCTGACACTAGGAAGCAACGTTTGACGGAGGCACCCAGGTGGTCCGTCACAGGCTCTGTTATTCTTATTTGCGTCACATTCCCCGCTACGTCCATACATGGGATCTGAGCTGGGGGTCAGTCCCTGGGGAGATAGCGCAGCTAAGCGGACAAGGGCACATGTTGGAGTGTGGGGATAAATGCATGGGATTGGTTGGGGAAGAGTGTAGGTTAGTGTGGAGGAGGTCTTACCTCAGTGCCACTTGGGATTCGGGCCAGCAAACAACTTCCTGTCCTCCTGCTCCTGTTTGCCTGGGCCTGCAAATTTACACAGCTTGAGGTGATGGATATTGAGGCAATCCTGGTGTCCCTGAGTGTAGCGGAGAGCTGGTATTACACACTTTGATCCCAGTAAGGCTCAGGAACAAGTATAATAAATCCACAGAATGATAATCCCAGCAGGCAAAAAGACTCCAACAATATCCCAATCGCAATCCCAATGACTGGACGACACACAGCATCAGGAGCAGAACTAAACGTTTATTCACAGCAGTTCCTTATAAAGGATTCTCCCATGCAAGGGAGGGATTTCCAGTAATTATAACAGTAACCAATAATACAGAGGTTCCCTCCCCTACTTTCCCTCCCCTCAGTGTGACACTTAATCCACTTAATCCTGGTACCTTTTCCCCTGTTTCTTGGATGTACCCCAAAACTGTGGGGTACCAGGACTTAAGTGGCATCCCCTGGTAACCCTGGTCTGGGTGACCAACATACTCCAAATTCACCCAGATCATACCAGGGGTTCGGGAGTTATAGGGAATAAACGATTTGACCGACCGCACACGACTATGTAAAAAGGAGTTCCATGTATTTTGGCCCTGCGGTCGGTCTACGTTCGGGAGGTAAAACAGGTAAAAATCATTGCCATCCATAGATAATACTGGGTTCGCACGAACCCCCTTGATTGGTATATTGAACTCACCGAACGCAGAGTCGATTAGCCCCTCCATTCGTGAGTTCTGGAGCTCTGGAGGTCTCAGCGGTGTTCGCGCAATTGAGTGTCCGATTTGAGTTCCAGACACTTGACGACCAAACACCCCTGAGAGTTCGTGCGTAAGATGGCCGCCGCCGCGTGTTCGTCTACCGAATGGCGGTCACCCAGATACAGCAATATAACACTAATTAACTGCGGTTAGAAAGGGAATAAGGGTTTAACTAGGGACACACTTCTTCTCTAAGGTGGTCTATGTATTCGGTAGTTTTCATTCGTATAAACTATGAAGGAAACTACCAAACTAACATACGAATGTCTATGCAATTTTCAATGTACAGGCAGTTTAAACATGCGAACAGGCTTTTAAAATATAATTCTGGCGGACAGTCACATGCCATCCGCTACACTGAGGGCTGCTGCTGCGCTGGATGGTGGCCGGCAACTGAGGGAGCAATTTACAAACATTACTGGAGGTATGGCTACTGGTGAAGGCACCCCTCGCGGCCTACCTTCCCCTGGAGCACCCTATGTGGTCTCCCCTGCTGCCTCCCATGCGGTCCCTGCCCCTGGGGGCCGCTCCAGCACTGGCACGCGTTTCCGCCCACCTACCAGGCTGTCTCTGGATCCTACTCCTCGGGCCCAGTTGAGGAGCAGGAGCCCAGGCCCAAGGCACCACCTTCTGCCACGAGGCCTGCCGCCTCCATTTCCGCCTGGCCTGGTACCGCCGCGAGGCCTACGCATGGATCCCCATCCGCCCTGGCCGCCAGCGCTGGATTGCGGGCCGGGGGCGGTGGGCGGCGGATACAGCTATTCGGGTGGCCGCCCGGCAACAGTCCAGGTCCCCGCGGCTGGCGGGGAGGTAAATAGGCCCTTGCAGGCCGCATGGGGTACCTTAGTACCACCGTGGGGGCCTGGGGGGTTCCCCTTGCCTGTCGGGAGCCTCCTCTGCCCGTGAGGAAGGCTCCCAGGGCTTTGCCTCCGCTTCCCTCTCTCTTTCCCCTATTAGTAATGTTTTTTCTTCTTTTTCTTTTCTCTTCCAGGGGGCCCAGCTTGCCTGGGCCCCTGGTCCCCCCTCCTCTTGCCCAGTTTTTTCTTCCCCCTCCCCCCCCTCTCTGGAGGGCCTGCATCCCCTCTCTCCCCCCTCCTGCTCTAATTCCCCCCCCTCTATCCCTCCCTATCTGCATCCCCTCTGTTCTCCCCACCTTGCCTGAACCCTCCGCCCCCCTGAAGGTCACTTACCTCGGCCATCTCCTCTGGGGCGTGGGCTCAGGATATTTCCGCAGTTCATGGACCCGTCCAGCAGGTGGCGCCTGGATCACAGTTGATGTCTTCTGTGGATGCTGGAACTGCTGTTTCTTTGCCTTAGCCTTCTGTGAGCGGAGTGCCGTGCTTGGATCGCCAGGTTTCAACCAGTGAGTACACTTCCCCCCCTTCTTTTTTAGCGCTTCGCATGTGTACGTTCTTTCTTCTTTTATTTAGTCTAGTCCTCTTAGCACAAAAAATAAATAAATAAATAAAGCATTAAAAAAAAAAAATACAAACGGAGAGAAAATTACAGGACAGAAATAAAATGTAAATTACCCAATGAAAAAAAAAAAGGAATCCAATGTCAAGTGCAAGGGGAAGAATAAAAAAAAGGAATCTAAAATAAAAACAAAATTTGGGTACCCCCCCTCCGTTTTCAGTATGTATCATATGTTTAAGTACGCTTTCCCGCAGCGTCCGGCGCGAGATTGTATTGTTACTGCCATGTGGTTAATGGAGTCTTGCCTCTGTCCTGGGAGATAATTGGATTACTTCACAATTATCTCCAGGACAGAGAGGAGGGATTGTGATGTAAATGTGGGTGTGTTTTATGGTTCTCCTGTAAACGATTGGTTGTACTGTGTCCCACCCTGTGGGATGTCCCCTTGCATGGGGACTTGCATAAAAGCCAGTGTGTGGCCATTACAAGTGAGTTCCTGCTTAACCCTCAAAGTGAAGTGTCGTCTCATTATTGGGGAAGGATTTATTGTATGCTGTTCCAGTTTGACTGCTAGGAGTGTAAACCTATTTGCATGGTTTTTCCTATTCGGCTGTTTCCAGTATTCGTGTGTTTGCAGTTCGGGAGAGTGGTGACTGCAGTAGCTGTCTGTGCATCTAAAAGGGGAAGATCGCCTAAACGGTTTTTAACTGCTTGTGGGCAAAACGGTCCGTTACATGGGTGCTCTCGGTGCAGAATCCTCAGTCCATGTGAGAGCTCCATCGGGAGGTGTGGGTCCAGTTTACCAAGAACGCTTGATAAGCTTACTTTCCGATCGTTTAGGGTGCCCCTGAAGTCCGCTCTGTGGTTCCCCCCTTCGGGATATGGTGCCCATGGAGGAGATTCCTTATTTACTCAGTTGTCGTTTCCTTCCAGGGGCTAGGTTTGGGATGGTGACTCGGCGCAGCGGTCTGCGTGGGTGGGGCTGCGAGGCCTTGCTGATGAAGGCGGCTGTGGAATCCGTTTTCCGGCTGCTGCCGTTATGCGGGATAATGGTTGGGCTCCGAAGATGATGTAGTGGGTTCCCAGGATAGTCTGAAATATACCGTTCTGATCGGGGGCGGTGCAAGGTTCCGTCATTTGCCTGTTTTTCATCGGGAGTGCTATTCCTTCCCCTGGATTATCCGGCATCCTCACTCTTGTTTGGTTCCTGGAGATGGGTTCTCTCCTGCGTCCATTTAGTTCGGGTGTTCCGCTTGGGGCTCGAATTCCTGCATAAGGATGGTGGGGAGTTCAAGGGGCATTTATTCTGGTTGGGGATGGCTACGGACGCCGCCAGGCTTGGTGTGTCTGCGCCAATGGTTCAGAGGGCTTAAATGGTGGGAGTTAGGGTGGTGGGTTCCTCAGGTTCACCCTGCTGGTCTCTGAAAGGATTTCTCTCTGCGGTTACGGTACCTCCCCACCCCCCGGAATGGGGATGGTGGGATGCTCGTATGTAATTTGGGCCAGGAGGCGGGGGCGGGTGGTTGTAGCTTACGCCTTCGGGAGTGGCGGTTCAGTACGGGGTCAGCTGTCCCGCCTCATGGTGGTACCAGGGGTTTTGTCATCTCTGGGTGGAATGACATGGGTTCGGTGATGTTTTGGGTATTGGGTGCTCTTTAATCTGGACATGTTGCGCATTCTGTTTTCTTCCCAGAGGTTCTCAGGGGCTAGGCTGAGGCTATTGCCCGTTCCTGTCGGCAGTGCGCTCAGCAATGTGAGTGCCCTGCCGTCAAAATTCTGACGAGATGGTTTTCTGGGTTTGTCTTGGGGGATTCCAGTTCGCCTTAGGGTTTGGCCGGATGTGGCCTAGTTATCTCGAGGGGATGGGTGCGCTTGCTGGAGGTCGGAATAGGCCTATGTTAATCTAGCGCTGTAAGAAGTGGTGGAACAGGCCATGGCTGGTTATGGTGGGGTCCCCCTGCTGATTTTAGGTGTAAAACAGTGGGGTTATGGCGGGGGTATGTCCTTGCCAATTGAGTTTGAGTGGTTACGTTTAAGTATATGGAATGAGATGAACAAGTTTTTAAGGTCTCAACCTCCCCTGCTTCAAACAGTTAACATTAGGTTGCCTGAGGTGTCGTGCCCATCGAGGGTGGATAAGGTCGGCTGATGGTGGGCATTGGAAAGATATGATTTTATGACGAGGGGGGAGGTGAGAGGAATTGGTGATTAGGAACCACTGTATGTTTATTGGCAAGGACGGTTGGGTCACTGTATAACACTATGGGTGGAGTTATATATGTATATATGTTAATTTATGCTTATTTATGTCTAACGTTTTGGTTACAGAAAGAAGAGATTTAATAAATAAAGTTATGGATGTGTTATGCAGTAATTTAGTTTGTGATAATAAATGCTGTGGCCTGTTTCATCCACACCAAGTCTGTCGTTATTGGGGGGGTGAATGGGTTTAGATTTGTTCTAGGCTGCATCGCAATTCCCCACTACGTACATACATGTGTATAAATTGTCTGTACCATGTTCCATTAAACCAGTTCACTCCCAGCATTAAGTCTCGGCTAATGTCTGTAGGGGAAAGCTTTAATCACTCCAGAGTTTTAATCACCTGGCAGCTATAATCACTGAATCTGGTGCAGCAGAGTTCCAGAGAAGGAAAAAGGACATCCTTGACACCCATATCCCTATCTGGGTGGCCACCACATCATGTATCTGGTGGAGATGGTGTTGGAGGGAGACAGGATGCAGCCATAAGAAAACATATGCTAATCTCACTGTCATCCCTCAACCAAACCCATATGCCCTAACATCGGAGTCCTGAAAAGCTGTTGGTGGGCCAGTGATACCAATCACGTAGCTGGCACTGCCCAAATGGCAGGTCTGCCTGAAGAATTGGACGGTCAGCCTGGTGTGACTGCATGTCAGCTGGCCAACTAAGGGCATATTATGCAGGCAGCAACCTGAGCTTGGTGCCAGCATGTCTAATGATGAGCTCGCTCTTCGCTTTCTGGGGACAGACCAGTCCTCTCCTTCCCTTCTTACTAGCAGGCAAAAGCCCCCGCAATGAAGTCTGGGACAGAGAAAAGCTGTATGTTGTGAGTGTAGAAGAAAGGGAACATGCCACAGTGTTAGAGAGACTGAAGCAGCAAGAGCATTTACATAGTGCGCAAAGTCAGCTTTACTGTAACTCATTTATAGTCCGCCCCACCCTCTTAGGTTCCCATACTTAACTCCCTATGCAATAATGTGTTTTTTGGGGGGGGTTTTGTAGACCTATTCCATGGGCATGCAGCTTCAGCTCCCTTTGCCCCTATGTTAATCCAGCCCTGAGTGCAGGGGAGCTGTCTGATGGATGTATATAGAATTAATCAGCATGTAAAGGACGCATACAGAAGGAAGCGTCTGACTCAGGCTGAGGTCTAATTACTAAAGAGAGGGAGATGAGTTGGGAGGAGTTGAATGAGTTGGGGATCTATGCATAAAAGCTACAAAAAGTGTTTTAAAAATAAACTTGCAAATGCGTGTGGAGTGAGAAGTGAATATGGAAATGAGCGTTCTATATGTAGGTGATTTAAAGAACGTATGACATATTCTCAGTCACTATGCAAATGTTCCCACATGGAACTAACACACATTCAAATATGTCATTCAATGAAAGCATAACGGGAGAAATATCTCCTGCAATTTCCACAAATTAAATCACATAGCAATGTCACCGAGTGTGCACTTCATTTCAGTCCCGCCGGAAACCGGAACCTGAAATAGAAGTTCCTGGACCGCGGAGCGCGCTGTGAAGCCGGCCCACGCTCCAAGACAGGTAAGTAAATCTTCACATTCGCTCCATAAGACGCACAGACATTTCCCCTCACTTTTGAGGGGGAAAAAAGTGCGTCTTATGGAGCGAAAAATACGGTATCTCTTACAACCCCCCTTGTGTATCTCATATCCCCCCTCTTTGTATGACTCTTACATCCCACATTTTGTAAGTCTTACTCCCCCCAGCCCCTTTTACTCTAACCAGCTTCTTCGTGTGTGTCTTCTTCCCCCTTCACCAGCCCCTCTGTGTGTCTCTTTCACATATAGTCCGTCTTTGTGTCTCCCCCCAAGGCCCTTTGTATTCTTCTGCCCACCCCCAGGCTCTCTCCAGCTTTCTATAACCTGCACTCCTCCAGCTCTGTATAACCCACACTTCCTGAGCATAGTACGCCGCTCTGTATAACCTGCAATCCCTGAGCAGTACGCCTTCCTGTATAACCTGAGAGAGTACGCTCTGCCCTGTAATCCCTGAGCAACTCCACCAATCCCTGCAGTACGCCTTCCGCTCTGTATAACCTGCACTCCCTGAGCAGCACGCTCTCCGGCTCTGTATAACCTGCAATCCCTGAGCAGTACGCTCTCTCCGGCTCTGTATAACCTGCAATCCCTGAGCAGTACACTCTCTCCAGCTTTCTATAACCTGCAATCCCTGAGCAGTACGCTCTCTCCGGCTCTGTATAACCTGCAATCCCTGAGCAGTACGCTCTCTCCGGCTCTGTATAACCTGCAATCCCTGAGCAGTACACTCTCTCCAGCTCTGTATAACCTGCACTCCTTGAGCAGTACGCTCTCTCCAGCTTTCTATAACCTGCAATCCCTGAGCAGTACGCTCTCTCCGGCTCTGTATAACCTGCAATCCCTGAGCAGTACACTCTCTCCGGCTCTGTATAACCTGCACTCCCTGAGCAGTACGCTCTCTCCGGCTCTGTATAACCTGCAATCCCTGAGCAGTACACTCTCTCCGGCTCTGTATAACCTGCACTCCTTGAGCAGTACGCTCTCTCCAGCGCTCTATAACTGTTGGGGATAAAATCAGCCCGGGCCCTTATGCTTAGTCAATTTGTAACGTGGTATCCTAGAGGCATCTGCAATAAAATAAGTGGGTTTCCAAGACCTGACAAGTGAGGGAAACTTAATATAACATATGTCTACAGTTTGCTGTCCCTTCCTTATCGGAGGCCACTTGCAACACAGCAAGAAAACTCTTCCGAAACCTGTAATAAACAAAGCACTTTAGAACAATAGTAATTCATTTTGTTTCTCTAGTTGTCTGTAAAAAATATTGTTTAAGTGGGATAACTGTATGGAGGTTCCACCATGTATTAAAACATGATCACACACATACAGAACTGGTGGCTTTTTGGACATCGGGATCTATAAAAGGTTTCGGTTTCCAAAGATGTTATCAGGGTCCACAAAATTTCTGACAGACTTCAGCATTCCAATTTTATTAAAGTAATTAATTGAGATTATCAAATCAAGGTTTAAATTTAAGAACAGCATTTTATTGGGAATTATACCAATATGTATATGTTAGTGTTTTAGTACTCAACAAGCATTTATATAGAATGAGTGCTTCTCTCATCCATACAAAGGCATTCTAAAGGGAAATGATGTATTAAAATTTTATAAAGGACAAATTCAATGGATCATAAAGATTATGGAACAAAGTGTATGGTGTCTAAGATTCTTTATACTCCTTGAAAGACTTATAATATTTTTCTGGACTATGCTGGACTATTGAACTATTTTGTTATTTTTATTTTTGTAGAGTTAGACGGAGAGAGAGGAAGTGTTAGCTTGCTCAGGCATGAATGTACTATGTGTGTCATTGATGTATGTTGAATGTACCAAGGATGGATTCCCATGTATTAAGTGTGGATATGACTGGACCATCGAAATAGGGATTTGATTAGGAAGCATAGGATGCAAGGTCATGATTGGGATTATTGCTAGAATTGCAAACTGATTAGAAATGATCTCATGATTTAATATGTAAGTGGGCCTTTTCAAACTCATCAAGAAGTGTTTCCCAATCCCGATACCCGAGCTATTTACTTACATAGTGCAGGTTTTATAAGTCACTAATGCTGTCAACGTGAGGGGATGACATGTCTACACAGTCATGGCCCTCACTTAGAGTTTCCCCAGATGTGCTTTTTTCCTCAATTATGAGTTTTTGCCACTGGGTTTTTTGACCTGGCCCAAGTTCACTGGGTGGACTGGTAATCCAAGACCCTGGTCCAAAGAGGGGAAATAGATTTTATTCCCATTTTTGATTATATGTGTTTACGTTGTGAATTATAATAATAATATTCCTGTTGTTGGGAATAATACACTTTGCCTGTTTTGATCCAAGGCTCAAGTTACAGATAACATGATGTGCAGTATGTTTAAAATTGGTTAACATGTCAGCTGTTTGAAATATTTAACTTGTACACTTAAAAGATGTGTACAACAGATGATTACAGAAGCTGAAAATCGACAGCTCGATCTCCTCTTAAAGGGAAAACCTACGGCACAGAGCAAATGGGGGAAATCGAGGTGAAGAAATAATGAAAGTCCCGCAGACGTGATTAGCACGTCTGAATATACCTCCTTTCATTTCTCTGCCGCAGGCCTCCCATGGATATTCCGTAAGGTAGATCACGATATGATCTAAAGAGAGGAATTGTAGGATATGAATATCCATTTTGCTTAATATCCTAGCTGTTCATATAAGGGTTAATTTGAACCAAGAATAAATTTGGAATTGTATCTTCGATTCTGGGAAGAATTTATCTAATATCATTTATGAGAATGACCATACTGATTTCCAAATGTTCTTGTTAATTGTCCAAGATTAAGGTATTTGTAAATATCTTGTTTTGATCAAATATACATGTGTTATATAACGTAGAATTATAATAAGAAACAACTGTTTATAACTTGTGAAAACCAATGTCAATGTCACGCCCATATGCTCATTTTTCCCCCTCCCATCCTGCTATGAAAATGGGGTATAAATATAACTGACGTATGAATACAATTTGAATTGGTTATTGAACACGTCTCTGCTATTCATTTCCAATTTCCAGAGCTCTGTATGAGTTGGCAAATATCCATCATCCACAAAGGGCCCAGGCTGATTTTATCCCCAACAATAACCTGCACTCCCTGAGCAGTACACTCTCTCCGGCTCTCTATAACCTGCACTCCCTAAGCAGTACATGTGACGGATGCTTCCTCCATGGATTGCACCCTGTAAACTTTTTTTCTGTTTGTTTTAATAGTACTGCCTTGAACTATTCGGTATACGAACTAAGCGAACACTTAAAACCTACCCAGTTCATATACCAAACAAACCATCAAACAGACCAACCACCCAGCACCATTGTGTGCCGCTAGTTAACCTCCTTGACCTTCATAACACCTACTCTAACCACAATCCCTGAACATTCTAAGTGGTCGGCTGGGTGGCCACCGTTCGTATGGACGATGTGGCGAAACCAACCTCGACACTGTACACTGGAGAAGCCTGGTTGCTCGCCTGCTCCCTTTAGACTATGGCCCTGCAGTTCAGACCTGTTATTTTCCCTGCTGAAAGGTTTATTCATGCCTTTCTGCCAGGATGTTCGGTAGATTCAATCTACCGAACAAACTACCGAACGATGGACCACCTGGGAACTGGAGTGTGCGATCAATTGACCGCCCAGAAGCTGCTGTTAACTGCAGCTTAATTGATGAACACTGGGAGGCCTTTGTTCGGTTGCCGAACACATGGCAGCGGCCATTTTACCTCCCGAACGGCCAGCGGCGTTCAGCGCTTAAACTATGTAACTGAAAACGGACACTTAATTGCGCGAACACCGCTGAGCCGCCAGCCTCCTTCCCTTCCCTTTCAAGAGCGGAACCGAATGATTGTTCATTCGGTAGTTTAACCGGATGAACAGCATCACCCAGATAGCTAAGCCATGGAGCCTGTTCATGTAACGAAAAGACTATGTGAAGGACTTTGGCTCCATGGCGATTGAACTGTATGTATGTGATCAGAGCGCCATTCGGTAATAATGTGCGCTCAGATCTGAGCTATCTGGGGATATGTAGAACATATATGTTTTATGTACTGAATGTAACTGTAGGTAATTTTATGTCTTTTACTGTTTGTTTTCTGCCATGTGGTTAATGGAGTTTTGCCTCTGTCTTTGTAGATAATTGGATTACTTCCCAATTATCTCCAGGGCAGAGAGGAGGGATTGTGATGCATTGTGGGATGGTTCAAATGTGTAAGTCTGATTGATCCTTTTACCCTTTGTGTCCCAGTCTCCCATTTGGTCCCCTAGGGGAGTGTCCACCAGGTGGGAGACCTGCATAAAAGCCGGGCAGTTAGCCCCAGTAAATCAGTTCCTGCTTAACCCTCAAAGTGAAGTGTCGTCTCATTATTGGGGGGAGGATTTACTGTATGCTGTTAGAGACTGATTGCCAGGAGTGTAAGCCGCTTGGGGGCTTTTCCTGTTCGTCTGCTAGCAGCTATTCGTGTGTCTCCAGTTCGGGAGTTTGGAGTGCTACTTGGTATGCAGTTCGGGAGTTTCGAGTATTCCATTGGTTGCAGTTCGGGAGTTGGTGAATTCGTGGGTTTGCAGTTCAGGAGATTGGTGCTTGCAGTAGCTGTCTGTGCAGCTGAAAACGGGGAATATCGCCTAAACGGTTTTTAACCTCTTGTGGGCAAAAGGTCCGTTACAGACGAACATGAGACGGACATCTTGTTTTGGCGAATGCTTCCAGTGGAGTTTGGTCGTCGAGTGCGTGGAACTATTATCGGACTCTCAATGGCCCGAACACCGCTGAGACTTCCACCCCCACTTATGTTCATGCCCATTCATCCGAAGAAAGCGGCGTTCGGTGAAACCAAACTCCTGAACGAGGGGTACACAACTAGCCTTCCCACGAATTGTTCCTTTTGGTATTTTGTTAAGTTTGGAGTTCCCGAAAGAGACCGACCGCAGAGCCTGAATCTATGGAACTATTTTGGACAGGAGCCTCGTGCGGTTGGTCTGATGCAAGACTTCCATAAAAATCTTAAACCCCTGGACCGATCTAGGTGATTTTTAAATATGTTGCTCCCCCAGATCGGGGATATAACTTGTGTGGGGATTATGTGAGTTTTTGGGGTACTTTCGGGTTACCTACAAATTGTGTTCTTTTTCACATATATAAATGAGTTAATACATGTTAATATATATCTGTCTCAATTATCTCTCACACAGAAGGGAGGGATTGTATGTTGGGAGTGTCATGCATTTGAACACTATTATCATTGGTCTGTCATTTTATACTGTAGTTCCCTACAAGGTCCATGTGGGAGTGCCCCTTGCATGGGGAATTGCATAAAAGGCCAGTGTGGCTACCCATAAATCAGTCTCATCTCATGATTGTAGGGACCAGCAATACCTGCTATAACTGCCAGCTCTTGTAACAGAGCTCCCTGTACCTTCGCCAACGACTGCTTCCTAGCAGAACAGGGGACAAACCTCTGCACTCTTGCCCTCAGTAGCCGTGGCTTGACTGGGGCCCTGGAACCGCTCCTTCCTGGAGATAAATGGGGAATTAGCTCTAGACACCCCCAGGCACTGGATGACACTCAGTCCTGGGAGCTCTAGTCCTTACAAGGACTTTCCCAGTTGAATCCCCTGCAAGCTGGAACAGCAGACACAGGGGTTAAATCTTCCTTCCCTCCAATAACAGGACCACACACAGTTTTGGAGTGTAAGCTGGAATTCTTTAATGGCAGCCACAACTGGCCTTATATGGATGTCCCCATGCAAGGGGCACTCCCTCCTGAACCTTTTGGGGGACTACCGCACAAAGTCACAAACCAATGACAATAAGGTTACAAGGCACGACACTCCCACACACAGCACACAATCCTTCCCCTCTGCCTGTAAGATAATTGGGTCAGATATGGTATTAATCCAATTATCTCCAGGCAGAAAAAACACACATTTCTGTAGAGTCCCAAAAGTACCCCAAAACACATAATATCCCCACAAATGTTACATCCCCTGATAGCCGTGACCAACATATCCAAAAATCACCCAGATAAGTTCAGGGGTTCAGGAATTTCCTGGAAGTCACATTTTGACTGTCCGCATGCATGGTCCCATGCTCAAAACAGTTCCAGAGAATCAGGCTGTGTGGCTGGTCTACTTCGGGGATTCGAAGTAACGTCCAAAATACTGAACGTAGAGAGTTCGTATGGCACTTAGTTAATGTCTCCGGTTCGGGAGCTTATTTCCACTGAACGCCGTTCGACTCTCGTTCGAATAGGTGAACATCCGTGGAAGGTAAGAGTTGAGCGGTGTTCGTGCCGTTGAGTGTCCGATTTGAGATCCATGCACTCGACTACCAAACACCGCTTGATGCATTCGATTAAACAAGGTGGCCGCCGCCACGCGTTCAAATGCTGCTTCGAATGGCTTCAAGAGTTCGGAAGTTCGAAGTGCCGATTGGAACCACTTTGGGAGTTCGAAGTGTTACTGTCCAAGTCCAAAAAGCACAAACCGTGGTTTCAACCCGGGTTTAACACATGGGTACTACTTGGGGACCAGGAACCAGACAGAGACCGGACTAGATGCAAAAACATCTTTATTAATAAATAGCAAATAAAGAAATAACCAAAAGCAAAGTCCAGGAGGCAAGCAGGGGTCAGTCACCAGTGCGAGTAGTCAGACGAGCCAGGATCAGGAGAACGGAGAGCAGCAAGTCAGGAACAAGGCCAAAGTCAGGAACCAGGAACAAACAGGAAACACAGGAACAAGGAGACTTCAGGGGAACAGGAAATCATGCAAGGGCAAGGAGGTACTGGGATTTGCTGCTTAAATAGGCTGCACTGATTAGCAGCAGGGTTGATTACTATTCTCAGGTGAGTAACCGTGGCAACATACCAAAGGAGCTGATCGTTAATCTCACCTGAAAACTCAAACACTGAAAAAGGAAGGGTTGCTATTTAAAACAGCAAAGAAACCCTGACAGTACCTCTCCCTCAATGACTCCCCCCATCTCTGCTGGTTGGTCCAGGCTTCATGGGGAAGCGAGCGTGATAGGAACGAAGGAGGGATGGTGCATGGACATCAGAGGCTGGAACCCAGGAGCGTTCCTCTGGAACGTACCCTTTCCAGTGCACCAAGTATTGGATCTGTCCTCTGAAGACTCGTGAGTCAATGATGCTGCGTATTTCACATTCCTCATGATTGTCAACCAAAACAGGACGTGGACGTGGCACTGAGGTGGTGTAACAATTACATACCAACGGTTTCAAGAGGGAAACATGGAATACATTCGAGATGCGCATGCTAGCAGGAAGGTCAAGTGCGTAAGCTACAGGGTTAACCCTTCAAAGTATATGAAATGGCCAAACGTATCGGGGTGCCAGTTTTTGTGAGGGAACACGGAGCCATAGGTTGCAAGAAGACAGCCAGACCCTCTCTCCGACCTGATAGGTAGGTGCAGGAAGGCGTCTATGGTCAGCCTGGAGTTTGTAGTTCTGCATTGTGTGTTGCAAAGAGTTCTGAACCTGCACCCAAGTGGAACGGACTTCCCTGAGATGTTCCTCCAGTGCCGGTATCCCTTGTGGCATGAACGTATCAGGCAACATGGACGGTTGAAACCCATAGTTCGCCAAGAACAGGGATAGCCGGGAAGAGGCATTAATCGCACTATTGTGGGCGAACTCCGCCCAGGGTAGTAGATCAGACCAGTTGTTCTGGTGGTCAGAAATGTAGCAACGCATAAACTGTTCCAAGGCTTGCTTAGCTCGTTCTGCAGCACCATTGGATTGCAGGTGGTAGGCCGAGGAGAAGGAAAGCTAAATTCCCATCTGTATGCAAACAGCTCTCCAAAATCTCGAAAAAACAAACTGGCTACCCCTATCTGAGATTACTTCGGGTAACCCATGCAAACGAAAGACCTCCCGAGCAAAAATTTTTGCTAGTTCTTGAGAAGTTGGTAGTTTTTTCAAGGGAATGCAATGCGACATCTTAGAAAATCGGTCAACAACCATGAGAACAACTGTATTGCCATTGGAGACCGGAGGATCTACGATAAAGTCCTAGGACAAGTGAGTCCAGGGTCGTTAACCATTAGGTATGGTTTGCAGGAGACCCACTGGAGGGTGTTGTGGGGTTTTATTTTCAGCGCATACAGGACAGGCAGCTACAAAAGTGGTGACATCCGAACGGAGACTAGGCTACCAAAACTGCAGAGAGACGGACCAGATTAACTGGTTTTTGCCTGGATGTCCATCTGCTTTGGGGTTGTGATATGTACTTAATAATTTAGTATGGAGATGAATGGGTACAAAACAACGGCCAACAGGTTTCTCTGGAGGAGCATTAATTTGTGCAGCCAGAATCTCCTCGCCTAGGGGTGAGGTGAGGTTAGTACGGATGGTGGCCAGTATACGGAGGAATCACAGGAGTAGGGGTTATTTCCTCTCTAGAAGGAGGGGAGAACTGTCGAGATAAGTCATTAGCCTGAATGTTTTTAGTACCGGGCCAGTAAGAAACCACATAATTGAATCTTGATAGGAAGAGAGTGTCACATATTCATCCGCTTATAGAAATGTGGTTAATGACATTTACTGTCCACACAGGAAAAGTTGTGCCGAGCAGCAACCTAATCCACAGAAGGGTTAATGCTGAGCAGTAATTGTGCAAATGAAACCTGGTGTCATGTATTCATCCGCTTAGAGAAAAGTGATTAATGACATTTACTGTCCACACAGGAAAAGTTGTGCCGAGCAGCAACCTAATCCACAGAAGGGTTAATGCTGAGCAGCAATTATGCAAATGAAACCTGGTAACTGACTTTGGGGTCAAAGGCCGGTTACAGCCTATCAGAACTAAAGGAGGGGTATTTAGGCCCAGTTCTCAGCCTGCTCAGTGCCCTGTCGTGGTTTCCCTTGTGGTTGTCTGAGAGCGCGTTCCTGTTTATAGTTTTCTACCTGGTTTTTGACTTTGGCTTTGTTTATTGACTTCTCTATATTCTGGTATCCTGACTCCTGGCTTTCCTCATCGCTGTGTCCCTTTCTGTGTTCCCTGACCTCGGCTAGTATTTTTGACTATTCTTTGTACGTTAAATCCGGCCATTCTAAGGACCGGTAATACGTTACTTATTTGTCATCCGTGCTGTACAGTTCTACGTGCTGGATCAAACAGTAATCCTGACAGAGAGCCCACCTAGCTTGCCAGGGGGGGAAAGCCGCTTAGCTTCGGAAAGATATGTAAGTTTCTTGTGGTCTGTGAGGATGAGAATTGGCACTGAAGTACCCTCTAGAAGGTGCCTCCATTCTTTGAGAGCTAAAATTGTAGTGTGACGGAACTGCTGGCACCCCGACCGGGTACCTTCTGCCGACGGATCCTCCTAGTGCTGTCCGAGGACTCCAAGCACTCGGCCCGACACCATAACCACTGCAGACCCCACGAACCGCCGCAGCTTGGTTGGGGTCTCGCCGTCTCCACCCACTCTGTACCCAGTGATTATACCCTGGGGAGTATAGTGATTATAGCAATCCCCACAGTGTAGTTCTCCAATCCCCCAAACATGAGCCGAAACTTCATGAAGGTACAAGATGATCTGATCTTTTAATGGCACATACTCTGCTTTTATGAAGTTCTCCCCTGCAAGGGAGACGCCCATAGACAATTATACAATACCCAATCACACAATGGTAACATCCCACACATCTCCTCCCCTTAGCCTGAGAGGTAACCCAATTATCCATACATTTTAAAACACACTTTTTACCCAACTTCCATAACTCCAAAACTATACA